>JAWWTY010000106.1:41372125-41421304 GCA_035222235.1 Margarornis squamiger | reverse complement strand
TTAGGGAGGCAGTGATCCTCCATCCTGGAGATGTGCCCTGCCCAGCACAGCTGCGTTTTCAGCAGCATGGCCTCAATGCTGGTGATCTCTGCCTGTTCAAGGACAGACACATTAGTGATGTAATCAGACCAGTGGATGTTTAAGATTATACAAAAAACTCTCAAAGTAGTCAAAATGCAAGGACGTCATTGCACAGATAATGGAACCTGTTGTCAGAGTTGGTGTTTTGGGTTTTTTCTCTTAAACCCATAATAAAGATTTGTATAAGATAATTTGTCTTTAAGGAGATTAAATATTACTGGGAAGGTAGTCTCTACTGGGATGGATTATTCGGAATAAGCACAAAAGTGCTTGCTGCTGCAATCACTACCGGTTACAGAAAGAAGACTGGTGTTGCAAGTCACAAAGTGTAAGTGATAGGTTTTGTTCCTCTGAACAGTTTTCAAAGTACAGCCAAACAGTGGGTATTTGATGCTTGGGTCAGGGTATTTGATGGAGAGGAGTAAATCAATGCCTGCAACTGGCTTGCCATAGCAAGAGTTATTTTAGACAATGCCTGAGAGATGAGAAGATCTTCTGAAAGTTTTTTACTTCCCTGGATTCATAGAAAAGTCCCCATTTGGATGTCACATGTTGGGCATAAGGGATTTGCAATATTTAGATTTATCTAAAATGTGATCACCTATAGCAAGGACCAGATTCTGAGCAAAGGGTGATGTCTTGGGGGTCGTGGAGAAGGTTTTGCTGAGATGTAAGAAAGGTGTAGAGAATGTTCTTTGCATTTGCCAGCAGCCATTCTAGACCTCCTAGTACGCAGCTGTGCAAACAACTGATTTTTCAGTTAGATATATAAACCCAAACACACTCAACATGTAATTTCCGCTGATCCAGAATGAAAAAGTTTCCAGTTACTTCATAAAATAGAGACCCCCAACACTTTTGTTCTAGCTTAACAAAATATTCTCTTTGGCTGAATCAAAATTGTCCATTTGTTTCTTTTTCCTTCTGAAAATATTTAAAAATCAAACATAACTTCATGTGGTATCAATACACTTACAAACAAACAATAAACCTCTCTTACCCTCATTCAGATCTTATTACCAAATTAGATATGAATTTGTGAAGAGCTTCAGTGGTCACAGAATTGCTGATTTCAGTGAATGAGCTACTTGGGGGAAGCAAGCATTCACCAGGTTCCTTTTATAGTACTGACTGCCAGGGTATGAGCCTGTTCTGGTGGCTTGGTGTGGGCTGGCCTTCTGTCAAACCTGCAGTAGCTGGTGGGCCAAAAGCTACTGTAGACAAAAGATCATGATTCAAGTTTTGCTCTTGGTGTTTGGAGGGACTATCCACTATAATAATGCACAGGCAAGCCCTTCAGCATTCTGCATGTTTCAAGGCTACAGAGCCTTCTCTCTTGTCAGGTTGTCCCAGTACATCTGTTCTGAAATACTTGGGAGTTGTTTCTAAGTATCATGAAAAGTGTTGTTTAGATGTTGTCCAGAAACTAATTTATTAGACAAAACTGTGTGGCAGAACAATTTACCCTTTAAACAGCTATCATCAACCTCAACCAGTGTCATGCAGTTACTGGTTCAGATGCTACTAATCCTGATTTATGCCTTACTGCTTCAAATGAATGAGTTTGCTTGCAGAGTGGATAGTATTTAGTGTAAGTAGATTGCCAGACCCTGGTTTTTGAAACAAGAAATGTTTATATTATTGGGAAGTGATGTAATGGCAGCTTGAATTATGTTTATTAGCATGCGAAAACCTTTAGCAGTATATCTGTCTGTTTTCTATTAGAGATTTGTATCCAATAATAAAAAAACTACCCATGGATAATAAACTGGAAAATGGACGCATATTTGGCTGGCTGTAAGTGCTGATGGGGGGGAGTGGGCTGGCAGGGAGATGTGCTGGTTTTTTAAAATATTTTTCAGTAATTAAGCAATTTTAATGATGGTGTTTTAGAGAGACAACATAATTTTACTTTTCTAAAGGAAAGTAAAAATAAAAGCTAACTTGAAAGTAACCTTCACTTTTCTGCCTGTATTGAGAAGTGTGGGTATTTACCTAAATTTGAAATTTTATACTTTATAAAATGTTATAATTTATATTACTGAAGGACATCTCTACAAAGACCTCTTACAGATGTCTTTTGTTGGATAATTAACGTCTTATAACTCTTTCACTAAAAGTGAAGTCAAGGTGTCTGATACTTTTTTGAATCTAGACCTTACCACATTAGAAGACAAACACACCATAGATGAAATGTGTTGTGTAGTTAGAAGATAATTGCACATGCGTGTATGTTTATAATGTTCTCTTACTAATTAAAAAAATAAACCCCTAAACGTTATGAGTGCCCTGGATTTTGCTCTGCATTTGCCAAAACTTTTAGTGGTGTTCAAGCGCTTTTCCTGACATTTCTTGTTTGTTTTGAGATAAGTAATATTGCAATTTATAAATTACTGTCTTAAGTAAACATTGTATGGCAAGAAAGCACATATTGTGGCTTTATGTCTGAACAGTTTTCTAGTTCTCACACCCCAAGGACCTTGGAAAAATGAAATATTTAAATGCAGAAAAATGTGTCAAACACAATCAGACATTGAAATGAGATGTACCACTGAAATGAATGGAATGCTGTTGAAACTAGACCTCTGCACTACAGGTGATAGAGCATGACATATTATGAGGTTTAAGTAATTCAAGTTAAACCTGAGGACAGGAGTAAAATAATGAATTAATTTTCACCCAGTTTAAAATAAGTTGAACCTTCAGAACATTTTCTAGTGAATCTTTGCTTTTAGTACAGCTTGTAACAGGCAAAGGTCCATATAGCATGAGCAGTGATGGTAAAATCTGGCGGACAATATAGGAGATACATACGTATAAATAAAGTTGGCTTCTAATTCTCTTATAGATGCTCTGGAGAAAGACTTTTGGCAAGAAATTTTCTTCCTGTAAATTCAGCCAGGAAAAAAGCGTACAAAAGAGTTGTTTTCTCTGATTGGGTTTTTATGTGTGTGTTTTTTGTTTGGTTTTGTTTGGTTGGTTGTTTTTGTTTTTTTTTTACAGAATTGATGATTCATAAATAGCATGAGCTGGAAAATAATAGATGTGCATTAAAGTCAATTTTTGGCAAAACTGGATGGACCCATTTAACTAGAATTTAGATCTGTGTTGATTATGTGGAACCTAATTAGAGCTGGGGATTATAATTCACTTGTAAATGCAGTCAACAAAAATTACTGTTTGTAAAAGCAATAGCAAGACTGTAGAGAGCAAGGGAGGAAAGAAGGTTCACAAAAG
This sequence comes from Margarornis squamiger, assembly GCA_035222235.1. Lineage (NCBI taxonomy): Eukaryota > Metazoa > Chordata > Aves > Passeriformes > Furnariidae > Margarornis > Margarornis squamiger. Next base: position 41,417,986 of record JAWWTY010000106.1, on the reverse strand, counting down.
AGTAGGTGAAATGGCCAGAGTAGCAGGGAGAGGGACAAAGACTCTGAGGAACCATCTATTTGTTGGAAGCATCCACACAGCAGTGCTGTAAGAGCTGCCAGCCCGGCAACCTGGCCACTCGCATCCTGAGACCCACTGGGGCTTTTACCCTTGTTGCTCAAAACACCTGTGGAAATATATTCAGTCAGGATCCAGACAATCAGTGCAGCATCAACTGCAGGATCATAATAGAATCAGGTCTGGTTGTTTTGCAATCCCATCTTCCCCACTGGTTTTATATTTGGACTTCATTCACAATAAGCCTGTTGGATTTCATTCATAGCAAGCCTAATTTCTTTGTGTCCTTGAAAACTAAGGGGAAATTGCCTCCTTTGACAGTATAGAAATGCATGTAGAAGACCTGAGAAGGAAATTTGGTCTTATATTATGCATGTCCTAGGCAATTTGCTGATTTGCTCTAATGATTTCTAGCTGTAGCTTAAACGCGAAGAATCTAGAATCACGCAACCATAGAATCATTTAGGCAGGAAAAGACCTTTAAGATCATCAAGTCCAACCATTAAACAAGCACTGCAAAGTCCACCACCAAACCATGTCCCTAAGTGCCACATCTACACCAGGTATGCATTAAATCCGTCCGGGGATGGTGACTCAACCCCTTTCTAGGCAGCCTGTTTCAAATCTTGACAAACCTCTTAGTGAGGAAATTTTTCCTAATATCCAGTCTAAACCTCCTCTGGTGCAATTTGAAGCCATTTCCTCTTGTCTCACTACTTGTTACTTGGAAGAAGAGATTGTTTTGTATATGCTAGACACCATTCTGAAAGTAATTATAGCTGCAACTTTCAGGAATGATTCTTTGTGACTGGGGAGTCATTTTCCCATGGAAAACCACATGATAAAATGTGTTCTGGTCTTCCTTTCAAAAATAAATAGATTTGTTCTGTTTTAATAGTGAAAAATATCTGTGCAAAGGATGAGATTGTATCAATGATAAAAGAGAAGCATTACACTGAATTCGGTAGATCTACAACTTTGTTAATGTTTGCTGAAGTATTAATGTTTGCGCCAGTACAGGTAGCTTGTAACAGTACACCCAGTGTCACCATGAAATATTTCTAGGATCATTTGGAGAGGTGAAAAATCTCTGCAACTGTCCGTACAAATCATACATGATAAGGGGCATCATGCTTACATACATATTGTCTTTACTAATAGGCTGCATATGAGAAGGAAATAGCAGTATATGGAGTATATGTAATGCAGAGTTTCTTAAAAAGCTAGATAACCAATCTTTTTTTCTCTTTTTTCTTTTTTTTTTTTTTCTGAGTCTAGTTCACATTTGCCTCCAAAAGACGAACTGCTGTCTCTGAAAAACAGTGCCTCAGAATGCAAGGATCACCTTTTGAAATCCTGTCTCTTTCCACTGTCTGCCAAAGCAATCTCGGTGACTCATTTGAGAATACAACTAACAGACAGGCATGGATGTTTCCTATTGTGTTCTGCCTGGTGGGAAATGCCTGTATCTAGCAAAAAAACCCCTTCCTATACTGATTAAATTTTTAACAATCTTTACCTGTTTTTTATAAAATGATAAGAACAGTATTGCAGATCATTCACTGATTATAATGTACTAATATCTTGCACAGCAATGACATTCTCCCTGTTTATTCAGGGTACAAAAAAAGTTGTGTGAAATGCCTGTGAAAATTGGTATCAACTTGCTCTAAAAGTAATAGAGAAATAATATAACTCCTCAATATACAAATATCAGTTTCATTATTATTACATGAAAAGATCAAAAACCCCATCAGATTCCAAACAGACTGAAATATTGCTTTCTGCTCTTGGAATTATCCTCAGTGTTTGTTAATGATGAAGCAGGCACTAAAATTCTTGGCAGATCATATTAACTTTCAGGCAAGAACTTAACTGAGTTTTTCTAGCAGTGATGCTATTTTTGCTTGGACTAGAGGTTTATCCCTCAGACCTGAAGAGAATTGATCTGACAGGAAAAAAATATAAATGCTGCAGTAACTATCAGAATTGGCAATCCTTAGAAAGGATTCAGTTTTCTGAGTGTTGATGTAGTGTCTGCATGAGACATTGGACAAATTTACAGATAAGGAAGGTCTTATAAGTCCAGTGCCGAGAGGCATCTTCCAAAAACTGCTGATTCCATGTATTGAAACTTATCCTGAAGATCAGAGTTGTTGTTCACTGCAGAAACAGGTCTGAAATTGTCCTAGAGAAGTGAACAGAACTGAAAGAACTTTTAACAGGAGTTAACAGAATTGACAGGACATCCTGGCCGAATGACTGAACTTCCTCAGAAATGAAAGCAGATGAAGGTGTCATCTCAGCATAAGAAACCAGAGTAAAATCCACGATTTCCAAACTCAACAGAACCTCAGAGGTTGTACCCTATATCAGAAATAAAATTACTCAGTAATATTATGTTTCTATGTGAGGAGTTCCTGGAAAATAATGAAAAAAGTTCCAACTAGTAAAAATTCAAAAGCAGTTGCATAGTTTCATGAAACTTTATAATAGGAAAATTAACTGTTAGAGATTAGGAAGGACATAAGGTAATGTTGTGAAAAAATTAAATTTTCTCTGTTGATAGATTTGTATGCCAGTCCCTCAACAAGTGATAAAATGCCATTCTCACACCTAAAGAACAGAGAAATGGAGGAAAGCATTTTCAATCTGTTGAGCCCTTTATTTGACCTGTTTGTCAAAAGAAAGTAATAAGGTGACTTCAATTCAGAGCCCTGCTCAGCCCAGCAGAGCTACATATTCCAATGATGTCTTCCACGTGCAGAATGACGAAGTCCTTATTCCCACCTGAGAGTCTGTCTGGCCAGAAACTGACATCCCATCTTCACTGAGTCTATGGAAAATTTTGTAGTGGCATCTGTGCATCAAAAATTTCACCTTAAGCAAGAATCTTCAAGCATTACATGCCAAGCTGGAATGACTTAAAAGTCCCAGTTCAAATACATTCAAAATTAATTGAAATAAATGTTAAATTGTGTTCTTTAGGACCTGCATGTATAAGACAGAAAAAAGAAAGGTGCAACATCTTCCTTGAGAAAAGTGCAACTACTACTGAAGTTGGGATTGTTGTTTAAGTAACAGCAAGTGCAGGATATTCAAGAGATGAAATGTGAACTGCCCAGGAGTGTTATGAACTATGCAGGACACAGAATTGACTTGTGCTATGATATAATTTCTCTTTTTTTTTTTTTTAATTTAGTCCTGAACAGGTACTCATAAAGTAGAATATAATTTACTGAATGAACAGAATCCTGAATTCTTCCTTTTTAGCTATACAGAAATGTAGGGTTTTTGATAAAACTTCTGAAAAGGCTAGGATTTGTTTAACTTGGGTTCTTAATGATCCTACAACTCTGGCATGAAAAGCAAACTGATGTTGTTATAAAGAGAGGAAGATGGAAAATTGGAGAAATCGTACTTTTCCATAATGGAAGATCTGAAAAGAAGTTAATACTCAAATACAAATGAGTAGTCTCGTTGTACTGCAAACATCTGTGTCCTGAAACCAATTTTACATGCAGCCAGTGGAAATGAACACTTCCCATGTGTGCTGGCCTAACACTAGAGAAATGTTTAGAGCCGTTGGAGGACTCTGGGATGAAACACTTTCCTTTGGAAAATGGCAAGCCGATGAAATAGAGGCTTTTTTAAGAATGAGTTCCTTTCAAAAATCTTTTGATTTTTGAAAGAAAAGTACTGACACTGCCAAAAAAAATTTGGCTTAACTTTTTAATATAAATATTCCATTTTTAGTTCAAACCAACTTCTTATTCCCCTAAATTAATTAATGTGTGGCAGCAATTAATTAACTTCAGACACAAGTATGTCAGCATGATCTGAACAATCTGCTTAATGTGCTATTGCTAGAGGATGAGTCCAGAACAGAAGAAATAGCATTTGCATATTTTTACTGAATATTTTAGACTGTGGGCTACTTAATTACAGTGTAAAAAAAATCTGTGTCTGGTGTGTAAATAGTATTTTATAATTTAAATGTTTCATAGCAATAATTATATATAGCATAATATGAATACAGCTGAACATTAATAAAGTAAAACACAGGCAAATAATGTGTTACATTAGGATTTTTCCAAGACCCAGTATCTTGCACCTTTCATATTTCTACTTTCCACACAGCAAGAATGCATATTTTCCAAGCATCAGCATATGCTTAGCTTGGTCATTTGAGGACCAAGACCTTTGCCAATCTATCTACTATTTGGCTGTTCAACAAAGGCATCATTTTTTGAATCAAAGGTCTAAAACTCTGTGCAGAGAAATTATGTGTCAATAGGCATTTGCGTGACTATTTTGGAGTACACTGCAGAGAGAGAAAAGGAAAAAAGGGCAAGGTGAAGTGTTTCTTTAATTACATTTGGCAAATACAGAAGATTGGTAAGTAGATTAGACTGAAGAAACATAAATTAGATTTTCCTCATCACCTCTCATTTTATTCCAGTTCAAAAATTAATAGCTTTCCAGCAAGCAAGCTCTCAGACTGTTTAAGTTTTTTGGAAACCATTTTGTTGTGTCCTAGTTTACTGAGCCCTGAGATGCTACTTTTCAAATAGTACCATATAAAAAACTGCTATAAGGTGGTTTTTTTTATCCTAAATCTGACATACACTATGGACCTTTCTCATACTGTAAAATCATGACCAGGAGAGATGAAAAAATCTCAAATTAATAAGCACAGCAGGTCAAACAGAATTTTCTCCATATGCATTTAACCAGGAATGACATTAATCAATATTATGGCCTTGCAGAAAAGCAAACTTTTCTAGGATAAGGGTTCTTGGAAAAGCAGGTGCAAAGCACTGTAAGCATGAAGGACTTTCCAAGGCAGGAGAGTACATCTCATGCTGGACTTGAGGAAATGTGCCATATGGTCATACTTAAAAAACAAAATAAATAACTGTTAACTAAAACTCTCAGCAGTTAGTAAAAAACCCAACCCAAACCAACTTGCATAATTTTTGAATTTTGGGGGTTTAATAATATGATAAAGTTCCACAGATTTAAGTCAAAGAACACTGACATCCCTAGGGTTCCATGGAGGAAGGTGATTATTTAGCATTAGAAGAGGAATATAATAAGTGGATATCTGACACATTGGGGAATATTTTTAAACGGATGTGTTTAAATTACCACATCCAGATTCCACTAAAATGAGAATGAGCTAGGCACAAAGGTATCTCTGTGCTCAGGATTATCATACAGTAAAATCTCTGAGTATATGCATGCCCATAATATCAATCCTTCCTCCCTTCATGCCTTCCTTCCTTCCTGCCTTCCCTCCTGCCTTCCTTCCTTCCTTCCTTCCTGCCTGCCTTCCTCCCTCCCTCCCTCCCTGCCGTTAACAAATGAATCTCAAATGTCTTGTGGACTGCAATGCCAGTCTATGGATAACTGGATGACTGGAAAGGGTTTTACATTAGTTCAGATTCTTTCTCTTAGTTCTCACTCTTCCTTTTGTATTATTAACTTTTATAGTTTGTTTTTGTTTTTTTCTTTTCTTTTCTTACGTAGTGGGGTTTTCTTTTTCATATATTGGATTTTTTTTCTGTAATAGATTTCATTGCAAGTAAGTTCAATTCTATTTAATTTTTTTCTCTGATTATTTTTATTTCATTCTAAGTAGTGAAACTCAAATTGATAAATGAAAAATTCTTAACTCTTCCCCGTTTCTCCCCATCAATGACCCTGGGATGCAGAGGGAATGTAAAGACTTAGTTATCTCTTTTTGTGGATTTTGTTTTTTTCTTTCAGAGACCACTACAAACAGAAGAGGACAACTGCTCAAGTTAGTATTTCTGTGGCTAATCAGTCAAATAGAAAAGCTAGTTGATTTTATGTTCTTCTGCAAGGATTGTACGTACCAGCCTTGCAGAGGTTTTGCTGTGCATTCTCATTAACTGTATCAATCACCTGCTGTGTGGTCCACCAAAAATTGATAATAAAAAATTATTTATTGCCTTTGATAGGGCTGATAACAAGAACCGTATTTTGAAGTGTCTGAAACACTTAAGCATTGCATTCTGGATTACAGCTATGTGCCTAAAATGATGTGTCTGTTATCTTAGCCAGATTTTAGGTGCTTATAGGGGTTATAAAAGCTATTTAATGAAGAAACTAAACAAATTTGCATTGTTGATTTCTCCTGCTTTTTTGCTTGAGAAAATACTATATCATTGCATGTAGCATCTGCTATGGATTAAATGTAACTTTTAGCTCTATTTTCACAATTTCTACATTTACATTTTCCTTCATAACAAACAAACCCAGTTCTAAAGCTCTGAAAGCCCACAGCTGTTTGTGTTAGATGGAGAAATTATGCCTATTCTTGCTCCTGCAGGAAAAAATTGAGATAGGTTCAGTGTGCTGATAAACTTAAAAATGCTAATATTCCAAGGTGTTGTGGTTATGACAGACATATCTTGTTAAATGTATCAAAGCATACAACATATGACAGCTGAATGAAGTTGGATGGTTAGGAATTGATTCTAGTTGAAAGCATACTTTCTTTACTTAAAGTTTAGCTACATTCAGTACATACCCCACCCAAGCATTTGTTTGTTTTCTAAAACTTGGAGTGGTGATGTAAAGGGAAAAAATCTAAAACACTTCATATGTTCAGAAATTGTGCAGAACAATTAAACAAGATGCCATTCAGATTCAGCTGCTGTGACAAGCAAGAGAACAAAATGTGAATTGCGTACAAAATATTATTCTCATTGTGTACAGAATCATGATATATTTTTGGCTTGCAGGCTGAACAAGTGACACAGTTAGCTGAGTGACACTTCATTTCCAGTTAATTTTTGGCATCTAACTCAAAGTAATCTTTGTACAGCTGCACTGACTAAGTTCTACTATGGGATAAGGCATTGTTAGATCAATACTTTGGAGAATCCTATGAAAACCTTGCCTTCCAAAGTATATGAGAGATTAAGAGATTTTTTTCCTTACTCCTTTGGGGTTTTTTTTGTTTGTTTGTTTGTTTTTTTAAGCCTCAAGGGTTCATTTCTCTTCTCTCTAAAACTAGTGAGAATTTTAACATTAAATTCAGCAATGTCAGTATTTAGTTCACAAATGAAAATTTATACAGTTGTCAGGCTTTCCAGGTGCTGTGCTCAGAAGATGTATTTGAGAAACCAAACAGTCCATTGGTTTTAACCAGTCTCTGAACATTTTAAACATAATGACTAAAGGGAAAGTTTTGAGATTCATGTGGGTGACTGAAGCAGAAGTTAAGATGTGAGGAGAGCCAGCACCTCAATGTTGGTTCTGTCTGGGATAGAGTTAATGTTCTTAGTAGTTGGTATAAGGCTCTGCTTTGTATTTGTGCTGGAAGCAGTGGTGATAGCATGTTTTCATCATTGCTGAGCAGTGCTTACAGGGCACCGAGGGCTTTTCTGCCTCTCACCCCAAACCAGTGGCAAGCAGGCTGGGAGTGCACATGAAGCTGGGAGAGGACACAGCTTGGACAGCTGACCTCAAATAACCCAAGGGATGTTCCATACCATATGGCCTCATGTTCAGTATATAAAGTTGGGGAAGAAGAAGAAAGTAGGAGATGTTCATAGTGGTAGTATTCATCTGCCCAGGTCACTATTACTGGTGGTGGAACCTGGCATTCTTGGAGGTGGCTGAACAACTGTCTGATGATGGGAAATGGTGAATGAATACCTTGTTTTGCTTTGCTTGTGCACACTGTTTTTGCTTTACCTATTAAACTGTCTTTATGTCAACACATGTATTTTCTCATTTTTATTCTTCCAACTCTCTCCCCATCCCTCCAAGTGATAGTGAGTGAGCACCTGCATGGGACCACATTGCTGGCTGAGGTTAAACCATGACAACTACCCATTTTGATGTGACAGTTTCAGGCAGAGCTATTAGTGTGCCCCAGCCAGTGACTGCCCTGCAATCCTGTACAGGTTGCAGAAACCTCTCTTGCAGTGGTCTCTGTAACTCTGTCCAGGTCAGTATTAAAGTATTTCCTGAAATCACCAGATTGGCATTGACTTATAAATAGTCCTGGAGATCCATGCTGGAACTCAGTACAAAGCAATCTCACTGAGCTCTATGGCTCCATAGAAAAAGTAGTAAAGGTTTTTGTATCAATATCATCTTTAAAAGCCATTTCCTTGTAAGAAGTTGAGGGCTGTTTGGTAAATTACCTGAGATATAACACTGCTGCCTATCAATGCGGCTATTATTGTCACTCCAGATGTAAATTAAGAAAGTGAGTCTATTTATATAGTGCATAAGTGGGAAAGAAAGATATTTCTACAGGCATGGAAAAATTAATACTCAGAACATTTCAGCAGGATATCAAGTAACTGAAACAGCCAGTTATAACATGGCATCACAACATCATTCAAAAAAATGTTCACCAGCTGACATGATGCCAAAGTGAATGGTAGAATTTCTATCTGCTTCTAAAGGCTCCTTTTCCCTGTGTTGTTTCAGAAGATACTACATTTTCCTAGAAAGATGAGCATCAACAACATGTAACTCCTGAAATGCATTGAAAAACTGACACGTTGAAAATGATATCTCCTGCCAATATAATAACAGTCATTAATAATGTCTTCTATCATACCTGCATTCATGTCTTTTTAAGTTTGTCAATGCACACAAAGTGAAAGCAGGAAGTTTCTGCAAAGCCACAAAACATAAAACTAAACATGGTATAACCTTGAGGTAATGAAAAAGTTATTTTGTCAGTTTCTTTCACGTATGTTTAAAATAAAAGAAAAAAGAAAACTCTCAAGAAGTGTCAGAGAAAATATGGCAAGCATATATAAGATAGATTTAGCTATATCAATTGATTGACCCTTTAGTTCCTGAACTTAGACAGATTCTGGATGAACAAAAGAAGTGAACATTTCAAAAGAAAACTTCTACAAAATTGTAAAATACTTCAATTTTTATCATCTTTTATGGTAGGAAATAGCTGCTTATCACCCAGCTAAGCTTAAGCTGTACATATGTAGCAATGAAATCACACTTTGAGCTCTATAAAAATAACCACATATTCACATACTGAAATGGTGATGTCAAGGCCTCTCCTGTGACACAGTCAATGGAAATTTTGGCCCCTGACAAAGAAGTCCTCTCTGTCTTTCATGGAAAAACTCCCAAATGCACAGCTGCTTTCTGAGAATCAAATGTAAACCACACAAATTATATCTGTATATTGTATTTGATCCTGTTTTCTTTCTCCCAGCTGCTGACAGCTTAATAACACTTGAAAATAGCCAAAGACTTCATAATTCCTGGAGAAGAATGGGATGTATTGCTCAGTCCTTTTCTGAAAGAGCTTCAGGAAATCCTTGCCCAAAAGGTGGGCTTCATTATTTTTTAGCTTTCTTTGTCCTTTCTGAAAGAAGGTTTTTCCTGGACAGCTTAACCTTCTTCCCTGCCAGACTCCTTGCCCATACCAATTAAACCAGATCATCAGTAAAGTACAAGGGACAGAAGACAGGACCATGGCCATTGCACTTAGTGAAGAAAACACTTTCTGGAAGACAGGGCCATGCCTTGTGACCTGTTTCATTGGCTGCTTATGCTTCCCTGCATACACCCAACCCTGGCATGAGAGATTAGAATGGCAATGTCTCACCACATTAATTAAAAAGGTCCTTGCCATCTCTCTTTTATTTTTTCATTCTTTGTCAAGCTCTGCTAACTTGGGTTTCAATTTTGGCACTGCTGCACAAGAGAGAATTACACTGCCTTACCCTATAAAATATACTATCCATCTCTCAGTTTAATACTTCCTCTGTTGTTCCTCTAGGCTGTGACCTCAGGCAGTTGTGTGAGCACTGGGGAAATTGCAGTCCTCACTACTTGTTATATGCGAGTAATGGATACTGACCCTTTTAAATGGCTGGGTTTGAGCTCCTGCCCACAGTGGTAGCACTAAGCATCCCATACAGCTGTCAGCCACTTGTAACAGGATGGCAGAACTGCAGTGACAGAGCTATCACCCAAGTTTTACTCAGCCAAGCAGGATTTGCCTCCATGTGGACTGAGGTTACACAAAACACATCATGTTGATAATGGTCTTTCCCAGAGCCTGGGGGAGACTCTCAAGACTTTATCTCTCCAGACTTTATATTTTATAGATTTGTGTCCAGACTTATCTGAGACATAAGCAGCAGGCAAGAAGTGTCTAAAACCATGGCTGAAACAGATGTGTGTGGCAAAATTTATGAAAAAGCAAAGCCTTTGTTAGAGCAATGTGCAGCAACATGTAGCAACATGACTTGCTTTGAAGACAATACATCTTTCTAACAAACAGTGAATCACCCGTCACAGGCAAGATAAAACTAAAGAGTATTTATATTTCCCATCTCTAAACCTTCTCTGCTTCCTGCTAATTAGTAACTGAAATCCACTAATTGTATCTGAAATATACTAAGATAAAAACACAATGAACTTAATGTGTTCTCTTTTTGTTTCTATCAAGCATCTTGGTGTTTCTTATTGCTTTTAGCTGCGTGCTGTGAAATGTAGATAAAGATGACCTTCAGAACGAGACACTCCATCTCTTTTCCAGGTATTGAGGTGAGGCTAACTGATCAATGGTTCCCGGATCCTACTTCTTGCCCTTTTTGAAGACTGAAACAACATTTGTTTTCTTCCAGTCCTCTAGTACGGTTGATGTTAACTTATTTAGCTACCTACACATTGGCTGGTTTTTAACTGATGGGAAAACATTCCCAGGGAATAAGTCATCCTGTGTTAAATATAAGGTGTTCAACATAAGCAGAGTGAATTAAGCCCTGATCACCAAGCGTCACTGTCTTCTGAAAGGAGTCTTAAAAAAGCAGCTTAGGTTTGACATGGTGCTTTTAGCTGTATTTAGGGGAGATGAAACCTGATTAAGGCAATGTGGGAATCTAACAAGCACCATACAAGGAACTTAATAAGACACAATAAAGTTGCTGTCACACTCAGATTTTTAAGTTCTGGAAAAGTCTGTATTAATTCCCAGTAGAGGTTAAAATTTTCTTATAACTATATTAGAATTGTAGAATGGTTTGGGTAGAAAGGGACCATCAAAATGATCTAAATATCACTGCAACCCCCCTGCCATGAGGGGTTTATTCCTTCAAGAGTTGATACTGTCAGTGAAATGCAAAGCACAACAATGTATTTGCCATGATCAGCCTAGCTTTCTGAAGCAGGGAACGTCAACACAATCCCAATACTCTTTGAGACAACCTTACTCCACCTTTCACTGTCTTTGCACTGTTTGGGTGGGTTTTTTTGGCATTAGTGACTTTTTCCACAAACACTTCTAGGACACAAAAGTGAGGATCAGTGGCAACTACTAGGGTTTGCCAAGGAAGACAAGCATGTCATTTCCAGAACGTTTAGCCACTTGCTGTAGGTCAATTACAGGAAAATATAAAATTGTGTGAAAGGAGGGAATTATGGAAAAGATTGAAGTCAGCAAGAGCTTGACTTCTGTAATGAGTTGCTATAACATATGCTAACAAATATGCAACATAATTGCACCGATCTTGTTTCATTCAGAAATGACACTGTGCACTGTACTCTCGAAACAGTGGTACCTCAGTCCCAGAAACCACCACCAGCTGAGATCATCAGAAGCCTGAAGTCTAAGGACAGCATTAACTGCAGCATTTCATGGCTGAAACAAAGGGTTCAGATTGGGCTTCTCATGAAGAAGGGATTTAGATCAATCAGGGTGTTCTGCTGATTTGGAGCCACATGCTTTTTCCTCATGTAATCTTCAGGAAAATGTTTCAAAAAGATGCTTAAATCCAAAACCATTTAAGCAGTGTAATGCTGATTTCCCTCCTAGAGAGAAGTATTTTAGGTTTGTTCCTCTGATTCCCTTCCTTTTCCTTCCTTAGATCAAAACATTCAGGTAAGGTGTCATTAGAAACACAGACTAGCAGCATAATAGGCCACATACACATAGAATGTAATAACTAGCAATATATTTGTTCAGCACAATAGTGTTTCTGCCTGAAATCAAGAACCTTTGAGTCAAAATATTTCCATAGTGGGGTTTACTGACAATGAACAATTCCCCAAGTATACAGATAAAACTGGTGAATTAAGTAAGAAACTTCAATCTGTTATACAGGTTTGCCCTGCAAAAGTTTGTTATTACACATCATTTTCTACTATTTTTCTATTTATTAGAAGTAGATTATTCAAGTATTTTAAATTTCCAATGAATTTTTAAAATTTTTGTTTGCATTAATTTTGCATTATAACCACATTAATATGATTCAGCATTCATAATGACATGACTTTGTGTTTCAATTCACATTGCTATCACTCAGCTGCCGAAATTTCCCTGCAATTTTCTATTTAATTATGTCTTGTTTTCTAGTTTTTTGAGACTTCCTTTATGACTCTGAAATTAAAACCTTCTTGTCTTTTGGCCAGTCAGACTTTCGTTTGGTCTCCGTTTCAGAGCTAACTCAATGTGAAGTGCTGAGGGATAGCAAAGAATGATTGAGAACATGAATGCCCTTGCACCAAGCAAGATATATCATAAAATCCTCCCTACTCTGCAGTTTCTATTCCCCTTTAGCCAATCTTTAAGAGATTCAGAGATCTCTGTTACTATTCCTTTCTTAACAGAGTGTTCAAATCCCAGAAAGCACTGAGTTTTTGGGTCTCTAGAAGGGAGATATTTTTGCTTCTGTGTGATCCATGTGTATGCAGTTCTCAGTACACATAGCTTCTGCCCTGCCCTTCCATGGAAAGACTTGTAAACCATCTCAGTATGAGATGCATTAGTTTTTCAATTAAACTGGTATAAGATGGCTCTTGTTAGCTAAGGCAACATACTAGTATGGAAAACTAAGTGCCACTTAAATTTCCAAGCAATATTGCCAAATCCACTGGAATGACTGATATCAACCACAGTGATTTAGTGATTTAGCTGTACTTAGTCCACGCTTCCCAGTGCCATGTGTATACACAGAAACACACGCAAACACGTATGCCTTCACTCCTGCTGCACATCAGTCAGAAATAGACAACAAAGTTACCTAAGTATTCAGTTTCTTTACTGACTCTCTTCCCCTCCCTCCCCTCCTCCTTTTCTCCTGGTTTCTCTGTTTACTTTCTCAGTTGTTACTAAACAAGAAGAGTGTGCCCCCAGATACTTTCTTTTTATCACACTGACCCAATTAGATTCCTTAAAAAAAAAACCCAAAGATTTTCATAAACATCAAGGTTAATTTACTTCAGTATAGATACTTATATCTGAGTTAACTTTTGGGATTCTCTCTACAATGAGTGGATAAAAACATTTGCAGGGTGCTATTCATCACATTTTGACAGATATATCTAGTGCATCAGACAAATCCACAGTAGAATTATTTATCTTTGTCTTTGCGCTAATTTACATGTGACTACCTCACAACTGCTGTTTATACGTCTAACATTATGTCATGGGTGGATCTCATACTCACATTTCACAGCTCAGAAACAAAGAAGGAAAACTGGATAGTGGAAACAGGAATGAGAAGCTATGTAAGGAATTGTAATGGTTTAGGTACTGTGGAACAACACAGAAAAGGAAGGTCAGCTGAAAACTTAGGACTTAGTCAAGCTATAATTTTCTCAACACAGTTTAGGAAAAAAAAAGAAGTCTTCAAGTGCTCGTGCAAGTAGGCTAGAAGTTGTTTTACTGAGATAATTGAGGGGTAAATCTAAAGTCTTTGAGATAAAGAAATGTGACACTGTTAACTTGGACAAAAGAAAAACTGATTTTTTTATTTTTTTTTTTTTATACTTGTCCTTCATTTCATTGCCTTTGAATTATTGAAAAATTAAAGTAAGTGGAGAGTTGTACAGTGGTTAATTTTGACATCTCTGAGATGGTGTTCCAAGGAGATCTTTGAAAGATAATTTTCATGTTTCTGATGTGGGTCAAAACTGCATGACAACACCCACTAACTGCATAAGCTCTAATGAAACGGTATTTTTTAATAAGTCCTCCTCACCTGAACTCTGATTACTAGAAGACTGGGACAACTTAGAATGCAATAAGACAAATTTACCTTGACAGATGCTTAATGACACTTTGTCATATTAGGTTATACCTTTTTTAAAACAATTGTTTCAAAGCAATGTGTGTATAACTCAATGTGTCATTTTACTACACTGTAAAAATACATCATCTTGTTAAAGTTCTGTTTCAGCTCCTTTAGAACTCTATGACACTAGCCCTATTGACTCAAAGAAGAATTAAACATTTCTGGGATGTCCTGTATTAAGTTTCTGGCATTTGGTCCCATTTTTAAAAATTAAATATCTGCCTTTGAAAAACCTTGAATAGGTGTGAAAAAAATCAGAGATAGCCCAAGTTTGGTGTTACCTCAGTACTTTTGAATACACCTCTTCAGCTCATTAACTTTACCTGGGAAATCTTTTATTTTCTAAACATCAGAGGTGGCACAATTTAAATTGTAACACAAAGAAGAAGCTTTAATTTTTCTACCACCTGTAAAATTAAAAATTTAAAAGTAACCCTATTAAAAACATTCTAGGGTAGTTTCCAGACTTTTCCAGTTTTATCCCACTGCAATCACATGTAACTGTTCTCATGATCTTAAAGAGATATTGGATTTTCCTTAAAAAAATATATGCCTTTTAGACATGTCATTTTTCTGGCTATTGGGGTTTTTTGGGTTTTTTTTTTTTTTTTTTTTTTTAAGCTAGAGAGTTGAATATGATCAGAGTCAGCTGTGGTTTGCAGTGTGTTCCTCAATAACATTTTTTTTTCCCACAGTATATTCTTTAACATGATCTCTGGATATTCCTGGTTAAAAAATTCCTGTCTTTAAAATAATCTGATAATTATTATATGGATAAGTTTGAAATATTTTTGTTTGTTTCTTAGAAATAGTTGCGTTTGTATTAGTTGCTGAGTTTCTAGAAGACTTTAAAAAAAATAACATACTTGATCATTAACAATGTCACCGAAATTTAAATTTGGATCTTGCACAAAGTACTATGAAAGGGTATGTGAAGTAGTATGCAAGCCTCTGGCAAGCCAACAGAAAATGCTTTTCATATACAAGAACGTTTTCTAATTTGTAATAAAAGATTAATTTGGCACTGTTGTTCCTTTAATCCCGCTAATATCTTGACATCGGAAGAAAAGCTGAATTAATTGCGTAATAAAATTATGTTACTACAAAGATATTTGCTAAAATAACCAGATGACCTAAGAAAGCCTTGTGTGCTTAAAATTTGCAGGATTTTCCATCTACAGTAACTTTCTAGCAATTGATATTATCTGTACCCATAAGGCTTGCTTTGATGCAGTCTTTAGTCTATTCTGAGGTCAATGCTATCACTGAATCTTCATTAGATCAGAAGTCCAGCAGCTATGCAAGTCGAATCATATTTCTCTCCTGAAACATCTATAATTCCAGTGGAGGCAACCAGTGTTGCTCCAGAGTTGGAGATTATTTTTCTGTATTTTTCTGTTTATCAAGATAAAATCTGAAATTGTTTTGTTTGTCCTTTAATATCAAAGGTAGAAGGATTTCTTTGTGACATTGAGCCCTTTCATATAGCAATCAACTAGAACTGCAAAAATCCGCATGCTATTGGTCACTGATAGAAAATTGTTTAGACTCTGACAGAAGAACTGAAAATAAAAGTGCTTCTATAATGAGAGGCAAAAACAGTCATGGGAAGATAGCCAAGCTGTATCTCTGTGAATGCTTCTTTTGTTAGGTCTGTACAAGCACAAATGAACACAGAATTTATCTATGCTTCTTGTGACAACATACATTGTTGTTAAACTGGTGTTTTATTTTTGATTTGATGATATAACCTGTAATTCTTTTTAAAAGAAAAAATTAAGTGAACAGTAATACAGATTAGAAATTCAAAGACCTTGTAGCATGTAAAGACATTAAGCACATATCTGTTTGCCACTGAAAATGCACTAGATCTACACTATTCTTTGTGTCATGTAAATTTAGACTCCTAAAGCTCATAGTGTCTCCAAAAATCTTATCTGCACCAAAAACCTCTTCCCCAAAAAACCCAATCCAGTGTCTTTGTCAATATGTACTTTACATAGAGTGTTCTATAAAACAAAGTAGTTTCTTAAGAACCAGTAGTATGATATGTACCTGTAAACCAGTGATTTTCAGCCTGAGAACTCAAAAGTTCCTTCTAACTATGCATCAGCCTAAGAAGAGAGATTAGCTCTCTCTATGAATTTAATATTCACTTTCTGGCAGCAAACACTTTTTAAGCTTGGTGTCTACAGCTATGCAACTGACATGTCCACATCCAAATACAACATACATTAAAGTAATTCTGTCATGTAGCATAATAGGACAGCAATTCTGTCAGAAAAAGAATATGTAGTGTAACACCTATTTGCTCTACTTTCATTGCTGTCTTTATGGTTTTCATTTTAGAGCACATCTGACTTTGCATTCTTTAGTTTACAGAAAGATGGTCAAGAATTCCTTAGTTCCTTGTGTGATGAAAAAGAGCCATCCGTAGATAGCTGACTAACACTTTGCTCTTTATATCTAGTACTGTATCACTGTACCTGTTTTACTGGGTTACATGTAGCATGGCCATTACAGGTGAGGAAATCCTGTGGTATGATCAACAGCATGGCTTTCCCTCTTTCTCTCTTCTACAGGACTGGGAAATACAACTTTGTCAGCATCTGCACTCATTATTTTAGAATTTATTCCACTCTAGCAACCCAAATCATGTGGAAGATGTAGCTTACATGAATGGTTAAACCTCCTAAACATAAATCCTAGATGGTAAAGTACTTCTGACTGTATGAAGAATTGTGCATAGCGATCAGTGTTGTTCAATGACAACAAAAATCCTGTCAGTGACAATTGCCAATATATATTGTGTATAATGCAGGAAGAGAATGGTCAGCCCCCCTATCAAACACCAGTTGCTGGCAAAAAAAAATTCATTTTCTACTGGTCAGTACTAATTATGTATAGTGGTGCAGATTGAAAGAAGAGTGAAATAATTTTCTGTCCATTTTTGAATGCAACAGACAAGGCAATTGAGACCTAGTCTAGGTATATATTTTTTCTTTTAACTGTCATCCTTTAAAGGGAAATAATTCATAAGGGATAAATCATGAAACTCCTTTCACATGAAAATGGTGCTAATAGTCTACTAGAGTGTACCTTTGTTGACTGACTTAATTTTCATTGTAAGTTCTTTCCACAGTACCCCTTATAGTCGGATCAGAGCCTGAGAATTATTCAACATATTTATTTACACATAGTTGAATCCTAGATGAAATGTTTGTTCAAAATACAAAGGATTTTGCACCTTTTCTCTCTTTTTGTTTAAAAATCTCTTCTTAATCTATTCCAAATAGTGTCTTTAAGTGTCTAATTCACAAATTTGTCTCTCCAGAAATGGATCTTCTCCCTTAGTTCTATGTTGTTCCCTGCTTTCCAAATATTTTTTCTTGATGCTTAACCAGCTTAACTTCTCATGGCAAAGATCAAACATTTCATTTAGTTTCACAGTTCCCTTGTCTTTACTGCTCATCACTTTTCTCTCATCTGTTGGTGTCTTGATGCCCTGACAAGCTACTTCTTTCATTTTCTTCCATTTCTGTTTGTCCCATAATCTCTAACAGTTATGGCAGACTCCATTGATAACATCTCTAGGTCAAGCTTTTCTTTGCATTATTTCATGCTATTTCCCATGGTTTAGGATTCAGTCCTAACTCGGTAGATAAATTCTATCTGCTTTAATTACCATTTGAATCAAGGTTACAGAAAAAAAGTTAATTGTCTAAATTTGTTTGTAAATTTGGTCTTAAACAGTAAGACAGATTTTAAAAATGTATAACTTATTCTTGCTGTAGTGTCTCAGAATCAGACAGTTAAAACTTTCTTTTCTTCATTATTTCTTTTCCCTTTCCTGTTTCCAATTCTATTTTTTTTTATGCAATAGTTTAATACCTTGTGGCTTAATGAATGTGCAGACTCTTTGGCTCAGGCATAGTCTTTCTGTATTGTAAATGATGTCTCAAAAGAGCATCACAACAATAATGAATGAATTCAATGCAATAACTACATATATACATTTATATATGAACATACATACACAACAATGCCTATGAATTGTTTAAATTAAAAGCTTGTGATGCAGTATTCAAGGATAGAAATAATACCTTGCAGAGTATAAGAAGATCTTGGTAAATGTAAATTCCTGAAAAGTGTGAGATTGTTCTGTTTCTCCCCAAAAAATATCACATTGGCTTAAAAAAACCACACAGCACTTAAAAAAGAAAAAAGAAAAAAAAAATAAAAAGTGATAGAAATGTATTTTGCATTGTCTCTGTTTGCTACCCAGATGTTCACCATTTGGGATGCACAGGAGACAAGTTGTCCAGAGTAGATCTTAAACCATAAAGGGAGGAAATTCACTGGTGTCACTTGAATAAAGAGGATGCTGCTTTCTCAGAATTTACACAGCAGTTGTAGATGTGGAGAAAGTGTTGCTTCCCCTGTCTTCTCCCAGTGCAGTTCTTCTGTGTGAATGCCAATAAGAGTGAATCTTCATTAACATTTTTTACTGAGGTCACTTCTGTACCAAAAGAATTAGATTTCCTCATTCTATCAGTCAATACATTCCGGACTAGTTACAGGTAAAAAAATAAAAAATAAAAAAAAAAAAAAAGGCATAATTATCAGATATTGCTGGGAACTATATTTCCTTTCTGTCAGTAGGAAAAGAAGACTTTCCATATACCAGTTCCAGACTAAGTTACATCAGGATTACATCATACAATCTATGACCTGTGGACTTAGCGAACCTGAAAGGTTCTTACCTTTATTTCATGAAACACTTCCAAACAACATCTTTCACTCTCTCAGAGGCTCTGGATAAGGAGATCAACTGCACGTTTGCAAGTTTCTTTAAATGTTCACCCTCTGGGACCTTAGAAAAAGAGATCTTTTGCCAAATAACCCATATGCTTTGGAAAAGGAAGACAATACAATGTCTCAGATAAGACATAAAGCCTCGTTCCTGGACACCAGAGTGAGTCTGCTCCCCTGTCACAGTCCTTCATGAGGTCATTCCCTCAATAATGATAAAAACAACAGTTAGATTAATGGGAATCAGACTTCTAGACTTCTACATTTATTTATTTTATTTTCAGGAAATATTTCCACTAGGTTCTGCACACTGTTACCTAGAACACTGAAAGTCAACCTTTAATGATGGTCAGCATAGTATGAAGATGTGTTTAGAAAGAGACCCTTTGTCCTGTTCATGACTCTTTTTATGCAGAAGTGTATTCATATGAAATTAACTCATGACAATGCAATTCACTCTAACAAGTGCAATCAAACAAAATGAAAAGGTCTGACTCTTCCTCATGCTCAGTCAGCTAAACCTGGAGGTTCTTCTGAATTTCACTACCACACAGGCATAGGAAGCTAGATTAAAATATCCTCAGAAAGGTAATAGTTATCTTGATACAAATTTAAAGGATGTGGGTGTTTTGTTTCGTTTTGGTTTTTTTTTCTTTGCTTTCTGAGTGGATTAGGTAATCAGATGTATTTTAGTCAGCAGAAAAAAAAGGTGCAAATAGCAATGTCATCAAGAAAATTGATTCTGATAGGGGCCCGTTTGAAATATTTACCTTGGACTCTGTAAAAGTCAGGAATGTTCTAATCCAATATAAACACCGAGTTAATACTAATACTTCTGTCCAATTCAAATGCTGAGCTGACAGAAAGATTAGGAGAAAAATAGATGAATTAGTAGCTAAGTATCTCCTTTATGTGCTTATTTTTCCATTTCTTTGATCTTGGATCTTTTTGAAATTACACCAAAGTTGATGTTTTGGGGTTTTTCCCCTCACTTTCAGAGGGCTTATTTTTGGATTTTGTTTAATTTTTATTGAAACGTTACAAAAAAACGTGATATTGCAGCTATATATTTTGATAACTGTAGCAACAAGTCATTTGGTAATGTAAATCATTCTCTTTACAACAAGAAAACCAACAATACCTCCCTTCTGTGTTATGTTGCTCATCGTAATTATTAATTCTTAGCATAATACCCATTTTCAGTATTTCAGATCTTAAACAAATATAGATAGATATATACAAGTATAGATATATAGATATAGATATAGATATAGATATATATATATATGCTCTCTTACATTTAAAGACAGCCAGAGAGGTTCTAAGCCCACTGCAATTGAAAGATCAGAGTCAGAAATTATTTTTACAAAATAAGAGCTGCATTTTTGTATCATGCCCTTAAAATATTTCTATTTAAAATTTAGATGCTGTGATCTTATAATAGACAAAATATTTTAGATAATGTTATAGATCAAATGATGTAAAATAAGTTTTCTATGATAATATATGCTTTTCAGCTGCTGCGTGCCTTCTCTAAATCAGGGGAACAAGTTGGGTGTGCACACTGACCACCTGCCTTTCTCTGCAGCAGATTCTTCTTGGCAAAGTTCTGTCTCAGTGTGCTCTTCGCTTTTAAAACGTTGTGAATTAAATCTTCCTCTGCTTTTATGTGACACCTCAGATTGTTAACTGTCGAACTCTGTCAGAGAAATTCTCAGTGTGGTATCATACACATCAGGCTCAGGCAGAGAACAGAGCAGAGTCCCACATCATGCAGCTGTGTCAGCTGGATGCTAGACTGGGGCTAAAGCACCCCTTCAGGATCCAGCGTCTATATCTGCAAGGTTCAGTGGTGAGACAGAGAAGGCTGTCTGACTCAGACTGCCCCTTCCCAGCAGGTTTTGCATCACTGTCTGCTGAACGACATGGTCATGTCATGTATTACTTTCCTTTGTAAAAAAAAAAAAAAATAAATCAGAACTTTCTTGCTCAGAAGATGTGCAACTACATGTTCACTGTGCCAAAAAACCACAGCACAACAGGTAGAAGAACGGAGCACAGATAACATGTGAGATCATGGACAAGCAGCAAGCACCCAGAAAGGAAGTAACAAAGACAGATTCTTCCTCTTAATCTTATTCTTCAAAAAAAATTTCTGATTTTATTGATGTTGAGTCCTGTCATCCCTTTTGACTGGGGTCTCCTCTGGCCCCATTTTCTTCAGTAAGTAAGAATATAGGCAGGAAAGACTCAAAGATGCACCCTATCAATAACTGAGCTAACAAGCTCAAAATGAAACACTGCAGTGAAAACATAAAAGATTTAATCTTCCAGGTCTGGAGAAAATTTACTCTTGTATTTTTCTTCAGTGGACTTTGAGCACAGCTCTGCAACTCCTTGTGTCCTGCTGCTATGCCTGTGTTGGGTGCTGTCTTGTGTAGGTGTTAGTCACGTATTGCTCTAGGCTATGTTTCTCCCAAAACGAGTTATCTCACAAGCCATTTTAGTCCATCTTTAACAAGACTTGCATAAATGAAGAGAATCGTTGATTTTCACTTTTGAACAGATGGATTTAATTGTAGAAATTAGACTATAGACATTAATTTCTCTTTAGATATCCCTAATGAAATGTTTCTGTGTCTGCTGCTATTATGTCGATGTCTTTTTATCCAGAGAAAGCAATTTTTCAGATTAAAAATTTTGAAGAAATGTAGCAGCAAATACATAGTTTGGACAAATTTTTCAGCTATTTGGACAAAAATAAAGTAATTACTTTCACATGTCTTTAGACTTTCTAAGCTCACTGAAGTTGCTTTCACTGTGGGACTGTTGCAACCATACCTAAATAACATGTATTATATTTTTAATGTATTTTATATATATGTGTTTATATATATATGTATCTCGATGACAATGACCGAATCATGTTACTGTATTTCTTCATTCATCCTCCTACACAATTAAAAAGCTTCTGAAATCACATTGACACTGAGAAATCAGTGTTACTGTGTAGGACAATACAGATAGGATGATTTCAATGGTTGCACTTGGTGATCTTATAGGTCTTTTCCAGCCTTAATGATTCTATGATTCTGTGATATCCAAAGGAATCTGTGTCCAAAGTTTTTTACAGTTGTAGGATCTACAAGTAGCAAAGAATAGCATGAATGGCAGCAATGAGACTTCACAGTTTTTCTGGAAGAAAGATGTCGTGGAGATAAATACTATGCACTATTTAACATGAATTATCATTTATGCCATGGAAGATTTGGTATGACTCCTAAAGTGGCATGTGTGTTTTTGTAACCTGCGATTCAGAAGGCTGAATTTGGTTCTGCGGTGTAGTTTCATAACAGATGGTATTAGAATCCTGGTGGTAATGATCTTGATATTATTTCACCAGTTATTCCCAGTCTAACATAGGAAACGAGGGAAAGAGAAATTTACTATAACCGTAGCCTCTTCTTTTTTTTTTTTTTTCAGTTGTTCTCAAACTCTCTTAAGTATTCTTGTGTAAGGGATGTCTTTTACCCCTAACACAGACATCATTTTGACAGGGTATGAGTAGCTTTTGTTATGTTAACAGCAGTCAATCCTCTCTGGAATAGATATGTTTCTGAATACAAGGCCAGGCTGGATGGGGTTTTGAGCAACCTGGCCTAGTGGAAGGCAGCCCTGTCCACTGCAGTGGTGTTGAAGCTAGATGATCTTCAAGGTCCCTTCCAACAAAAACTGTGCTGTGATCTATGTTTCTGTGATTTTTGGCAAGTCTGCCAACTAGAGTGTCACATCCAATCTACCATGACAAGTCTTAATGAACATTTCTCTAGTTCTACTGTAAACTGAACTGAGATTACTGGTAAAATTATGGTATGGTTGAGCTCAGTAGCAAAAGGTTTGTATGTCAGAATTTTATTCCTTTTGAAGTAATTTGCAACTATCAGTCACCCAATTAACCTGCAGCAAAAGTGAATAAAGTGGCAGCTGATGGTCTTCTACAGAATTTTTCTGCTGGACAGGAATAATTACTTTCTTAAAAGACAGCCGAAGGTGACAGTTTAGATATTTATTGGAAGTACAGACATCCTAGTTGGTGTGAGTTCTACGGAACTTAAACGAACTTTGCTGTACAATTTTGGTGCTGCTCTGACCTGATTTTTTTTAAATGCATGTGAGCAATACCTATCCAGATAGGTTTTTTATGCTATCCAGGACTGTACTACAAGGCTCTTATTTTTGAAGCCAATGAGTTACTGGCTCTTAGAAGAGATCATGGAGTGTTTTAGATGCTGACACTATTGTAATCCAGACTCACAATAGGCTTATTGTTTTGCATTTGAGTTTGAGACCTGTCTTTGATAGACCCCATCTCTCCAATAGCATCAATCTACATGACTTGTTCATTATTCTCTTCTGGAATTGTGAATGACATCTCAGTGTGACTTCTGGAACAAGTTTCAAAAGCAGAAAGTGAACCAAAGAATTACAGGCAGCACCATCTGAATTTGGTGGTCTTCGGCATTGTCAAAAATCAGAACAGACCTGAAAACTGAAGAAAAAGAGAAAAAACAGGAAGAGGAAAGTTGTATGTACAAATTTTGTCTTGACTCACTCCCTTCTGCAAATTTTATTGTGGCAGGGACTTATTGAGTCAAAGTAGACAGGGAAAACTGGCTAGGGAAAATATGAAATGCCACATGCCTCACAGAAAAGCTGGACTCAGTTGTGTCAGAAATTCCACTTGTGGGTGTCATTGTAGTGCATTTCGTGATTATTATTTGCATGTCTTGCTTACTGAGCATCTGAGATGGTCTTGGAGGAGTTTTATTTCAGTTTGGTATAACCAGTTGTTACACAGCACGTACAGCAAGCTGTGCTCCCAACTCCAGCTATAAAATCAGTTGTCCTAATGACACTTGATCAAGGAAGAAGTGCCTCCTCACCTGCTTGCAGGTTGGATGCTGTCCGTACGGCTGAGTGGCATCTGGAGAGCACCAGAAAGGGAACAGTTCAGACCATGCAGTGGTTTTGAGTGGGCACACTAATTCAACTCTTCTAGTCTTCAGTAGATCTTTAAATGCCTAGTGCTTAACAGGTGTCTGCTTTTCCTCTCAAAATGAATTTCTCTCAGGAGGTTAGTGATTACTTGCAGGGGGGAAGAGAGGAAGACAGGCAGACAGCTGTCAGTAGACGTGATACAGGGACTGGAGAAACATTTTTTTTTTTTTTTTTTTACCTAGAAATCAGGGCTCAATTGAAAGTTGTCTCTTTTTTATAACTGCTAGGTCAGTTATGGACTCTGAGTTCAGGCATAGACCTAAATTGTCCCATTTAGCTAAATCCCAGGACCATTCTGAAAAGTCTGTTTACCGTTATAGTAAAAAACCACATTTAAGTCTGTCAGATATATAATCAGGACAGCCATCTGTGAATTATGGACATCTCAGAACTGCCCATGTTTATAAACCTGTGTTTATAAGAGCAGGGTTTCTGTCTGTTCAGAAGAACATTTCAGTTAAAACCAAAACTCTTATCATCATGATAGAAGACGATGAGGCCCTGCACAGCCCTGCCTGCCTGAATACAGAGAGATGTGATCTTGCCTTGGCAGGGCACAGGCCAGCTCTTCTTGCCAGGAGGGTCTGCCAGCACTGTGCCTATGAGCTCCATCAAAACGGAAGGCAAGAGACTTCTGAAAACCCTGATGTTTTATCATGTATCTTTGAATTTTCAGAAAGCTAAATTGAGCAAAATGGGAAGAAACAGAAACCTAGTATGCAAGACAATATGTTACAAAAAGTACTTTGCAAAGGAGAAGATAGTGAAATGAAAAAGGAAAGAATAAAAATAAAAGAAACATAGGGTTTAGTGTTCTGAAAGGGAATAGAATAAACTTAATCCCAATATGGAAAAAAAAGAGTATAATTTAAAAAGTATGAAATTGAAAACAAGAAGAGAGTGCACGCAAAGATTTTAAAGTATACAGTGTTGACCATGTGGAATAAATTACCAAAGCATAAATATGTTCAACAGACACCATAGTTAAGTGTTTCAAAATCTTTATATAAAAAGATACAAGCAAATGGAGAGGCAAAAAGTAGTGTAAATCTCCACTTACTCTTTCTCCTCCATAACTTTCTTTTTGGGTATTCATCTGTTTTGAAGCTAATCTTATATGCAATGTCTAGTGTTAAAGAATTGTATATATAATTAAACTATTAAACCAGAATACACCTGTGTAACTGAATTCGTCTTATTGGAGCATTATTTCTGAACAAAGTTTTGAGAGTAACAAAAAGTTTTGCAGTTGCATTTTTTGTTGCTGCTGCAATAAAACAAACACAAAAGACAAATCTTTTGTCATTGCTGTTCTTCCCTTCTGCTGGATTTCTTGACTTAGAGCAAGTGCTGCTGGGAGCTGGTGTATGTCTGGCTCTCTCCATGCTGAATTAAAGGCAGACAAAAGCACGTGGGCTACCCTGAGTCCGAGGACATGCTGAACCCAAGTGCATACACACTCGTGCTTGGACAGGAGTTTAAGTGTACACAGTGTGTGCTGCCAACCAATATGGAACATTTTATTTTAGTAAATAGTACTTCAAAATGAGCTATAATCATTGACTGAAAAAAGGAAGGGGGACAGGTTTACTGGGATATTTGGGATCTTCAGCTTTTAAGTTAACACCAGCTAGCGCAACATAAACACATGCCACAGAGGAGAAGGGGAGAAAACACTTCCTTACATTACAAATCATGGCTGAACTTGAGGACAAAATCTTTCAGTGTTAACATATCATTCCAGAACTGGCAGCAGTTAAGCAGGTGAGAGCATTGGCACACCATGCAGAGATATATCACCTCCTGGTTTCTTTATTGAATGGAGTTTATGAGTTTCCCCCTTCCTCCATGGCTTTCCTTGGGGGAAACTCTTTAAAGCAGGATTCATCTTCTGGATCTGTTTTTGTACAGCATCCAGCACACTGGCCCATGTTAATGACTACAGGATACAGCAGTCATGCAAATAATAACATCCAGTGTGTGTAGCTCTTAGTAAGTCATATAGTCATATAATAACCTTTTTCTTTGGCTATGAGCTGGTATATCCAGTGAATAATGCTGCCTTTTGTGGCACCTCCAGACCCTTCATAAATCCCAGCAGCACCCTAGGCTGGAATCTGGACTCAGTGGTGTATACAATTCACAGATGCTCAGCAGGATTTTCTTTGAATTTCAGTCTTGGGGAGTAAAATCTCCTGGCTTTCTACTGAGAAAAAAAGAAAGAAACTTAGCTGGGAAAGAACCCTCTCATGCTTTCTGCCTCCTGCTGCAAGTTCTGGAGCAAGATGTATGCTTGCAGCTGCCCAAGCACACCTTGCATCAGTGTTGGGGGACTTGAAGAACTGCTGTCCCCAGAAAGCACAATGGAAAGGCCTGAACCCATCTCAGCCCGGGGCTTGGCATGAGATTAGGAATAAAGGATGCACGCTGGGATGGAGCAAGAGACTGGAGGGAACACACTGATATGACAGTAGGTAAAGGAATACAGAGGATGAACTGAAGCAGGTAAGAGGGGAGATTGCAAGACCTTGTTTGATAGAACTATGCAGTCTTAAGGAAAGAGATCAAAGTGAGAAAGTTTTTCTCAGTTAAAAGGAACTATGCTTGAGAAGTCAGGAAAACCTGCTTTGATGAGACAGTGAAGGGCTGGTTAAAATTACAGATGGTACAGTTTATCATTGCTTGTTTTCTACATCCCAAACTGAGACCATTGGCTCATGCATAGGGTGGCATAAAGCTAGCCAAAGAAAATGTGGCCCCACTGTCCTGGGTTAAATACGGCTTATACTTTGTCAGGAACTATCAAGGAGAAGAAAATAATTGACAGTGCATACTTGGACAAAACCAGAGCTGCAAGCAGTTCAAATGTGGGCTTGTACTTCTGGCACTGAGTGTATATTCTCCCAACTCCTGCCAGAGTGAGGAGAAAAAAACTAAGACGGCTTGAAACACCTCTCCTTCCAATTAATATTTTATTAGATGCAAGGCCACTTCAACTCTGAATGTTTGAATGAAAGGTGTACACATTTTTGGTGGGAATTTTTGATATACAGACAGACACATTCTACACAGACAGGTAGCAGATCTATTCACCTTCAATTGTTGCATGAACTAGACAACAGATGTGTAAAGTTCAAAAGTTCCTTTGCCAGAAGTGCAGATGAAAAGTCCATTTGTAATGTATCTGATAAAGTACTATTTTTATTAGTTGAAAATGTCATTTTAAAGAATTATAAAACTACCAAGGTATTTGCTCAGAATATAGTCCAAATTGTAAATAACTCAGAGATAAAAAGCATTTGACATTTAATTTTTATTAACTGAACATTAGTGAATTAACATACAGCCACTCTAGGACCATCTAGGACCATAATAATTTCATTTTGCACTGCATTGATGAGTTAAACACTGATCTTGAGATAGAACCTTAAGGTTAATTTATGAAAAGTATATTGTAGGCACCTTCAATTACCATCCAGATCCTAAAGAAAAAAACATGACATCTTTTCTTAACTAGTATTTATATCATTTACACAACCTCAGTTTTCATGATTTCTTAGCTGAAAACAAGGCAAGATAAAGAAACCTGTCTCTAAAATAAAGTTTGAAATTCATAGATAATTTGAACTATTTGGAAATTAATATAGAATTAAAATGGTACATGATTAACCTTATTAATCAGTGTTCTGTGGGGATTTCTAGTGGGGTTTTTGTTTTGTTTTGTTTTGTATTGTTTTTAAATTATATTCTAGGCATATAGGCCATACCTACCTTAAAAATGAGACTTTCTTATGTCCAAGTCCCTGTAAAAGCTAACAGCTAAAAAACCATTTCTGCGTATAGAGACTTCTGCCGGAGTTATGGAAATATATTGTGAAAATTCCTTGTAAAGAAAACATGACTTGAAAATTATGTGTGTTTTCAGCATAATAATTTCTAGCAAACCCTTATTTATGAAAAAAAAAAAATCTTTTCATAACATTGAGTGACCTTGAAATCCTCTTCCAGTGTATTTGTTCAGGAAGAAGGTACAAGTTGGGTAGAGATATCCAACTAAACTTCATCTAAATTAAAAGAGAAAAGTGGAAATACAGGGTTCATAAGCAATCCAATATCTTCACAAATGTTGGTTTTACATATAATCAGGAATAAGATGATTATTAAAAAGTCATTCTAAAAAATATTGTGTTCATGGACAATTTACTGACAAGATAGAGGTCTGTGTTGCTTAAAACATTAATTAAGAATTAAAATATTGAACATTGTGTTATACTTGAGATTTTGAAAAATTACTTTCTAACACAATCAGGATTTTTTTAGAAGGAAATGAAGAAAGTAAACTCTGAATTTGTGAATGCTTGGTATTTTCTCTCTAACTACCTTGGGGTTTGGGTTTTTTTTCTCTTAGGTATTTTCACACCTTTAATGAATTCTTTTTATTATGTGACTTTGGATGATTAATTCTATTTCCATTATTTGCAGAATCTGTCTCTGCAGTGAAACATCTCTGAAAATTGCTACAACATGACAAACCAGGAGAAAAAAAGTCTTTTAACTGATTCTGCTTCAGCCTGAAGTTTCCCCTGTGTTCATTGGAATGGCATGTTGGAACTGAAATGAGACAGTGCCAAGTAATCAATGAGGTAAGAGATAGACATGGAAAAACAATGATCTAAGGAGAAGAAAAAGACTCATTGTGCCTTTGAAGAATAAAAACAATATGAAGATTAAGACTGTGCTCCCTTTGGGAATTCTGCATCAGGGTTAGAAACCAGTATGATGGGATGAACTTGCAAGTTGTGATGTTGTGTGATGATTCTGCCTAAAGGAAAGTGTAAAAGAAGACCGAGCCAGACTCCTCCCAGAGGTATGCATTGAAAGGATAAAAGGCAACAGTCCCAATCTATAGGAAGAGAAATTATGCAAGGAAAACATTTTCCACAGTGAGTAGTTCAAATCCGAAACAGGTGCAGAAATCTCAAAAATGTCTTGAAAATTTTCAATGCTGATCTGAATTCAAAACATTAAAAATCTATAGCAGAGGGTTGGAATAGAAACATCCAAGGTGTTTTTTAACCCCAGATTATCCTGTGATCCTCTGGATGAGTGCAATGTGTTACTGAATCATTGCAGTCTATAATTTCCTCACAAGGAGAAGGGAAGGGGTAGTCACTGATCTCTTCTCTGTGGTGACCAGTGACAGGACCTGAAGGAATGGCCTGAAGTTGTGTCAGGGGAGGTTTAGAAAAATGTTTTTCACCCAGAGGGTGGTTGGGCACTGAACAGGCTCCCCAGGGAAGTGGACACAGCACCAAGCCTAACAGAGTTCAAGGAGTGTTTGGATGGTACTCTCAGGCACATGGTGTGACTCTTGGGGATGGTCCTGTGCAGGGCTAAGGGTGGGCTTGATGATCCTTGTGGGTCCTTTCCAACTTTGCACATTCTGTGATTCTGACATTCCGTGACTGTTTAGGAGTTCCAGATAGTTCAGGCAGTGCCAGGCCATGGGGTTTCGGGGAGGCAAGCTCCTTCAAACAAGCGTTGTTGAAAAGTCATCAGGCACAGTTATGATCCCTGAATCTGCTGAGCAGTGAAAAGAGCTGCTGTCAGTGGGGCTACCTGTACCTGAGACTCTTTGCATGATTTAAATGCTATCAAAGGGGAGCATTTCTGCTCTCAGAAGGTTATGCTACATAATAAAAACAGTGACTTTGAAGAAGCCTGTATTTATAACTTGCTGAATCTCATTCACGTGAGCAAGGGTTTATTGGTTATTTTCTTAGACTACTGCTCTTGCTGAACCACAGCATAAGAAATTAACTTAAACTGGAAGACTGCCCTAAGTTTCTTGAATTTTTCTTCTATAAAGGAAACTAAGAATTTGATCCTATGAAAAGCTTTCTATAAAAATTTTTATGAACTATCAGGTTGAAAAGCACATTATCCTTTTTAGGGAAAAAAATAAAGGCAAATATTTTAAAATTTCCAATACAAATTGCTGAACACTTTTATACAATGAGGACATTTTATACAATGAGGGTGGTAAAACACTGGATCAGGTTGTCCAGAGACATGATAGATGCCCTGTCCCTGGAAACGTTCACGGTCAGGCTGGACAGGGTTCTAAACAACCTGATCTAGCTGAGGATGTCCCTACTCATTGCAGGAGGAACCAAAACTGTTTTGTGATTCTATATGCCTAAAATTATTTTTATATGAATCTGTGTATAATATGAATTTTTATATGAAAACATGTCTGTGTCAGAGATTAATGTGCATTTTCAGACTGGGATATACTTGGCTTCTTAAAAGATGCAGAGGCAAACATTCTCTCTTGAGTGAATATATTGACAGTACTGAAGTAACTTATTATAGGCACAAAATTACTCACAAACACTCCCTTGAAAAAATGTGATTGCTGAAGACAACAGGAACAAGCTTCTGAAAAGTCAAGTCTGCTAGACCAACACCTACACAAAACTAGTTACACAAATTTTAAGGGTGCACACAGATCTGGCAGCATTTACACAGCTAACTCTCTCTACAAAGCCAAAGGATCACAGTCCAGGGAAAATACAAGGTGATGCTTCATGTCCAGGTGTGTCGTTCTGTAGGGACGGTTAGGAGATTGATTAGGTTCTTACTGATGTCAGCAATAGTCTGCTGTTGAGTTCAGTGGGAGTAAGAGGTAAACCCAAATTGCTATGTCTGTAAAATAAGACATTCTTTGATTTTTGTCCATGTTCTAAATTGATTATTTCATCCTTATGGAACAGTTAACTTGAAAGAGTAACCTTCTTGTGAATTTTCTCACTCAAGAAATTAAAATCCATCTAACACCTTATGGATTACTTTATACTCAATGAGGTTTCCATTGTATTATGACTGATTATGCTGAGAATGTATTAAAATTAATAAGATATATGTCTTTAGAAGAAACTCACATCTACAAACCTTTTTTTTTTTTTTTTTTTTAGATTGGCAAGGAAAAGTCATTAATAATTTCAGAATTGAGTTGTTAAACAGAATTCTAGTGAATTCTGCCAGCTCCCAAGAGTTTGCACTTAATCTGTCTTTCTTGTTTGACTTCTACCTTTGGCAAAACTATTACATTTCAACCACTGACCCATTTCCGCAAATGTTTAAAGTTACATTTAGGAGTGGGAGAAAGATGAAAGCAAGCAGTGTTTCCAAATTACAGACTTATTAATTTCTGTGAAAAACCAAAGTTAGGTGCCTGAAAATATTTGTATTTCTTACTGATATGTAATACAGACTGGCTTCAAACTTCACAGTTTCAGTAAAACAAAATTTGACAGGTTTGAGAATCCTGTCCCTCGCATAGCAAGACTCTTTGTTGGTGGAAAGCCAGTGTCATTATTTACGTGGGCACAAGATGGAACAGATACCTGTCACAAATCTTCCCTTGTAGGTTTTTCCCATCACCAAGTAAGAGAATTCCATTCTGGTAAACGTGTGGGCCAACACACCAATATACCAAAAATTAAATGCTCTTGAAAGACACTAGTTCTTAGTGAATCCAGATCTTCTCAGTTTTCTCACCTTTAGTTTTACTTAACTGAACATTACAAAGCTTATGTGTAGTTTATTCTTTCCTTTTATTTGCTTTCATTAAATCCACAAAATAATCAGTATTCTGAAGGACAGTATGTAGAAAGCATTATTTTCCACCAAAATAATGGGTAATAAAATGATTCTTTAGAATTGGATAAATTAAGAGAATGTGATTCCAGAACTCTAAACAGTAGGAAACAAAAAATTGTCTGGGAAGCAACACAATCGGTACAGCTGAACATTATGATGTCTTTAAAAAGCCAGCAAATTCGGCTAATTTTGTGTGACACTCACTAGGATTCCTTTCCTGAGTGTATGTTTTTAGTTGCTGTGCTTTCTTCACCAAACAGAGATAGATAAGAAAAGAGTAAAAGCATGGGTGAAGGAAAGAGATATTCCAAACTTCAGTAGGATTTTCACTAGATTTATTGTTTTTGAAAGTGTTACAATTTTGGGCACCTGATGAACTGAAAATCACACTTAAAATCTGAAATATTATCCCTTTACTTATATATAGACATTAGCTTGAGTTTGCAGGAATATTATGTTGTTTGGACATATTGTAAGTTTCCTCTGCAGTCGGCTGCTTGTGGCAATTGAATTGAACCCTTGAAAAGGGTGTTGACTCCCTCTGAAATTAATGGTGACTAAGTTTCCATTGGCCAAATGGAAAAGCTGTTTGGGAGTTGAAACTCTGCCATACCAGCTAATGTAAAATAGGTGGTATATGTAATATATGTATATACTATATTGTCTGGTTCCTTGTTTTTGCTGTTGCTCTAGTCAGTGCCATAGCAATCTTCTGACCATTTTAAACAAAAAGCTGTAGCCAACCCCACCCTTATCGTGTCTCTAAAACAAATCTTTGTTGATTGCAATGCTCTTGAAAGCACACTGACAGTTGCTTAGATATCATCTCTGAGGTTAGCATCTTTTCAACATATCCTGTCCTTTCACAACATTTTTTGCAGCAGGTGAACAAATGCCATGAACAGCTGCCCAGGGAGAAGGAACTTAATTGTGCCAGCAATCCCAGCCTCACCCTGTCTCCTCAAACCACCCTTTTCTTCAATATGACATTATGTGGGAGCCAGCTTTTTGGCATGGTAATACAATTCTGATGGAACACAAGAGAAGTGTGAGGATAACACTTTTTCCTAAACACTTTTGTTCCATTACTCAACAGTATCTATTGAAACTTACTAAAGGAAGTAATTCCCAAGACTCCATTTGCAATGCAAAATATTACTGAAATCTTGAAATCATTTTTCAGGTGATATGTCTGCACCACAGACATACTTACATATATATATGGGTCTATATATATATATATCTTACACGTAGACTCAAATTTTAATATTCTAATAATAACATATTGATATGTAGAACCTAAACAGACTATGATTTGAGTTCAGGACAACTTTTGTTCCGTGATGAGTTAACTGATTTTTAATGTCAGTATATGTAAATTGGACATCTCTGCAATACTGCCAATGATCCTTTTTGTTGATTTTTCTGCCTTATACCTGAATCACATGTATAGCAAATTTCTGTGTTCCGGTATTTAATCTGATTTGATTTAATTTATATGTTTCAACAAAATATATATTTATAGATCATCTGAAATACTGAAGACTTTTAAGGATGAATGTTACATTTTGGTTTTGAATTATCTTGGCAATTTTAAATTGTTAAAATTGATTCTTGGAGATATATCCTCTGCAGATCAATTACATGTAAATAATTATCACTTATCAGTAATAATCTTATTAATCTTTTTATTGTTATTTTTTATTGTTTAGTTTTTCCTCATCATCATCTATCGGTGAATCCTCTTTTACTTTAGGTGTCACTACTGTTCAGTTTATAAAGAGACTGAATTAGAGTCATCACAGTTTGAGTTCTTCCTGCTGTTGGCACAACATTTGGATTACTAAAAAATGTTTTAATTTGTTTAAAATCCAAGTTCTTCCATCCTTGTAGGTTTATATCAGGAGCCAAGTTATTTCTTGCCTTCTGTAGGCTTGTAAAGGGAGTTGATGAAGAAAAAGGGAAAGAAAGAATAAGATAAATAAAAGTTATAGGGCAATTTTTATTCCTCTCTTGTTTCAGAACATCAGTTGCGTAGAAGTTCCTATCAGAGTTAGGGAGTGGCACATTTGTGGTATATTAAGTTGAATGGGATTCTATAGTGGACAAAATAGTTGGCAAGCTGTTTAGGGAAAATACGTGAGAACTCCACAACTTAGTTTTCAGAGAACAAAAGAAACTATAAGATGAGTTGGGATGTGAAACTGAAGAAACTGTCAGCTGCTTCTCATCCTGTTCCAAACAATGGATAAATAAAAGCATACGTGACAGGACATGTCCCATTGGCTTCTGTCTTAATTCAGTCAAATGAATATCAGTAAATACAGAAAAAAAGCTTTTATGTCAAATACCTCCAAAGGATATTAAATTACGTTAGTTTTCTGCAGGAGAAATTACTTTTGAACCTCTTTGTACAACCAGACTGTTGCTTGGTATGGATGTAAATTCAGAATGTAGATGTAAAGCAGTTCCTACTTGCAATACTGAGAAATTTGGGGATAATATTTTAAATACTTTTAATAGAGATATATAATTTATTTTTATTTTAAATTGTGAAAGCAATTGAAAACTGATTAAGATGTTTCAAAATGTCAAGTTTTGATTTAAAATTGTGTTGGAAAAACATTCTTCAGCAAGTATATTTCACAGATACTCTGCTTGAACTATTTTTGATAAAAATACTAAGGTTAAGTTGACAATATCTACACAGCTTTTACTGTATAAAGGTCTCTAATACAGGAATTTTGGAATGAAAATACTGCCTGAGTCACAGAACTCAGCCTTTTCTTATTCCTGGACATCCTGTATCTCTATTAAACCTACAGCACTGTAAAATATTATGATTTCAAATTTTTGTGATCCATTACTGAAAGTTTAATTCTATTTTTAGAATTCTAAACAAAAGCAAATTATATTTAAGGTATTAGTTGCAAACACAGCAATGAAAATTATTAGTGCCAGTTAAAAGGATTCCTCCAAATGGAAATAGATGAAGCAGTTCTAGAAATAATTGCCAAAAGAATAGTGCATAGGATTTTTTGGAGCCTCTGGAACCTTTATATAAGTATATGCTGCTTGGTAGTCCTGAAGGCACCACAAAACAGTGCCCCTAGGTGCATGAGTACTCATATTCTTAACATGGATATTAATATAAGGTCCTTATTGTAAATGAAGTAACTGCTATGCAATCCAAAATAATGTAAATTTGCCCAATTTTCAATTTTTTGGTCATTGATTTACAAACATGACATCTTCAGAGCTCTGGAGGATGGTGGAGGAGAAGAACATTTCAATCAGAGTTCTGGAAGGGACACACAGAAATTTCATTTTGAAGCTAGTTATAAATGCTACCTCATTTACTCTCAAGGTCTTTCTACGCTGGCATATTTCCAAGTTTCTATTGCAGCAGGTGAAATTAAAAAAAAAAAAAAGCCCCATGAGTTGAAAACTCAAGCAAGGTACTCCTGTACTGTGACTAGATTAAAAGGCTATAAGATTTGAGGGTTTTCCAGGTGCTGAAGGTTGCAGCTGCAGGTAAATCTTTGCTAGAAGTAATGACAGGAATTTGTAAATTAACAAAGCCATTTTCCTTGGACGCCGAAGAACCAGAAAGCTTTATTTTGCCCAAAAGTGTTTTTCTTCTTCAGTGCTCCATTTACTTGTTTATGTGGAAATGCTAGACTGCAAAGACAGACATTCTTGCATTTTGCTACTGATTTAGATTGAATAGGCTTGTATTGTCTTCCAAAATAAATATGTCGATACCAAGGTTTTGTAGAAATGTGTTGTTATCACAGTAATTGGTGAGCAAAACTGTTCATATAAAAATTCCAAACATCTATTATCTTTTCGAAGTTTATGGAAATGCTTCCTGTTCAACCTTTCAGTAGGTACAAATTTGCTTTTGTTTAGACATCAATTTTAAGGAGTGCCACCCTTTTCAGAGTTTAGGTGTGATAATACATTATCTGTGACCTTTATTATTTCCTTGGCTTAAAAATACAAAGTTACATAGGAAAAACAGGGCATTTCTGAGCACTCAAGCCACAGAACATTCATAATATACTGGTGTTATATGGGCTTTAACCAGTTGCTCAGCTAACATTTTTAGTAGAAATAATAACTTTTAGTATTTTTCCATCTGGTCTTCTCTAGTATCTCTGAGGCATCTTTTAATTCTTGTTTTCTCCATTTTCCCACTTCTAAATTCTCATCCTCTTCAGTCATTTGGGGCAGAAACTTGACTGTGATGAAAGATATTAATGTTTCTCAACATCTACATACACAGCATGGGTGGGAGTTGGGTTATAATATGTGTATTTCAACAAGAACATCCTCTACAAGTGTTAGCATGACTTATTGTTATGCCCTCAAGACAACGAAGCCCCAATAAGATTCTGTCTGTAGCAGTAGATTTATTATGACAACCCTTTTCCAGGTTCATCTTAGACGGAGTATGTAACATGTCTCATTTTTCTTAATGGTGCTTTTGGAGAGAGACATAAAATAACGTCATAAGTGGAATGGGGAAAAAAAAATAAAAATTAAGGCAGACTAAAAGAACTCACCGAAAACGTGACAACAAAATTTTACAGCCATGATCCAAAGCATAGGGCATTTAAATATATTGAAAAATCTTGCTTAATTTAATATTTCAGTCCAATTTCTCAGTATTGAATCTATCACATAAACTTTGGATAAGCTTAAAGTTACTTGTTGCTTGAAAAGGAGCTACTGAGCCTGGTGAGGTCTTACCATTATCCTACAGCTTCTGAACTGACCTGGATCAACACAGTACTTTGACTATGGCTACTGGAACACTTGAAACTGAAATACAGTTTGAAAACATTTTTTTGGATAAAACCCACATCTACATATAGCAGCTCTGAATATAACTTTCATCTCAAGAATTTTAGAAATTCCTGTCTAGGCTTCCTAGTGTTAATGATGTCAGAGTGCTATTATGGCTCCAATGTCCACTGGTTAAATCTTCTGTTACTTCCATGTGCCCTATCACGTGGCTGAACACCATCCAAATGTGATTTGAAGGGTGATTTGTTTCATTAAGCACCATGATATGTGCAAGTATTACTATAAGCCCAGCTGGAAACAGAGTCCTCCCTTAACAAACCTGCACAACTTTCCCTTCAGGGCCGACTGGTATAATTTTCCTCTCTCAGAGGCTGTAGGGCTGTACAAGATCTTGCAAACACAGTGGTGAGATTTATGTCTTTTGGTGGGAAAATTCAAATTAAAAATTTTTGGTACTTGAGTAAGTGCAGTATATTTTGATCATCTGATCAATAGAAATATTTACATTCAGAAAGAGAAAAAGCATTTTAAAAAGAGTGTGTAGGCTACAAATATAGACACAAGAATACACACAAACACAGAGTCACAATATCTGCACATGCACATACATACAAGTACTACAATAAAGCAGAACACTTTCCTGTAATTGTAAAGAAAATTATGAATGTAAAGAATAAGAAAGTGAATATTATACAAAGGTGCAAAGTTAAGTGACGTAGTCCTTGCTGCTTTGGTGAATTTAGGCTCCAATCCAGTTAAGCACTTAAGACTATGCATAACATTATGTATATGAGAGACATTAATACTTACTGCTTAAAGTTGTGCATGTGTTTAAGTACTTAGCTGAATTTGGGCTGTGATGCAATTTAGTTTTAACTTGTCTTTTGTTTGCTGTTTAACTACTGTTATATTGCCTTTCAGAGCAGTACTAAATAGTAGTATTAAAGGAGCAGTATTAAATAATTGTTTTAACATACTGCATTTATTATAAAAGAAATAATTACCGCTATTATTTCCTCTATACCTATTTAGAAACAGAGATACAGAGTTTCAGAGCTTTTCTGTGGGTGTACAGCTATCCCAGAATGGTGTCTGAAAAATAATTTAGATCACTCACTTCATATTCTCTGTTCTAACTACTGCTCTGTGATGTATTTCATTCCTGGGAAACTTTTAAACAGGTTTAAACATTCATACCAAGTTTGGCAAGAGAGATTGAATCTTAAGCCATGTCAAGGTCTGAAAATTCTTGATCAACTATTAAAAAAATATTTCCACTTCTGCTTTTCTTGGTTTTAAGTTGGAACTAGAAATGGAACTCCTGAAATAACGTGAGAACGAGTGCCAAGTTCTGTATGAATACTCTATTTTTTTATTTCTTTTTTTTTTAAGTAGGAGGTTTTTTAAAGTATTGTGATTTGTCAACAGTTCTAAATAATACTTGTTGACAGGTAGTAAAGCTTGCAAAACTTGAGGCAGCTGTGCAGATGGGCAAAGGAGAGTTTTAGGGCACTTTACCAGGGCTGTTCTGAATCATGATTGTGAGTCATTGCAGTGGGGAGGGCTGTGAAGTGTAACGGGTTATACTCTGAGCATTATTACTGCAGCCTTCAGGACAGCAGCTATTTGTGCCTCCTGAGGGTTCACTTGCTTTGGAACAATCTTTGTATAGCTGGAGTCAGGGTTTCACAACACTTACCATTGTCCCATAGCTTTAATTTGAGCTTTATTCACATGTTACCTGTAAGTCAATAGGTTGTGAATGTTTTATATTTCACTTATTGATCCCAAATTAGGCACTTACCACACCAAGAACATCTCTAGGAGTGACTGAGCAGAATCTTTCTATTTCCAAAATATCCAAGAATAGTGTAAAACCCATACTATTACATTTAAGCATTAAGGAAAAGCAATGAATAGTTCTGCCCACCCACTCTCTAGAGAGGTTAGAGACAAAAGAAATATTTAAATACATTTTTTTAAATGAAATTTTTGAAATGGTTTTTGTTCACCATCTTTCAGGCATACAAAAATCTAATCTTAGGATCATTAAAACGCTTGTCAGAGTGAACATAGGTGATCCTGTTTTTTGAACCTGTCCTTGGCAATAATGCTTTAATTGAGATTCTAAGATATAGCGGATCTATCACTCTCTATCTATCACATAGAACACTGCAGATTTTGCCACCTTTTGCTGCAGCATGCATGAACCTTACTTTCTCTCACATGTGCGCAAAGCTAGATGGTGACCCTGAAAGAGAATGTCCATGCAGTGTGTGTGGAGACCTCAACAGGGATGGCCTTCTTTTCCTATGGAACTAATTAACAATGTCCCACTATTGGCCTTACTGGGGATAAAATGCACTCTTGACCCTGCTGCTCCGTGTAGCCTGATGATCCTGACCTTGACCCACTTGCTGACTTTTCCCAGCCTAACCTCAATCCTCACCACGAAACATGTGAGTCATCTCTATGGACTTGCTTGGTATTCTGAGCTGATAGTTGATATCACTACAGGGTTTTCCCCTGAGGAAAGGACAAAGAG
The DNA here is from genome assembly GCA_035222235.1 of Margarornis squamiger. NCBI lineage: Eukaryota > Metazoa > Chordata > Aves > Passeriformes > Furnariidae > Margarornis > Margarornis squamiger. Next base: position 41,378,929 of record JAWWTY010000106.1, on the reverse strand, counting down.
TAAACAGATACCTCCTGGGAAGGCTGAGCTGGAGGAGCTAAGGTGCATGGCTGTTGAAACCAAAGCCAGTTCCCAAACTGTTTTTTTTTAACCACTGTAAAACAAGCTGCTATGCCCTGATGTTTAAGCCGTGCTTTCCATCACCCATTCTGACTCCCCTTCTGGGAACTATATTTTTCATCTCTAATACATCAGGAAGCTCTTCTCAATCCAGCAACATCTCTCTGTCTGCTTAGTCTGAAATCTGGAAACTTCTGTGTGTCTGTGTGTGTATGTAATGTTGGAGATAAAGGAAGGCAAGGGCAATATCTACCATCTTTTTACCACACAGCCCTTGAGAGTCTTCCCTACCTCTCCCTTCCTAGGTCATAGGCAAAGCAGAGTGCAGCTGTTGAAGATGATATCCATGTTACTTACCACATCTGGAAGACAGTTATCTAGCAGGATCATGAGGGTTGTAAAGAGAAAAGGAGGGAAGAGGTTTGGGGGATGCACTGTAATCCACAGGCCAACCTGATACAGGCATCTGGAAATTCAGTAACAGTGGATTTTCTTGTGGTATTTCTTCAGCTCAGTTTGGAGCACTGTCTGGAAATAAGAAAGTAATAAAACTTATGCAAACATTCCAGTAATACAAAGAGAGGTTTGCTTCACCAGTGGAAGTGACAGGGGCATGTATATGGGCTGTTGTTTTATTCAGCTTGATTTGCCTTTTTTACCAATCAAGTGTCTATTTTACCAGTAGATTTCCAATTTTACCAATAGAATGTCTATTGACACTTATGTGTGTTTGGCCAGTAAAAACGAAATAGAGATCACCTAAATTTTTTATAGCAGCTGCTCTTCAAACTTATGTGTAGAATTAGAGCTAGATACATCTGATCCAGTATCTACACATGATCACCAGGAGATTGAGCCATTTAGTCTCTTAAGTCTCTACACTAGAGTCTTTTCCTGACTTCAAAGATCAGTGATAATTATCTGTTTACTTAATAAAAATAAGCATAAGATTTTTTTGACATTTTCTCATAGCAGATCTGGTGCTGGCATGTTGTACGTAAGTTTACCATATGTGCCAAGATGTCTGGCAATTGGTTTTTATATGAACTTGGAAGCATATCACAGTGCACCTGAATATGATGTATCATCTCAAAAACAAATATGGTGTTTTTCCTGATGGGGTCTGTGGAACAGTGGCATCCAAGGACAGCATTTTAGTGAAGTTCTCCCCTTCTCTTGGAGTTCTTCAGAAACAGTTCATCTCCTGCACAAACTTGATTAAACAAAAAAGCTAAGACCCTTTCTTGGTGTGTCGGGTTTATTGTCTGAGTTCAAAGTGTGATATTTATTGGCTTTGACATTTGTGCAATTTCAAATCTTGGAGCAAGTTATAGTTTTGTCATTAAAATATTTCAAAACCATGGTTATAAATCAAAGTAAATGACAGTTCAAAAATAGGCACATGTGAAATAGGTGTGTTGTTCTATCTTGGGCACAGTCCATCATTATTTCCTTTCCACTGCAGCTGGCCAACTTGCTAATTTAATTACTTTCTTTTTCTTCTTTCCCCAAAGAATGAAATCTATCAAGAGAAACAAGGTCAGTCAAAGGATTTCTTTCCAAAGCTAATAGAACTAAATGGGTTTCTTTTACAATGAGAAAGGGACAGCTTAGCTGCAGAGCTCATGGTAGAGTTGAGGGGGGCCAAAGCAGAGGCTTAAATATTGATCTGCACCTACACACAGTTGCTGCTGCATAGCTTAGCCCAAAATGTCTCATCTCTTCCCCCACAGCCCGGGTTAATACTTATGTGTTTTAATACTTGAGGGGGAAAAAATAAGTGCACCAAAACATACCATTCCTTGAAACCACTGATAATGTAGAGTCTTTTTTATTGGTTTGGAGGTGAGTCAATCTAATTTCAGACTACTTTATATACAATGAATAAAGGATATATATGATAAAGGAAGGGCTAAAGAAAATAAAAGGCATAAATGTAAACCACTAAAAGTTGCATATGCTATTCAGTGAGTCATATTACCATTTTTGAGCTTGAAAATTAGTTATATCTATTCAGTGTTTCACAGTTTATTACTCCCTGACTTCTATGGAAATGGTTCTTCTCTAAAATCCCTGCATACCACTCGTGATAATTTAAATTTGTCTGTATTAGATATGACACAAAGACTTCCATTCTCATGACATTTCTGCTCAGTTTTCAGAGCAAAGCATCTTAAGAGCATTTTTCTACAAAACTTAGTACAATACTATCTAGTTAATTATTAAGCCTCAGGAGGTAGCTATCATTATTCTTAACAAAGGAATGTGGAAAATCTGTTTTCCAGATTATTTTAAAATTTCCTCTCTGATACTATCTCCCCCAAAATATCTCTGCTGCCAGTTTTCTTAAGTGGCTAGATGTTTCATAAAGGGCTAAGGACCTAAATGTTAGCTTCTGAATGGGTGTTTAAATAGCTTTTGGAACTGCTTTAATGAAACTTGGTTTTGTTGGACATGTCATTCACAGTGAGGGGAGAACATGCATGCTTCATGACAACTGTTATTACCTATGAAAGTATTATCAATGCCTGGGACAAGATGTGTTCTGCAAGTTTAGACCTAGGATGGGATCTCTAATGAGAAGAGTCTATTCTACTGTAAATAGAGCTTCACAGAATTACAAATGTGTCATGAGCCCTGAGGCTTATTTGCAATGTGAAGCTAGGCTAACAAGACTTTGTTCTCCCTTTTCCTCTGTCTTCTTTTATACACTTCCACTGATCTCAATGGCAGAAAAGACCAGGTTAGTCATTTAAGGTCTGAACAACAGCCTAAGAAAATCACTATTACTTCCTCAGGTTTTAGAGCAGTTTTTAATTCCACATCCATCTGCCAGTTCTCAGACTTTTCCTTGAAACTTTTGCCAATTCAGTTTGAAATAGCTCAGGCATCTGTGCAATAATACACACAAAACAGACATGCATTGCTTAAGCTAAATTAAACCAAAATCCTTTCAGTCTTCATCAATGATACACCATGTGCTAGTAAAGAAAATAAGATTGTGCTGGAAAACACACTTTGCCTAAAAGGTTCAGTTAAAACTCAGTGGAGAAAATCTCTAACTGCTTGTCTTTGGGAACCTCTTTGCAATGTTGGAGCAAGAAGCTTCGAACAGTAGCTGCCAACCTGGCTGGGATTCCTAGAGCAATCTCCTGAGATCAGTGTTCTGACAGGTCACATCCTCTGTCTGGCACCACCATTCCCTATTTTCATTAAGACTTTCTTTTCCATTTTTCCCTTTGTTCTTCTTGCTTGAGCCAAAAGAAACAAGAGGGCAGTAAAGCACAATTTTAGCTGAATATGAGTTTTATCATTTTACCACTGCATTACACCACTTACCAAGTATTTAGGTTCTGTTCTGCTAAGAAAAAAAACACATCAGGATTTAAAGGAAGGCTGTGCTAAGCTTTAGCACACAGACTATAAAGTGTACATGTGAATTATTATTCCTTCAGTCTAAGCAAATCCATATGACATCGTGACTTCACATAGTCTTCACAGTTTCTTGTACAACTCTCAGTGGAAAACATCATCTTTTTTCAAATCTTTGTCCTTTATCCAAACTAGACTTTTTAACAGCTCAAAAGGAATTGTAAAAACAAAATGTCAGTGAAATGCTGTTTCCCATAACAGCAACATTTGAGACCAGCTGCTAAGATGGCAAATCTAAACAACTAGGTCATAAAGAGGCATATTTAGTGGAACTTCACTGAGATCCATTCTTATTTCCCTTCCATTTCTTTGAGAATAGTGAGTATGATGGCACCCAAACCTAAATCTTCATTTCCTCATCTCTCTTCCCCAGCTCAGCCTGGGAGGTAGCCACTCTGCAGAGCCTTTCTCCAGCACTGAAGTTTTTGGACTACAACTATGCCAGAGGCTGGGAAGGTGTTTACACTGAAATATTTATTTATAAGACTGATGTGGCCAATCTATTCCATAGTGACCATTGCAATTCAAATCATGATGTATGGAGAAAGATAGTACAGAAAAGTCTAACTACTGTCTGTTGCTGTAATTGAGCCTCTTTTTTATCCCCGACATTGTGCACCCACCAATTTCTTTGATCTGGTATGGGTTTTTGAAGCTGGTTCTAGAAACTAAATGAATATGAGGTTAGCCCTAAAAAATGAAGTATGTGCCCTTCTGCCGGTTACGGCCCAGTAACTGGGTCCCTATGGGATCAGACAAATCACTACCCAAAGGAAGAGTGTGGGGGAAGCACAGAGCAGTAAAGAAGAGGGAATGAGGCTTGTTCATTTGACAGAAGCTCACCATAAGTTAGCTACGCTATGTCATGAAACTCCACTCCCTCAGGGAGATTCCAGGCTGTCCCTGTGGGCAAACTGAAGCAAAGAAATAGTTCCAGAGCATGCTTTGTCTCATCCCAAAGTATGGATCTAAAGCAGGGCAGCTGATTCATATTCAAATGATATGTTTTGCTACCTACTCGCTGTAAGGAGAGCAGAGGGTGTCTTCCCTAAGCTGTACCCTCTGCATTGGCACTGTCAAAGACAAGTGAGGCAAGTCCCACTAATTCTGTTTCAGATTGGATGGAGACGACAAAGTAGCTCAGGAAAAGGAAGCGTTTTAAGAATAACTCAACTCTGCTGAAGACCAGAGGTACCTTGGAGTTGGTTTTGCACATGGTCCACACTCTTAATGTTGCTGTGGAGAGAGAGACTCTAGAGGACTGAGGACAACTGTCTGCTGTCACATTCTCACCCACTTCCCTGGATGTTCTTCTGCCAGTGCAGGGGTAGGGTTGATGCTGAAAACTGGACTATCTCATGCCATGCCACCCATATGAGCTCCTTCACCTGACAGACTAAAATGAGTGAAAGGATGGGAAACAAAAGATACCTAGAGACAATTGGCCAGAGGTCAGTTTAATCACCTCGAGTAAATTTCCAGTTAGGGAAGACCATTGAGAAATGCAAAATTACAGGCAAAGTTTCTTCCAGTCATAGGGCAAAAAAAAGCTGCATTCTGGCATTTGGGAAGCTGGTTCTCATCACTGAAGTGACAGTGATGGAAATACTGTGACTTCCTCTCTCCTCCTGTCAGAAGAAGAGGAAATAACTATTTTAGAGCACACAGAGGGAATTGGTCTGATGGTTACATGATTGTGACTAAGGGATCAGATGGAAACTTCAGAAGAAAGAAAACTCCACAGTGTTTTCTAAATCACTAAACAGTGTGGACAGAGATTAATAGCACACAGTTTATCACTTGAAAGAAAAGATAGAATTTTATAGCCTTCCAACACTTGGCCAGACCAGCTGGAGAAACAGGGCAGATGGAGAAATACAAGGTCCTTACACAGGCAAGTATATTTTATACAACAAATAACAGTACCAACCCAGCAAATTTGATACCAGTTTTTGAGACCACAGAATGAGGCCATTATTGTGAACACCATGCATTATGAATCATCCCTGCCAATAATAATATGGCATCAAGAACAAGTATTCACTCTTGCCATAAAAAAGCCCCAAAATACCAAACAGCATAAACAAATGGCAAAGTAATCATAATAATTTGCAGACATAAATTAGAGATTAGAAAGCATTTGCCACCACATAGCTCATCTGCAAGCATACACAATTGCTTCCAGTGCTATGATTATTAGTTATGCATCAAAGCTAGACCTAGTCAGAAATAAATGTTTTCTTATCTTATGAATGATTTTGAGAAGGGAAAGTTGCAATTCTAATACTTCACCAATGTGGTGAAATATGGGGTTGGACTGTAGCCAAATTTGTCAGCAGACTCAGTTGCAAGGTGCTGTCCTGTTCTCTCTAAATTTAATTAGAAATTTTGGTCTGGAGAAGAGAAATTATTTCCTAAATAGAAGGCAAGAAGAGAATAATCCTTTTCCTGTACACCCAGTTTCTGGCAATTAGCGGTATAGAGACTTCCTGAGGCAGACGTTGGATCTGAACTAACAGGTTTAATATTCCCCAGTGAGCCTAACCTTCACAAATTTATCTAATCCCTCTCTTGATATTTTTGGCTCCCACCACATTCTGTGGCCAGAAGTACCTCAGTTAGTTAAGAGCCATGTGAAAAGATACTCTTTCTGTTTCATTTAAATTTGATTCCTGATCTTTAAAGACAAGAATTCTTCATTCCTTTTCTCTGCAGCCTGAGTATTCTTCTGCATTCATGTATTTTCTATAACAAATAAACCTCCTACATGTGAAATCTACAGAAGGCATTCATACCTCAGTCCTTGGCACTTACCTGCAGTTTTCAAAGATCTAGCCAATTATTTTTTCTCCTTTGTTACTACAAATATACACCGAGTGTGCATCACTCACCATATAGGCACATCATAGCTTTGTTTACTGGCAGGATGACACTTTCTGTTTTGCACTCCTTTGTTTTTTAAAAATTGATGTTGGTGTTTTTTCCATCATTGCATGTGGGGATGATATTTCCAGAGGGCTATCCACAGTGAGACCTCCCTCCTAAAGATGTGTTTATCCATGAGTATCATATTTCATACCTTATGCATACCTACTTATGCATACCTACTGAATGCATAAGTACCTGAATCTGTTCCATCGAGTGAGAATTTTAAAGAGAGACAGTAAATACACTTTCTAGCACCTCAGCTCCTATCTTCATGAAAGATATCCTAGGTAATAACTTTTCTACTTCTTTCCTCTCCTCTCCTCTCCTCTCCTCTCCTCTCCTCTCCTCTCCTCTCCTCTCCTCTCCTCTCCTCTCCTCTCCTCT
>JAWWTY010000106.1:41151834-41372025 GCA_035222235.1 Margarornis squamiger | reverse complement strand
TAGAATCATTAAGGTTGGGAAAGACCTCCAAGTTCATTGAGTCCAACTTTTTACCGAACACCACTATGTCAACTAAACCATGACGCTAAATGTCACATCCGGCTGTTTGTTGAACACTTCCAGAGATGACTTCGCCACCTCCCAGCATTGGAATGGACTTCACTCTTCCTATGAAGAAATTCTTGCTGATGTCCAAACTGAACCTCCCACAGTACAGCTTGAGGCCACTTCCCTTGGTCCTTTTACTTGAGAAGAAACAAAAGAAGAAACAAACCCCCACCTGAATGCAACCTCCTTTCAGGTAGTTGTAGAGAGCAATGAGTTCCCTTCTGAGCCTTCCTTTCTCCAGGCTCAACACTCCCAGCTCTCCCAGCCACCAGTAATTAAACAAGTTTTATAGACCCCTCACCAGTTTTGTCACCCTTTCTGGACAGGCACCTCAATGTCCTTTTGAAGTGAGGAGCCCAGAACTGGACACAGTGTTCAAGGTGAGTACAGGGTGACAGTCACTTCCCTTGTCCTGCTGACCAGACTGTTTTTGATACAGGCCAGGATGCCACTGGCTTTCTTGGCCACCTGGGCACACTGCTTGCTCAGGTTCAGCCAGTAGTTCACAAACACCCCGAGGTCCTTTTGCAGTCAATCTTCCCCCATCCTGTAGGGTTGCATGAGGTTGTTGTGACCCAAGTGCAGGAACCAGAACTCTACCTTACTGAACCTCGTTAACAGTGGGCTTAGCCCATCAATCTCACCTGTCCAGATCACTCTCCAAAGCCTTCCTATCCTCCTGCATATCAACACTTTTGCCCAACTTGGTGTCATCTGCAAACTGACTAAACTTTGTAGAATAGTTATTTGGAAGTGTTAAGCTGCAAATTCCTGGAGATAAAGGTCAGAACTATGAATCTATGCATAGTTTTATTCATACATTTTAACCCATGCCTCACTTGTTTGTCATGTTTGTCAAAACTGGATTAGACCATTGTCTGATCTGAGCCAATAATTTAAGGGCCATTATGTTCACTTACGTTTTTTGTAAAATATCAAGACTGGAAATGAAAAATTGGAAAATAATTAAAAATTAGAAGTTAGCTGCTTAAAATCTTGATTTTTTTTGTTTGTTTTAGAGATTTTTGAAAATTTATATCAATACATATGTGTTGGTTATGCAATGCAGATAATCTCTATAAAAGCTTATTTTTTTCAAGAGTCTCAAATATTATTAATAAATCAGATCAGATTGGATATATATGGATTGCAATGGAAATCTGCTGTTCATGGTGGAAACAGAACAGCAAGAAAAAAGCAATACAGGTTTGTTTAAGGCTTTTTAGAGACCATACTTGACTCAGAAGACATTGATGATTGCTGCTATAGGTCATACAAGAAGTTTATGAAAGAAGTCAGTAACAGAATCTATATATTCTAGGTTTAAACTTTCACAGCAAGTCTGCCCTTGTACTAACAAGGAAAGAATTTGGACCTGACACTTGCATTAACCCCATTTCTTTATCCCCTCAAAAATAATCTTCTCACCAGTCCAGTTTTTCAGTTTTGTCTGAAAAACAGTCTTCTCTGAAATTATTACATTCTTCTAATGTTTCTGTCCCAAGTTAGGCTTAGAAAAGCAATAATACATACCAGGTGTATGTAAACAATGAAAACAGCAATGTCCTGGACAGGTTGGGGAAAAAAAGAAATAAAATAAGCAGGACTAAGAAATATACAAGTTTTTTTGCAAGGGAAGATATGTTGTTTCTAAGGAAGGGTCACGTATGTTTAGAAAGACCAGAGACATGTTTTAGAATTACAGAATATTGCATGAGCCACATGAATGTTCATAAAATGACAGAATCACAGAATATGCTGAGTTGGCAGGGACCCACAAGGATTGTCAAGTCCAATTCTTAGCCCTGCACAGGACCATCCCCAAGAGTCACACCATGTGCCTAAGATTATTGTCCAAATGCTCCTTAAACTCTGTCAGGCTTGGTGCTGTGACCACTGGCCTGGGGACTCTGTTCCAGTGCTCGACCACCCTCTGGGTTAAGAACCTTTTTCTAATATCCAACCTAAACCTCCCCTGACACTTCAGGCCATTCCCTCGGGTCCTGTCACTGGTTACCACAGAGAAGAGATCAGTGCCTGTCCCTCCTCTTCCCCTCACAAGGAGGTTGTAGCTGCAATGAAGTCTCCCCTCAGTGTTCTCTTCTCCAGGCTGAACACATTGAGTGTGCCACTCCTCATATGGCTTCCCCTCAAGGTTCTTCACCATCTTCATTGTCATCTTTTGCATGCTCTCTAATAGCTTACTATCTTTTTTATATTGTTGTTCTATGGCATAGCCAAGTGATGCCAGTTGGACGCTTTTAGGGCAGTGCAGTTCACAGTTAGGCAGTGCAGTTTTAGGGCAGTTCACATTAATCCAAGAGAAAGTAAATCTAAGTTACACTAATATCTCTGATGTATCTCCAACCAGAAAGTATCCATTGACCATGAAAATCAAATAGAAACTCAGAAAAAAATATTTTTCTTGAAATTAAAAAAATGTTAACCCAGTGCACTTGATCTGAAGATCTAACCAGTAAAATTTTGAGTTTTATAAAATGTAAGCTTCAAGGTTGTGTTACATGCACCACTGCTTCAAAACACCATTTTCTTTCTTTGTTGATATTCAGAAAATATTTCTGTTGGTGGGAAAAATGCAGTAAAGAAAAATAAGTTCCTTTTTCATTTGTTAAATGAGTAGAATAAAAGCTGAGCTTTATAGTGAGCAGTGAGTTGGCTGTCATTTTTCCCTCAGGCTACTGTGCAACTTTGTTAGGCATTCCACAACAAATCCATTAATTTTTTAATATCAAGCAGCAATCTTGTACCTCAATGGATGTTGAAAGTAGAGAATATACAGTCTGAATGTTATAACATAGCCTACATATTTAGAATAAACATTGCTTTGTATGCAAAAGATATTTCACTGTATCAACATATTGCCATTTTTAATACTCCTTTAATTTTACACATGCTCTTCATAGCTGTTGGAAAAGAGTTGTAACTTCCATGGAGTTGGTGGAAGCCACAGATGGCACAAGGCAATAGGGTTCCACAAGGGAAGTCTCTGATAGACAGGGGTGGTGGAGAGACAAAAAGGTCCCTGAACACCTGATATCACCCTTCATTAAACCTTCACAGGGGGAGAGAACAGTCTCTCAGTGAAATCAAATTGGCCAAGTTGTCAAGATGTGACTGGCTATTAGTAGAAGGAGAGAGTGAGGCAAACATTATTTACAACTGCCTTCTTCCAAAAGTGTCCAGGTTCTGGGAATTAGAATTAGACATTTCAAATGGTCTAAATTCATCACCTCAAAACCATGAAAATCAATAACATTTAGATAGTTTTGCCTAAAACAGAATTTGTTAACAGAGTGATAATTTAATAGAGCTTCTGATTTATATTCTTTTAAAATAAACAGTTCTTCTCAGGACTTGTAGCCATACATCAAATCCTTGAAGCTGCTATTTCAGTCTTTACAATCTCAGCAGTCATAAAATATGATAATGGAACACAAGAACATCTGCAGCTACTAAAGGTAGAAGGTATACCAGTAAATCATATCAGACAAGGTACTTTTCACAAATTCTAAACTGTTTAACAGTGTGTTTTCTTCAAGACAAGCAGGACTGTCTTTCATTCTGCACAGACTTCCTAGATGCTGTTATGTTCATCTTAGAAAGACACTATTGAAATTGATGTGCAAGTATGACCATTGTCCACTTGAGGCAGGGAAGGAGAATCTAAAACCCACAAATGTCATAAACAGTGATTCTTCATTTTAGCAGCACATTTGTGAACAACATTTGCAAGATATCAACTTTAATCCTGAGTTCTGCAAGAGTTTGTGTTTATATTCACAATTCCTGAAGAGCAAGCAACTTCAAAAAGGCTACAGAATTTTTTTCTCCATGATACAATGATCTTTTGGGAACATCACCTGACTTTGGTGACCATGCAGGTGGATTTTACTTTGCAAGATCTTACTTTGTCTTTCTCCTCCTCCACTCTGTCACTTCTGCAGAACAAAGGACTAACAGCCAAACTTCTAGAGCAGATCAGCTGCCCACCTAGTACAGTATCCTCTGTCAAATGACAGTCAAATAATACAGTCTTTTAAAGCCACATAAAAGATGAGCAGGAGTTTTAAAACTGTAGCACTGCAGCAGACTGGTTTTTAGGGATTTCTTTAACTGTAGTTTGTGTCTGCAACTTCTGTGCAATAAGCCCTTGGGCTATTTTTCTTCCATATTTTTTTCTGGACTCCAGCTAGTCCTGTGTGTCATCAGGAAAATATTACTGATCAGTAATACATTACTATGCATCTCATTTTCCTGATGCTTATTATAGCAAGTACAACAATACAAGTCTCACTGATTCCCTGTAACATTATACATATAAAATGTGTCTATTGGGAAAAATAGGGATCTCTCTGTACCTTTTGCTCTTTCTTTTCACTAGTCATAACACCACAGTACACTGCAATTTTTTTTTTCCTTTCTGGTATGAGTGACAAGCCAAAACTACGCTTTTCAGGTTAGAACAAGACCTTTTATCTTTTTTGTTCATTTTCTCACCTCTTCTCAACCATTAAATGAGAACGTATGTGAAATAAACACAGTGCAACTCAGTTAGGTCTTTGGGATTCATCTCCACACAGTTTGACTCAGGTTTTAAGACTTGCAAAGATTAAAACTGGTTCCAGAATCCCAGGTGCATTTTATCAAACAGACTATCCTTCATGATAGTTATTTGGAGTTCTAATAGACAGTAAAACATCAAAACCTTCCCCAAGACATGTTGATTCTTCTCCCTTCAAGATTATATCTGTTTATTTGTATACTAATGTAAACTTTATTTTACATTTGCTTATTGGTACGGAAGTCGGTTTATAGCTCCATTATTCTCTAAAATCATTTATAAAAGAGGCATCACTTTCCATTTCTCCAGTTAAAAAGTATGTTAAAGTGGAATGTATTATTTCATACTTACATCCCTTACTTCTCAATATCCAGGCTTCAAGATCTATTACTGTTTACCAAACTGACTTTTTAGAAAGGCTCTTCTAATGACACTATAATTTCAGGTAGCTCCTCACAGTCACTTTAAAGGAAAGTGTCAGTTTAGGAATGTCTCTAAATTCCTTCACTGTGAGTAATAACAATAATGTAGTTATTTTTCCTTAAATGGTCTTATAACTTTTTAATCTTTTATTGACATCTCAGTGATTTACCAGTTCTAATTCCTCTGTGACAATTTTTTTTCTTCTGTGTTTAAGAAATAACATTATTCTATTTCTTTTTGCCTCTGATAAATTGTTCCTCAAAACTTTTTTTTTTAGCCTAATTTAGTACAGTTTAATGTTTAACTTGGAAAAGGTTTTGGTGCATTTCTGTTTTTTCTTTTTTCTTTGTTTTTTTTTACTTTTTTTTTTCTTGTACTTCTTATATTTTCCTTTATGCTAAAGCTTAACTTTACCACAACTTCTTCATCGTATATTTTTTCATAAGTAATACACATTTACAAGGAGATTAACAAACTCCATACCATTTCAAATGTTCACTCTTTCAACTGCTTCTTTGAATTTTCTTTTAACACTCTCACGTATTTATTATGATCTTTTAGAAGCTGATGTTACTGTAGTCATTTCTTGATGAGTGGAGGACACTTCATTTTCCCAAAGACTTTTAAGATCTGTATGTTACATCTGCTGCTACAGGAAGCACTTTATAGTAATTCCCTGATAGAGGGAATTACCTGGTTGACCTGGCTGGTACTCAGTTCTGCTTCCAACATTTCTTCTGCATCTCTGCATTCTTTGACTAATTGTCTCTGAAAGAAGTTAGAAATGATAGATCAAAATGTATTCTTTGTGCCATGCTCTCTCATAATTTTCAACTATTCTACCTTTGACAGCCCTGAAGTCTTCTGCTTCCACTGCTTCCCTTTCAATCTTGCCATCAAATTCATATACCTGAAATCACATTCCACTCTAATTTCCCTACTTATGTAGACATGGATGTAAGGATTCTGTTGACAAGGCTTATTTTTTAATGACTCTAAACTATGTTGAACTATAGCATTAATCTTCTGGCAAAATCTTGGCTGTTGGTGCTTTGTCATTTACACACTGATAACAGAGTGCTCTATTAATTGCCCTCTTTCCATTTGAGTTTCCGAGATGTCTGTTCTGTCACTTAAAAGCAGACACCCTAGTCCACCCATCTTGGTGTTTAGACTTTTAGCATTTATATAAAATAGTTATAAAATTAAAATAGTTCTAAAGTCTCATGTGAATTGACTATAGAATTTACATTTGGGGTTTTCTGTTAAGTTTCTGGTTCTCACATCTGACATATTACTTAAGTCAAGGCACAGGAATTGCTCCATTAATTCACTAGATCCTTTCACATTCTTAAATAAAGCAAATGTATACTTGTTCAGAGAAAACAGCTTTTTTCACTACAGGGCCATATGACAAAGTACTATTCATGCATGCTGTCATTGAAAAAGACATAAGAATTAAGACAAGAAATGTGTGGAAAAAGTAATGCAATAAATGAATGCAAATGTAAAAAAGTAAAGTAATAAATGACAGATCATGCAGCTGCAGAAATGAGTGCCAAAGTCTATAGCTACTGTTAAGACTCCTTTAATGACACATCTGTAGAATATAAAGCAGAAAAGCCTACATGGAAAAGGCACTTCTAGTCCTCACTGTCTCAGACAGTGGTGGGGAGTGTTTATTGCTATTCATGGAAAACCATTACCAATTGACAAGCCAAAAAACATACCAATTTCTGCCAGAAAAACTAATTTTTAAGCTGTTGATGTATCTCTTCCATGACTTTCCTTATGGAATGTGATTTGAATGATCCTTTACCCACAGCAGGAGAATGACAATCAGTCAGAGTAATTCACTGCAGTGAATGGAAACTTTAAGATCACTTTGAGGGGATCTAGCTTGTATATATATTTATTTATTTATTTACACATATATATTTATATATTATATATATTTTATATATGTATTTGTGCCTATGTACTGAGCAGTTTGCAAGTTTTTGCTGTTTATCTAAGAAAATAAGTCATATTTACCAAAATATATAAACATATTTGGTTAGAACCTCACATCTGCTTTTCAAATCCTTAGTGAAACTAATAATTCCTTGTGTTTTGAAATAGCAGCCTCTACTGGCTACTTAGGTTTGAAGTGGATCTTGACTGAAACTTCCCATTCAACCCTGTATGATGCATTTTGTAGTTGTACTGTCAAAAACACTGAACCTGCGGTATCCATATGTTCAAAAAGTGAATTATATGCCAGGAAGGATCTACATTTATTAAGATGTTTGTGATTTTTCCAAAAGGATAGAATGGAGATCTATTTCAGTTCTGTGTTAGGCAGTCTTCTATTAAACCATTCCAGGCTTTCACAGTGGACAACCAAAGCCCAAGGATGTCAATTAATATAATTCAATGTATTTCTGAGAACATTGGATCTAGACTCAGATTTAACCCATTTTATTTTACGGACATTTTTGTCTTTGCTATTTTATCAGAAATCGAATACTAATTTATTTTTCCATTTAAGAGATAAATATGAATGGAAGACTTTTTTTTTTTTTTTTCCCAGAGAACTCAGTTTTAAATCTGAGAAATTAAAAAGATTTATAGGATAAAGCTGGCCTAACAGGAAGCTTCCACTGCAAAAATATTAGATTTTAAAATTCATTATACATTTACTCATGCACAATAAAGAACACCTTATTCAGCAAAACTGTCTTAATAAAAGAATGAGTAAGGTGATTTACAGAAGGTTATAGCCTGTAAATTTTGCCAAAATGGCAGCAAGTCTATTTTCCTATTTCTACTGCTTCATCTTCATATTAAATTATTCTTACATCATTTCAAGATAGCTTTTCATATTGTTGAAGAAAAATAAGTTTGGACACACAAATCTGTGTTTAGAGGAAGATTTAAAGCAACTGAGTTGTCAATAAACTAATTGTGCAGCCACTTACCCATGAGCAATCTCTTAGATAATTGTGTATCTATATATATATTAAAGGAATTAGAGTATCTTAATATCACACAATATAATTTTTTGTGACTTAATGATCCTTGTGGTCCCCTCCAATTCAGCATATTCTGTGATTCCATGAAACATTTCTTTGTCAGTTTTGACTGAGACTGGAAAGGTATTTTCATAGTGCATACTGTTTAATCTTCTGTACAGTCAAGCATAGTAGATCATGAACACCAAAATGAAGGGGTTTTTTTGTTGAGTATTCAGGCCTTATTTTCTCAGACTGGAAGGTCTTTGGAGACAATCTTGAATTTGATCCATTGCTCATATTATTACCCATTGGATAGGTATATTAGTGTCAGAAACTGGTCATATACTTCATATTCTAAGACTTAAGTGAGATAAAATGAAAAGAAATTGAGAAGGAAAAAAAGACTTTTACATCTTGAAGTATTCTTAAATTAGTCTGCCTCTGAAAAGTCATTAATTTGTAATGGAACTCAGAGAAATGGTCATTTTTACTAGTAGAAGTGAGAAACTGACTCCAAGTCGTTGTCCACTCTTTACAAATACAGTCCTTTATAAGCATTTTTTATGATCCAATCTAGATGAGTATTTAATATTTAAGCAATTTAAAATACAGTCAGGGTAACTACTGATGGTTTATAACTTAATGCTTCTAAACAGCAGCCTTGGTCCTAATGTCTGATTCTACAATGTTTGAATTCAATGTTCAATGTCAATTTCCTATGAAAAAAGGCTGAGAGGATTGTTGTTCTTCAACCTGAAGAAGAGTCCAAACAGACCTTATCATAGTCCTTGAATATATAAAGGGGGTTCATAAGAAAGATGGAGAGAGACTTTTTACTGAGGCCTGTAGTAACAGAACAAGGGAAAATGGTTTTTAAACTGAACAAGAGTAGTTTTATACTGGGCATAAGGAAGGATTTCTTTTACAATGAGAATAGTGAGGAACCGAAGCAGATGGAGAAGTTCTAGATCTCACATTATTGATAGGGTTCAATATCCAATTGGGTGGAACTTTGAGCAACCTGATGTGGTTAAAGATATCTCTGCCCTTAACAGTGGCACTGGACAGGATGATCTTTACTCCCTTCCAGCCCAAACAACTCTATGATTCTATGAAATCTTATTTACTTCTTGAAGACAGAAAATATGGACTCCCATTAGGATACCAAGGAAGAACTCACTGACTGCAGTATGGAGGTGCCGTAGGAAGAAAATTTTGTCGTGTAAAAAGCAGTTGGAAAGGAAACAAAGTTTAGCAAGGAACCAGATTCAGCTCCAGTACATTCTGCATCAACCATATGTTCACTAAAGACCATTATGGCTTAGAGACTACAAACCAGTATCACTTCCATTGATTGTGTAAAGGCATCTGATCAGCTCAGCTGGCTTACGTTATGTCCACCAGCTCCAGTTCACTGGGAGTTCAATTGAAGTCACCATCAGTATGGGGACTAGGAACTAGATGATGGAATATTCTACTAGTGTAAATGAGACACCACCAGTCACTGAATCTTCAATTTTTCTCATTTTTCTCTGGCACTGTCATACAGTAGGTAATGAAAATGCTCATATGTCATATCAATGGTGGCGTAACAGAGAGAGGACTAATTTCTAGAATTACTAGAAAATTTCCAGAATATCCTACAATGGAATTGGAGTTTATTCACAAGAAAGAGCGGGTGGCCACTTAAAGCAGAGAGATATGAAACTTGGTGTCTGACAAACTCTATTTTATTAATTCTTCTCCTTAAAGGTCAATGTCTGAGAACAGTAATGTCTTAGCCATTAAGAAAAGTATTGATCAGCAAAAAGAATAATTTCTATACAGGAAAATTTCTACCTAGTAATCCTTTGAAACTTAGATAGACAGACTTGAAAATCTTCTATGAGAAATATTAAGAAAAAAATCAGGATCTGACAAAAGGACATGGCATGCTTCCAAAATGAATATGGATATGTATGCAGCAAGCAGAAAGAGGAAAATTAATTGAAGATGTTACACAAGTAACATTTCTGACACAAACAAACAAACAAACAAACCAAAAACAAACAAACAAACAAACAAAAAACAAGGAATTTGCTGATAAAGGACAACTTAAGTTTAGCGAACCAACACGTTCTCAAGGGCATCTCTTAATCAGTGAAGGGAGACAGGCTCTTAATAATCTTACTTAGCCAGCTCTGAATCTGTACTAAATTTAGCCATACATGGGTTCTCATCAACAATCAGTTTAACCAGTCCTTTAAGTTAAACAAAATAGAAAAATAAATGACAAAACTGTGTTCATCTTGACTCTGTAAACTGGCTAGATTTGATAATACTGTCTTTGAACATCATATAGCTGGAGTGCAATAACCCTCTGTTTTTGCACCCTACAAGCTCATGTCTTAGGGACTTGATTGCAGCACAGCATGAATCAAGATCACCTTCACTTACTAGAGTGATTAGTATGTTCTGCAGCTCACCACTGAAAGACTAAAAACTGAATACTGGATACAAAGTTGGATCAGAAATAAGTATAGTGGGAGGAAAGAGGACAATTAAGTTACCTTTCATAATAAATCCTTCCATACCTATCCATAAAATGCTGTCCCTAGGCAACTGAAATACTTAAGAGGGAGAGAAAAATAAACATATTCTTCCTTATAAAAGACTTCAGTAATTTGATTATTGAGCTGTATAAGTTCAGCACAAAAAAGGCAAAGATATCACCCAAAAAGGCAGAAAAAAACCCAAGTTTATCTACCAGTGTTCTATGTTTCCCAAAGGAAAAGGAATTGTGAGAACATCCAGATAGTGAAGTCTGACTAAGCCTGCTAACCTAGCAGAAAGAACAATATACTAGTAACAATTGCTAAGGTAATTTTCTCTTCAGTGTGATATCTTCATGACTGAATATCAATCTCAAACAGACAGAAAAGTGGAAACTTTCTGTCATTTAGAACAGTAGGAAAAATTTACTGCTGTTTTCGGAACCAGCTTTGCCTAGGGAGAGGAATGGGGTAGGGTTAGAATAACATCACTGTAATCCAGTAGTAAATTAAAAGGTTGTTAAATTAACCGAACTGATGTACCAGAGTTAGATAACCATAATGGAAAATGATAAAAAACATTTCTACTTTTTACTCTTGACTAAACTACTGGTACAATTTGTTCATTTGTGCATCAGTTTCAAGTCAAAACTGAAGTACTACAGTGCATAATTGCAAATATCTGAGCAAATAGCACCACAGGTGATGAGAAATGTGATAATTCCTTTGCTGCTAAACTGTATTTTGCAATGGCATTGTTTTTCCACATTTTCATCTTGAATAAAGGTAAATCACACCTATTTGCACTGGAGTTCTTAGTTCTGTTGTCCCAACAAGTTTGTGATGAAAAGACTGCTTCAACAAACAGATTTTCAGAGCAGGTGAAGTTTGCATGTTTTTGAGGCAAGGTTCCCAGGGTTTTCTGCTTGCCCTAGGTTGGGTTATATCATTGTCTGCAAGGGGGAGTATTATATAGCTCCTTGATGAGAAGATTTTTGGGATTTCAGTCCTTCATTTTAGGTTGTCTTCTGAAGCATGAGGATTAGTTGCTTTTCTAATCCCATTACAAAAATGTAAAGGTTCTTGAGCTACTATTTGAATATATAGCCAACAGTCTCTTAAAAAAAACATGCCTCAGGCAAAAGCCAGTACACTGAATAGCAGTGAATGCCATAAATCATATTTGCTGAAGAGTTTAATGAAAAATTTTTGCAGTTATTACTGTTGGATTGTTCTGTTACCTCTTATTGCCTCTTATTTTTGTGTAATGGGAAGCACAAGTGGGCTGTTATTTACCACTCTTCTATGGCCTCTTACTCTTCTCAATAGCTGTGGCTTAGAAGGATTGCTTCTAAATAGAGGCAAGCTGGAACTGAGTACTGCATATTTTTATGGAATGAACAGCTTCATTTGTGGACCTAAGGCTTTTATTTTTCCTAATAATGCAGTTACTCACAGAAGCTCTTCAGTAAACAAAATAATGATAAATTACATCAGATAAATGTTGTGGATAACAAAAATTTATATACAAATGAGGTATTGAGTTAAGACGCTAATTAGAATCATAGAATATCTTAAGTTAGAAGGAACCTATCATCAAATCCAACTCACTGCTTCTCACAGGAATACCTAAAATTAAAGTATGTCAGTAGCAGCATTGTCCAGACGCTCCTTGAATTCTGACAAGTGTGGTGCTGTGACCACTTTCCTGGGGAGTCTGTTTCAGTGATCAATCACCCTCTCAGTGAAGAATCTTTTCTTAATGTCACAATAGCTAGCACCCTAAGCTCTGAAGCTCTCTGCATCCAGCCCTCAGTATCCATATAAAAATTCTGACCTCACACTTGGATTTTCTCTGGTTTTGCTCAAAGTTGTCTTAGGGAATTTGATATTGGTTCCCTGTCTTTTCCTCTCAACTTCTCTTTTTCTTCTACTGTGGAAGATCTACCATAGCTCCTCATTAGCATGCAATGAATTTTAGCTCCTTAAAATCATGTTTGTTTTTCAGTTTCTTTCCCATAAAGGAGGGAACTCAAAAAGTCCACAGAGATGTTACAGTATCATTAAGATTGTTTCAAGTAGTGGTCTCAGTATAGGTTTCATATTTACCCTTCTCACTTCAAAGACTTTCCTCGATTCACCTTGAACAGTTCCAAAGTTCAATCTCTGAAAATTTTGGAAAATACTGTTGAAGAGAAACCTCTCTAGCCATTATGTTTTTCTAGACTGATTTGAGTTAGTGCTCAGCCTCTCTTGTATTCTTTTTTTATTAAAACCTTTTTCCTCAAAGGACTTGAGCTCCTGTTTAGTCATCAAACTCTCAAAGCTTTTGATCACTAGGGATTCTGAATTTCAGCATCAATAAAAAAAAGAAAAATACCATTTCCACTCAGATGTGGTCTATTCTGGTCTCAAGTTGATTTCTGTCTCACAAACAAGAATTACACAGGTCACTTCAACACTCTGTTGAGCCCCCTGACCCTGTAAATTTCCTTTTTCATCAAGATTTCACTAAGGAATGATATGATGACCTAGTGTCTAGATCTATTTGTAACTTCACCATCTCCAAAAACATTCATATTAGTTATTATTTAAAAAGTGTTCTTGAACTCTGTTCGAACTCACTCTGGAAAGCTTCGTGGAGCTTTAATTTAAATCTAGCTCTAGAAGTTTTGAGAACTGCCTTTTCTCATCCCTTAAGGACTCACTAAGTTTGCCCTAATTTTCTGTTAAATGTGTGTTTATTTGTAACACTGAAATACTCTTGAAATGAAAAACTACCTCTGGAGATCAGAGGAAGGAGGAGTTATAGAAGCCAGTACTCTGACTTAGTTCCTTTAAAGTGCAAGTCCCTTACATGCTTACAAGCATAGCTCTTCCAGAGGAACAAGTTGAGTGATTATAAAGGTTTTAGCGATTGAAGTCATAGGATTTACAAGAGACAAGATTTGGATTTATTCCGCAGTGGCAGTAGAAAAATAAGTGCACAGTCTTAAGTCTTGCTGTTCTACATTTCTGGGTGCTGTTGGAAGACTGAGCTAAACTAACCCACGTGCTCACTTGTGGACAAGCTCATTCTGACAATAATTGGTCCCCTGGTCTCCCTTTGCAGGCACCCACACTTCTCTGCCTCTGAAAGGACCCATTCTACACTAGAAGAAAGGACAATATTTTCCTGAGTTGTTCCCTGCAATAGCTCCCTGTGGGGTGAGAGGGTGCCAAAGATCAACATGAGGCAAGTGGCTGGGAGCTTTGGTCAGTGCAAGGAAAAGCTTGGACTGTCTTTTAGTTAGAGCAAGTGATGGGCTTTTCTCATTACATCAGCCAATAGTCTTTTGCTCCCCTCAGGTTTCTGTTCAGCATTAATTGGAAAATGTGCTCCAGTGCATGGGAACTGAAGAAAGTTCTTTTCTCCCAGTTCTCTAACCACTCTACTCCTCTTACAGCCCCATTTTTAATGCCTTGGTTGGTTTAAAGATCTGGCCAAAAATTTTTTGTTAACTTCTGTTTATTTAACTTTCTGTGCACATGCACACAGAAACAAATGGATGAGGCTATAAGAGAGAAGACACAGAGAAACTCAGATTTTGACTCACATGAAGTCTTGCCATCAACTGATAGAAGCCAAATATGGCAATACTCAAATGGGTGAAGTCATTCTCCCAAAGTCTGCAGGACATTCCTTCAATGCATTATAGTATTTTCTGAAAGTCCAAACGTATTTTGTGTCCTGGAAGAGTTCAGATTTCACCTCCAGTAATTGTAAGCTATTGTTCCTTTCCTTTGCGAAAATGCTTAACAAATGGGAAAGCACAGCCTTCAAAGGCAAAAGAAAAGTTTTGTCTGTTTTAGTTCTGTGTGTCAAAGTACTCATATAATCCATTATAAAAAAAAGAAATCCCAAGTAAAATGGCATGGAAATGCAAGGCTGAGTGGACCTGATTAAAGTCATCTGTAGTTTTAGTGCCTGCTTAATTTTTGTTGTAAAAGTAGTCATATTTTTATTTGGAAGGTATTTTAAGGCATAGTAATATATGACAATATTTTTAGATTATCTGGGTAATGTCAAATGCAGGCTGAAGATTTACACAAATGCTCATATAAGAACTAACATCATAAATGCCAGTAATCCACACTATGGGTCTGAGTTAGACATTTTTAGGTACAGAATTTGTCCTGCAGAGCACAAATTCAATCATTCCAGTGATTCCCTACAATAATACCTTTTAATAGTCATTTGACCACAATATTTTTTACAGTTCCAGCATGAGTTAAATAGAGACAAAAAGAAGGTTACTTTGACACAACCAGCTTTTGTTCTTGTTGTTGTTCGTTGGTTGGTTGGTTTTGGGTTTTTGTTTGTTTGTGATTTGTTGCTTTAGTTTGGGTTTTTCTCTTTTTTTTTTTTTCTCTAATCTTATGAGCATAGTGTAGAGTTTACAGGGATTCATGAACACAAGCTGAACATTTCAGTGTTCAGAAGGGAAAGAGCTTTTAAAAAAATAATATTACTTATTTTCAGAACAAATAAGAAGCAGAAGTTCCATGCTAACTCTATTAATAAATCAGTTTCAATCAATCATAATCCCTAAATTAAATTATTCATGAAACATCTGATATTGACCTCTGTATGACAACTAATTATTTTAGAGGTTTTTTCCTCAAACTTGAGAAAGTCTACTCTATGCTTAATCCAAACTTTGAAATTATTCCTCTTGACTGAAAAAGACTTATTTTTCTTGGCAGTCTGAACTGATATATGATGGCCAAGTGACTTCAGTTTTGTTAAGTCTTCGGAAACCCCTTTTTGGCCGTTCCTGGAAAAGGGGAAACCTGACTCTTGCCTGTGCTCTGAGTTCAGGAAAGAGCACAAAAAACACCTACTTTGAACTCTGAAACCTCAGCAAAATAGTAAAGGTGGTTTTTTTGGGTTTTTTTTTGTATAAGGAGACTTAGGTTTTTTCCTCAGATTAACAATGTACTTGTCCAATGGGCTTTACAAATTCCAACTTTCCTAACTCATATCCTTTTGCAGCTGCAACTGAGAAGCTGCACTGTCAGACTGCTTTAAACTGCTCATCAGGACCTCTGCTGCTTCTTCAGATTTTTAAACAAATTAACTCTTGTAAGTTCACTAGAGCTGCTGAAGTTGCTTCAGTATAATGTCTCTGCCAGCTGGTTTATTTGGACTGGAGTAGATCAGAGAGTCATCACACTTGTTTCTTGATTGGCAGATTTATAGGCATGGTGGTTTGAATGAGGTGATGCAGCTGACACTGGGATAGTAGCAATGTAATAATGTCTTCAGCCAGCACAGTTGAAGCAGGAAGGGCGCATGTATGTAGTGCTTTGGTGGATGAGCTGAAATAAAGAAATTTTTGCAGTTGTATGTCTTTTATTTATATCATGAAGTCTGAAAGAATATAACAATTTGGTTGATGCAGTTAAACAATTACCCAGTCTCTTGGTGGTCAAATAACAGTGAAAAATAAGTTTTCTGAATGCTTGAATTTCTTGATAAGTGAAATATGAGCTTCTCAGTCAGGGAGTTCAGGACAGAAGTATACTGCAGAGAATAAGGTTTCCTTGTAGCACACAAAGCTGTGGAGTTTTCATGGACTCAGTCTCTTCTTGTCAAATGAGCATATGTATTTGCTGATGGGGGAAACAATATCTTGACTGTGTCTGTGGAGATACTTAGCTGCTCTGAATGGGCTGAAAAGAAGTACCTTTCCTCAGATTTTGGCAAGAAGGTTGAAAGAGGAAAGGAGATTGCAAAACACAGAAGTCCTCTTGAAGTATTTCATCCACTTCACAGGAGAGAAGACAGTGTAGAATGGAGGACTTTTCTAAAAAGTTTGAGATCAACCACACTTAACAGTAGTTTATGCTTAGTTTTGCTTCTTGCTCTTAAGGCCTATAATCTGTTAATTTTTGTTTGTTTGTTTGTTAGGGAATGAAAATACTCAGCAATTCTCTGTGTACAGATTTGGCAGCCAGGTCCTAAATCTGATCTCATTCTGGAACATATCAATTTCAGCTCTGTTAAGTTGAATGGAATCATTTCAGTTTTACATTAAAGGAGCTGAAAAAAATTTATCAGGGCCTGGAAGAAAACTAGCAATAGTAACTAAAAAAAAAAAAAAAGAAAAGAAAAAAAATAGAAAAAAAAAACACTACTATATTAACTTGAAAGTATTCAAATTACCCTAATAGTCAAAATACAGATTGAATAGGTTAAAATCTGCTTCTATGACACACTTATGCATCATATATATCAGTTATATATCACAGCGATATGTTGCTCAGTCTTGCTTGTCCCATTCAGACTGCCTATTTCAGGGCACTGTCTGTGATAACTTTGTTCTTCTAGTTTGTAAAGTTTTTTATACTGTTCTTTTTTTTTTTTTTTTCCCCAAGAGTTAGCATCATAACCTTGAAAGAATATGCATGCTCCAGTTTGTACAGTAAGGAGAGGCTCACTGCAGCCCCGCTGATCAACCTAAATACCCGCGTAGAGCCTGTTGAGGCCACTACTGTGGGCTTCTGGCACCATCTAGTGGAGGCTCTTTACGTTCAAAAGATAAATTATAGATAGGTTTGAAAATTTACTTTTGTATCTCTCAAAATACAAAACTGAAGTGCCATATTAAGATACATGTTGTATTATACCAAGCAAGAGTGAAGAAACACATACCCTGTGTGCTCACTTACTACCTTTAAAGTGGTTATGAAGTGTTAGAAGACCAAGTGGATTTCCAGGAAAATATTTTGTTTACATACATGCATCAGAATTTTCTTCCAGATGTTGGTGAGTTAACGAGGCAGGTGAAAAAATTGTTAAAAAGTAACGAGAGGATTTAGATGAGCGACAGCTTTTTCTCCCTCTAGTAACTGCATAACCTTGCTTCATACTGCAAGCTCTTCAGAGAACTGTCAGAAGACTATTATTTTAGGCATTTCATAGGAGTGAAAGGAAGTCAGATGTGTTTCTAAGGGACTCATGTTACAACCCACATCTGTCTACTGATATAGAAATGGTTCCTTAGGTTCAATATACAGGTGAAGTAGCCCTCAAATGTTCCCCAGCTTGAACTGACAGTCTTGGTAACTGTGGATACTAGAAAGCACTTACAACAAGATCATGATGATGATGATGGAATTCACTTCTAAATATAGGGACTGAGGAATATTTTACAATATAAAGCACCACCAGAAGAGGCTGTATGTGTCTCTTCTCAAATCCCAAATGTAAACCAGTTGAGAAAACAATTGTCTGATGGCTAAATAGGATGCAAAATTTCCATGCAAATGGCAAAAATGTAAACTCTCTTCTTGCTAGATTTGGCTGAAAAAATCTTTAAAACTAAATAAAACCATGTTCCCAAACTCAGGTTAATCCACCCCTGCAGTTAAAAATATTCAGTTAATTTCTTTATTGGTTTTCTTCATCTCTTTATCCCTTAATTTCATCCCAGCTTTTAAAAAGAAGTAGCTAATTATACCTGCTAACAATAATTTCTGATCCAGTAGGACCTGGAAACCTTTTCAAGAATGTATTATATTGTGGTGAAATCAGTCTGAGGTTATTAGATTATGAATTGAGAAGTTTGGATTTGCTCCTAGGAAACACTTGAAGTTTTGGATCCTTCTCCAGATAAGCCTTTAGAGTGATATGTAGATGATATCGACACGTAATGCAATCTCATTTTTGTAGATCTCTGCTGAGCCATCTGCCCCAGCCAGTCACATAGGCAGCAAGACATTTATGTCCCTATTGATAGGTTTTGTGCCATGAAGCTTTTACATGCCAATTGCTTGAGGTGACCAAAAATAAGCTTAGACCTCAGATCCACTGACATGGACACTTTTGCTGGACTGTTACTACTCTTCATGCACACAAATATTCATCATAGGAAAGGTCTTATAATTCTGTTGTGACTATGTAATGAATCTTATTTCTATGAGAAGGGATGCTTCCTATTCATGTTTTTTGATTAATACTTGAGAAGACTTCTGCAGTGCTTTTCTCTGATTCATATGATTATGTACGCATTGCCCGTTTCCGTTCAAGCTTATGATGATGAGCGCTTTTTCTGTGAAAAATAGTCATGTGGGAGCAAGGTTGCTGTTTGAACATGGTAGTGTTTTTAAAAGACAGGGTCATGCTGTGGGAGATTCCTGAAGTGCTGGGTGGTTGCTGTCTTCACTTCCTGTGACCTGGAAGAAGGACAGAGGATAAAAACCTTCATGAGATGCATCTACCTGTCTCCAGTCTGAACAAGGGAGACCGGTAGAAAATAAGCATGTGCTGCTGGGACTCCTAATCTTTTACTTGATAGTGGGAACCTCAAAATTTTCAGAAAAGTAGTATTGCTTATAGATTTGGGAATTCTTAGGACATAGCCTACTGTAGTTAATTAAAAAGTGTCAGAGAAACTCTTGAGTAGTTTGATTTTCAGAGCTTGAACTACCACAATAGTCTTTGTCTCAGCTCTGAACCAAGGTAAGAAGTGATTCCCAGAAATCTGGTAGTGGATATGGGCTATGGACTATTTCCAACATCCATTTTCATGCACCCAGCTTGTTTGGGCAGACACTAAAAGCATTTAGCAGTATGGGGACTATCAAATTCTGCCAGTTGGCCACAGGACTACAGAAGGAACTCTGGCTGTCTTGTTTATCGATATTGATACCAAAAAAATTTACATTATGTTTTCTAAAGCTGCCCACACTCACATTTCACATGCAATTCGCAAAAGAAAATAAATTCACTCCTGAAAAGGCAAAGTTACAATTTTGGTTAGCAAATTAGAAACAGTTTCAAAAATCAATGTAATAATGTATGTGCACTGTCATGTGTAAGTCTCTAATTAAAAAGGAAGTTTCCTCTTTTGGCTGATTTTGTGGCTTACCCTTTTCTATAATCTTAGTGCGTACTCGTTGCTTGTCATGTTCTCTTCAGATTAAATTACACTGCTTGCCTTTTCTACCATTCCCAAGGCAGTTTAAGAACTGTAGAAATCATGTCATATGAGAAATGCTTGCGTTAATGTATCTTATATCAAGCTCAACATCCCTGGTTTGCATTTTAGCCGTCGTCGAGATCACACATGACATATTAAAGTAACACAGATTACAGACTTAGGATATTGCTGTCATTCTTTACTCTGTTCCAGAAAGCTTTGCTGGAGACTGATTGAAGCAGTGCAGACTACTCCCAAAAGAGCTGTTGTAAACAATTTTCCAATCTCTGTGTTCCATTGTAGCTCCTCTAGATCCTTTTTCACCTTTTCTATTGTCTAGGCTCAGGGTTGAAAATCCCAGCTTGATCCAGCTCCACCTGCAGGTTGCCTGGATCCCCCACAGGAGTTGTCAGTGTCAGGTGAAGGCACTCGGCACACTGGAAAGGTCTTGACTTTCCTTGTACTAATGAAGCAGGCTAAATAGATGCCACCTTGCAGCTGTGTGTGATGAGAATATGAATGCTATTGTCAGAGTAATCCTCTCCACTGGCCTGAACTGATACAGGTTTGGTTTGTTCACTACTAATATCTTAATTTTAATAATCTCTCTGTTTGGTTTTTGTGGGTTTTGGTTTTAGTTTTTTGGTGGTTTGTTTGGTTTGGTTTTTGTTTATTTGTTTACTTGGTTGGTTTGGTTTGTGTTTTTTACAAAGATTAGTCAGAGGAGAAGAGGACAATATAATGAAGTTTCATACTAAAGGTACCTGATAGTAAAATAGGCAGAAACAGGCTAGTAGTTCTGAAACTATCTTATCTAGATCTGTTGAGTTCATAAGACCACAGAGTTAGAATGACATTTTTAAGGTTATTTGTGTGATATGTTACTCCAGGAGGTCACTGTGGGGAGTATACTGATGGTGGGCAGACACTGTCTAGTGTATTTCAGTCAACAGAGGAAATAAGGGCAACCAATCCTTCCCTTGTCAACTGCATCCACATCACATGCAGATGAAATGGTGTTTACTTTCCTTACTAACTTTGAGCCTGAATTGTGTGATTGTTGTCTATATTTGAGTGCAGAAGAATAATCTTCAACCACCAAGGTTAGTGCTGTTTTAAGGATTAAGAAAAAAATTGTACATGCAGCTTCAAAGGAGTGGAATGTGGGGCCTTACATTTCAGCATTAGGTTTTGCTGGAAATCTTTAAATGTTTTTTCCTGTACATGCATGGAATTTCTCTTCACCATTTTTTACGGTGAACTTTCATGTTTGGTTTTCTCTTTGAATTCTGTGCTGAGATCCCTGTCGAGGGAAGCAGGAGATACATGAGAAGAGGAAATCTTTCAGACTGCCTCCTCTGAGGGCCATGTATGTGAGAAAGGATCTTTCCCTGTAGTCACAGTCTAATGTATTATTGCACTGCACGCAGTTGGAGGATATTGAGGAACCTGATTCCTTCCTCTCTATTCAGGTTGCTCTCTACTGCTGTTTTACCCAGAACACAGTCTCTGGTGATTTGACAAAAGTTTGGTGCACAGGATTTCACCCAATGTAAGTCAGTCCTACTAAATCTCCTACTCACTAATCTTGTATGGACACTTACACAGGCTCTGCAGTAAAACTTATGCTTACACAGGCTCTGCAGTAAAATCACTGCCACCAAGATGGGTGGTCCCATGTATTTCTTTCATGAAAGAGGAGTCATAGGTTATACAGGCATCAGAGGGTCTCTTCGTAGCTAAAAGAGCCAACACAATTCAATCTTAAACCCAGAACTGACGCCTGCAGTTTTTGGAACTTAATATCTAGCATCTTAAAATAAATTATTGCTACAGTATATCCATGATTTGATTTCAGTAAGTGTTCACCAGTAAATATTAGATTAAATCTCAGACCTTCAACCCACAAGTTTTGCGTGTCTGTGAGGAGAGAAATACCATGGACCAAAGCCATCTTTACTGGTTTGCATCAGCAAAAACACTACCATACACTGCCAAAAATGTCCCAAACTATTCCAGGCTAATGCAAAAGCCTTTGCTGTTGAGAAAACAAGACTGCAAAGTGGTCCTGTGAACAGGGTTAGTCAGAACTGCTCCAAATTGGATCAGTGGCCCTGTCTGAGTTTTTCATTGACCACCATTTATCTTGAATAAAAAAACAACAAAACATACATAGAAAAGTTAGTCTTTATTTAAAAGTAAATCTAGGAGCATCATTGTTCCTGATAGTGAGCTAAGAAATTGTTATCACGGGTTGCCTCATGTTTTGCAGAGAAAATTCTGTTGAAGAAAATGAAGTACAACTTGTAACCTGAGAAATAAATCAGAAATTAACAGAGGTCAGGAATAAAATATAAAAAACATTGAGAAGAGAGAAATTTGTGATTGAAGAGGGTTAGAAATTTGGTAGGTGAACTACAAAATTGTAAGAAAACTTTTTTTTTCAGACCTGAATATCTTAATGTAATCAAACTGATTTTTTTTTCCATCTTTACCTGGAATCAAAACATCATGTGACACCTGAAATACACAAGATTGAATTGTCATTTTGTTAAAGTTAGAGCAAAACAAAATATGTTGACACTTTAAGAACAAGCCTGGGTAGCTTGTTTTGTTTTTACTGATCATCCTTATGTAATTTTTGAATATTTTGAGGCACATTCTGCTTCATTTTTATCACATTTATAATTACCCAGGTTTTCACCAAGTTGGTATTGAACAGCCGGTAGATGGCAGAATGGGTCTATTTATTGTTAAACTAAGCCCAACAACCTCTGCTCGTTTAGAGACTTAAAACCCTACAGAGAAAAAATGTGTTTGGGGTATGGTCCACTGTGTGGATCTGGCTGAATCTGTGTGTTCATTTATATTGTAAATTTTACCTTTTCCATTGAAGTATTGAAAGATAAAATACTGACATACATGTTACAGGGTTTGGTTTAGGGGTTTGTTTGTTCCAAGTACAACAGTGTAAGAAGGATTTTAAAAAGGGGGAACAAAACTGACACTCTACAGCCTTAATGGAAAGTTGTAGGAAAATCCCATTTTGCCTGACTTCCAGCCTTACCTTTTACCACAATTCTTGTTGTCATACATTGATTGAATAGCCGATTTCTGGAAGATGCCCTAGTACAGGGATTCTATTTAAAAAAATAATGTTTGTTGATTTTTGAAACACTAGTTTTGTTCCTTCTGCAATAGGATAAACCCCAAATTTCTAGAAAGCTGTCAAGATCAATTGAAAAATGAAGAAGCTAGAAAGTAAGCCTCTCCTATGGCTGTTAGCCCTAGGGGTGCAGTATAGCATGTGGGGTAGAAGGTCCAAATGCGTATTCCTATTCTCTCTTACATACTTGGCCTTCAGTCATGCTAAGCTGGGTTGGTCATTCTTTGTCTTGTGCTTCCAAGTGAAATTCCAGACTGTCTATAAGAAGCATTACCAGTCAAAAATATCAATGAAATTGGTATAGACCTGAAATTAACACTTTGAGCTTTGAAAACCTCATGTGTTGTTTGCTATACCACTGACTGAAGCTGATCTATTGAAGGATTCACAGTAGAGAACTAAGGCGAGAAAAGTCCTCTCTCTTTTTGTTTACCTCTGAAGTTATCACATAAACACTGTCATATTTTTTTTGCTCTGAGGAACAACAGCTAAACAGTTTTCTTGTGATTCCAAAAACTCTGCCTTAAAAATACAGTGTGCCACATAATTTAATCTTAGCAGAATGAAGGAGTGGGTTTATTCACTTATTTATTTGAGAGAGAAAAGCTACCACTAAAACACAGGATGTTTTATAGGAGCTCTGTTATAGGAGTTCTCATTTTGTTGCTCTTGAAATTTTGGTGGGTTTTTTTTTACATCTGTGTTAACTATAGCTTTCAAGTCTTGGTGAGGTGCCAAGTACACAGAGATTAAAGCAGAGATTAAAGCCATGAGCTGGGTTGCAAATCAATGTTATTCTTTTAAAGCAGAACTAGTTTACTAAGTATTAACTTGATGTTTATTTAAACCTAATGAGTGAAAATTGCAATATGCAGGGCCATGAAAAGATAGGAGACCAGATTATAATCTCATTAAATGAAAAGAAACTGGTGTTATTTCAATATTAAATGATATCAGAATATGTGCCCCCATCCTACCACCCCACCCCAACATCCTCTGTTATCTATTGCAGTCTGTTTTCACCAAAGACCTGTTTGGTTGTATTATTTAATATCTGAGCACTTACTAAAGGCTATAGCAACATAACAGAAATTAAGTCAGAACTTATCTTCCTACAGAATTTAAATAGACTCTGTCAATCCCCAGTGGGTTCAAAACAGGCAGCATTAAGTCACCATGTTAGGCCCACCAGATATTTGAGATAGGATATATTAAAATCCCGGTAAGTAGCAGCATCCTGTAAGCTGCATGGAAATGCCTCTCCACTGTTAAGGTTCGCAGCCATGCCATACATCTTTTCCTGTAAGGTGTGGTGTAGTCAGGCTATTCTCTTTTACATAATAACTCAGTGTTTACAGTAGCAGTTGCTTAAAGCAAAATGCAGAAATTATGTGGGCAACAGGAAGGAGAACTTGAGGATTTCACCTGTCATATGCTTTTGCTTTCTTCTTTCTTACCCTTTCCTATTGCATTGAGCATTATTTCTTTTCCTTACAGTAAAATGGTTCCTCCAAGAGCATATATAAACTTCATCTCCCACCACTGTTCCCACTTCACCTGAAGAATTACAGAATCATAGAATCATAGAATGGTTTGAGTTGGAAGGAACCTTAAAGACCTTCTGGTTCCAATCCACCTGCCAAGGACAGGGGCACCATTCACAAGAACAGGTTGTTCAAAGTCCCATCCAACCTGGTCTTGCACATTTCCAGGGATAGGGCATCCACAACGACTCTGGGCAACTTTCTCCAATGCCTCACCACTCTCACAGCAAAGAATTTATTCCCCATACCCAATCTAAACCTACCCATTTTTAGTTTAAAGCCATTCCCACTTGTCCTATCACTATATGCCCCTGTAAAAATTAATTTTAAAGCTTTCTTGTAGGGCCCCTTTAGATACTCAAAGGCTACTAGAAGTTCTCCACAGAGGCTTCATTTCTTCAGCTGAACAATCCTAACTCTCTCAGCCAGAAGGACTTGTCCTAGAGGCTGGAAAATAGAATCCAAACGCCTTTACATCTGCTCGTGTATTCGTACAACACTATGGTTACATATAACAATTTTACATGAAACAAAATTATTTTATCAAAAAGAAATTAAAAAAGACAGGAACACTGTATGCTTTGCTTACCTGGGTAGGTATCAAGCCAAGACCAACAGGAGACCTGGGGTCCAGAAGGCATTTGCCACCTCTGCATTAATAAATGGAACAAGCTGTAAAATGCTTTCAGTCACCTACATGGACAGTTAGACTGTTAAAAAAATCCCTACCACAGCTGTGGCCTGGGAAGATTAGTGGTGTCCAGTAATACCCCCACACACAGCCCGGGAATGTGAGCGTTTGAGGGACCAATTCCAACATGCCACTTTCCTGCCTCCAAGGGGCTTTGGATCCTGGAAGTTTTATGAGCTTCAACTGTAGGCTACTGCAGTTATGAGCTGTAGGCTCTGTGTTGGTTTCCCACAGAGTTTGGAAATGTTTTGGAGTGTGTTGAATTCCCTAGCCTAAGGCAAAACATCTTTCCTAGCTTTCAGGCAGGCCAGACCATGAGGTGGGTCAGGGGCTTCTTGGAGCTGTTGTCCTACCAGGCAGGCACCTTTCATAAGGCTGTGTTTGTGGTGCCCCCATTGCCACAATTAGCAGCTAAGCAGGAATTTCAAGTGCTGTGATTTTTGATAGAGTGTCCTAAGGTTGTCCTAGGCTTGGCCCTGAATTTCCAATAAAATATGTCCAGCCTTCTTTCTCCTTCTCTTTGCCCTGACAGGAAAGGAAGATAGAACGGGGGCTCAGGCAGTGCAGCTACACAGCCATGGGGGGTAAAGCTCAGAAGTCCCTGCTTTCCCTGGAGGAAACTTCTTTCATTGTCAGCAGATGGGAAGGGGAAATTGGGGGTGGGAGCAGACTGCCGAGGGCTGCTTTGATGTTGTCCTGTTTGTTTGCTTTCTGCTTCCTGGACCCCTACCCGAGGGGCTGGGACCATCAGTTGTGGAAGAAACACAACAGGATGGCCAGCAGCAGCCTGCAGACAAGACAGCAGCAGATGTCGATGATAGGAGTTGGTGGCATCATCTTAAGCCAAATCAGGGAAAATCTGAAAGGATGAGATCAGAGAGTGAAACAGAGAGATAGGGAAATATGGTGAGGTGCCAGTTGTCTGTGGTGAGAGAGCAACGGTCTTCAAATGGGGAAAACATAAATGGAGACCTTTGGGAATCTATGCAGAAGAGCCGTTCATGAATTTGTCTGAAAGTTACTCATTTTCAGTCCTGACACACGGCATGTTCAACTGCTTATAAGTGAGGGTATCACATGCTAATGGAGTTGGGCCTTACAAGCCTTCAGTCAGCATGAGGCCAGTGGGTGCTAAGCAGCACGCCCTTGAAGCCACATGTGTCTATTTGGTGGGCTCCACTGGGCAGTAACTCACTTCGGCCAAGTTTCAGGCAAACCAGAAGACACGATACCTTGTTGGAATCTCTGTGACACGGCACAGGACAGACCTGCAGCTTCTGAAATATTTTCAGACATTTTCAGATTTGTTTTTAAGGTTTTTCCTATCCAAGAAAAGGATACGACCAAGATAATCTCTCATTGACATGTAAGAAAGCAAAAATCTGGATTCATTCAGGTTATTTAAAGATCCACTGTGATACCACACAGCTCATCCAATAAAAGAGAAGGTAAATTAGCTACAGAATTAGTCAGAATTTTCATCAAATTGTTAATCTTGAAAATGGCCATCCAGGTTGACCAAGCCCCAAAATGTCAGTCTGTATCTCACAGTAACAATGGAATACCCTGGTCATAACTACTCATTTATGACTTGACAATAGACACCTTAATGTAGTGACCCTAATTATGCTCTGGCAGATACTTACTGGAAACGCAAGTCCCACATTGTTGGTCAACTGCAGAGTGACCAATAAATAATGACAGCTTTAACTGTGGTTTTCTGCTAAGAGTTGGAGGTATTTTCCCCCAAAAACGGTAGTTCTTGTCACTCCAGTCTTTCATCTTTGTTACTCAGCTGAGATAGTCAGCACTATAAGATAAAAGTAAGTAATACACAAAGCAATAAGAAAATGTGCAGTGTAAAAACATGAATCTCCTCTAAATAGTGATAGTGAAATGTTTCCTGCCAGGAATACTTCCCCTGAGAGAAGTCAGGGGGATGCACACGCAAACAAACAGCACTGACCAAGTCACAGTGTACTTGCCCTTCTGTCAGTAACCCTGTCTCAGCTTCAGGAAGATGTGATGAATAGCATGTCCCTGGAGAGACTTCTGAGCTTAAAGGGACAAAATTTCATCTTTGATTCAACAAGAGAGAGGAAGATGCTTCTATATGTCAGAAATACAAAGGAAGATGTAATGCTTGTCTGATACCTAGGCTACAAAGAGTACGTGGCTACATTACTCTGAACACTGCAAGAAGACTAAAGCTACACAAGTAAAATGAAAAGCAGTGCTGTTTTGTAGAAATCTTTTTTCCGAGGGAATACAAGAAAGAGGACACCAGAGGGCACTATTTCGTCTTGTTAAAAACCCGGTTGCAAATACTCTTCCCTTTCATTTTGATGTTTCCAGCCTTCTTAGAGAGACCTTTTCTACTTTAAGAGAGAAATAACATTAAGTGGCTATTTTTCCCTACATGCAGTTCCATAGCACAGTAATCAGTGACATATGTATAATTAAACATTAGGACCAGTACTGCAATACTTCTCAAGGAAAACACTAGTAGGCAACTGGATGGTTCCACCCAAACACCACTTGCATTTAAGTTTCAGAGGCATTTGATTGGGATCTGAAGGTCCAGGCCATTCACCACACTTTGCAGGCATTTGAGAAATAAGTTCCTGTTTACAGCTCACTATAAAATGATTAGATATAAGGCTATTAGTAAGGCATTGAGATTGAGAACATCGTATATGCAAATAGTGGAGCTATGCATTTATAACAATGTTTTTGTTTATGCTGTTTTTACATGTCAGTCAGGATTATAGGACTTTAAACGGGCAGGAACTCTGGATACCACATGTAGATGCCTGATGGGGAACACTTAACTGTGGCTTCTATTGTTCTGATGAATTCAGAGAGTAAAATGACACAATCTCTAGAATGTGATGTTTGAGGCAAGGAACCACCAACTTCTAGGGGGAATTAACCCATTAGGAAATTCCTTGTTTCTTTATGGTCATAAGGCCATTTATCAAGATACAAACACAAAATACATGTATCAATTGTGTCTTGTCAGCAGTGTGTTTTTTTCATTATGTAGAGACCTTACAGTTCAGGCCCGTTGAATACAGCCATAAAAAGATACTTACAAAGTTTTAGTGACTGTTTTGGACACAGGTGACAGGCAAATAAGATGCAAACTACCCTAAATAAGCTACTCAAAGGACATCAATAAATTAATTTATTGACCTTTAACTGTGGCTTTATAAATCATATAATAATTTTTAAAATTTGAAAAACATTTAAATTTCAAGCATGAGTATTGGAGGTGAGCCAGGCAAAATCTACATCTACAAAATGAGTAATTGCATACACAAACAAGGTTTGTGGATTACAATTACCCATTTTGCATGGTCAGCTAGCATGAATGCATAGATTCAGCTTGAGGCCACAAGACTGACGTCTCCAAGGTCTGATGGAAAATTAGAGACGTGAACAAGTTTGAATGAACAAGCACCAGTGCAATCACCCTATAAAAGTCAAACCATCCCAAATGGGAAAATAGATGGTGGGAAAAGATAAAATCTGCTATTTTTGCTTTAAATAAGCATTTCACAACAAAACAGAGCACAAGCCCCAAAACTTGTACTTTTTGTGTTTGGTCAAAGTTAAAATAAAAGTAACAAAACAGTGGGGGGGAAATCCTGTTTTTTCAGAATAACTGGACTGAACTGACTCTGCTTATAGGCTTAGGCTGTTAAAAAATGTCACGCTGAGTCTCTTCAGTTAGTCTTTGCAAGCAAAGAATCAATTTTTTGGCTATTCTTCTGATTTCAGCTTTAGAAGTTTCAGTGTGCCTCTTGCCACCACACTGCACTGAGTTTTATGTGTGATTAAGCATGCTGGATGAGTGGGTGCTATATTCCCACTGTGTCCTTAAAATGGCACACATGCCTTAATTCACCACCTGGACCCTAGTTTTTCCATAGTCTGTCCACAGAAGTCTGTCTGTCTGCACAATTTTTTGACCTCCAAATGTAAATTAATGCTGTGGGCACCCTTAATAGCCTTCCTTTGCCTGCATTGTGACCTACCAACGTCTGAAGAAGTGCTATATTTTCTGTCTACACGGACGTCAAGGAGGCCTTGCAGTTATATTATCTCATCTGTGGTTATTCAGCTGCAGAAAATCCCCTTTTGCATGATACAGTTGGAGCCAAATTTACCACATTCCAATTAACTACCTCTGTTAGTATTAGTTTTCATGTGGTCCATTGCTTTTACCTGTGATGGTTTTTTCTTTTTTGCATCCTGAGCCAAGTGGTTAGCCAAAGTTCAGGATCTTACAGGTTTAGGAAAAATCATAATGATGTTTATGTACAAACAAGTTATACATAACCTTATTTCCCTAAACACAGTAAAAATTAAAAGCAGGTAGATTATTTTCTCGAAGTATGTAAGAAGTCACATAGTATCAAAAGTTTTGCCAGAAGTCCTGTGCTGAAGACTTCCTCTGCTTCCTCTCAGGATGATACGGTTGATTCCTTTGATACTGAACTGGGGCTCTGAAACTGAAAACCTGAAACTGGTTATTCAGACAGTCCCTTTAACCCTGCATCTGACCTGACCTGTTTTCTTCATGCTAAACTTTCTCAGGATCCATCAGAGTCTCTCTGCTAACAGTCTTTTATCTCAGTTGAATTGTGCAACCTCCTGTGTGCATCCAAGACAGAGTCAGTGGCAACTATGAACATTGTTCAGTGCAACAATAAAAAAAAAAGAACCCTCAACAAAATATCTCCTGTATTCACTTTTACTGTCAGAAACTAGGCATTACTGAAGAGGAAAGGGAGGATTCAGGAAGATACTGAAAGGGTAAATACAGTTTAGAAGTTATCTCCTGGGCAAGTAAGATGATCCACTATGAGTGCTGCACTTTTATAAAGCTGTATATTGTCTTTGCCCTGTAAGACCCTAGAATATCAAATTAAGTAGTAGCTGATGTCTCATGAAATATACTGTCTTGTCCTTTCTTATTCTCAGTGTGGTTATACTAGACACTGCATGATGTTAAGCTTCTTCATTATAGTAGCCACACACTCTCCTGGCAGTGTATTTCATCCTGAGCTGACACTCTTGAGTGGAGAGTGGTTCTTTCTCCAAAATTTTCTGCATTGGAGACAGTCAGTGATGAAAACAATGAGCAAGAAATGATATTCACTTCCTATTCTGTTTTGTTTTTCTTGAATTCAACAGTATAGCTGTGGATAGTGTTTTCACTTTTTTGGCTGCTCCCTTAGAAAATGCAACAATATTAATTTCACTATGCTGAAAAGCCAGGACGGAGTAGATTTCTTGCACTGCACTACAAATTAGACGCATGTTCTAGAAACACAAACCTGAGGACAAATCATTACCTCTCACACTATTTGCTGCTTTCTGCAGTGCTGTTAAAGACTGGTCTGTCCACCTCTCATAAAACCCACTCTTGTTCTGAAAGCCAAGGGGATCCTCAAGAAACAATCATGTTCTGCAGTAGAGATTTAAAGGCTTGAGAGATGCCTAGACCTCATACTGGTCGTTTGCACAGGTGGCACATTTCATTCAGTATGTTATCTTTTTGCAGTAAACCTAGTTTTAATAACAGATCTTCCACATTACTGAAAGCTCCTGGTCCATTTCATCTATTAGTCTTCTTCAGAATACATTTAGGTCATCATTGTTTCATATACTAAAAGCAGGTAACCACAATACTTCATGTCTGTTATAACTTCAAGGGACACTGTAGCATCACTCAGTGGTGGCCTTTTTCTGGTTCCAATCTGAAGTCAAGTACCTGCCTAAGGATATGGGACTTCAAAGTGGTTTAGGGCTCATTTCTGCCCTGAGGGATAGATTATTTTTTTGTTTGTCAAAGAGTAGTTGCTATGGCCACATCTGGATTTTCAATTCTTTTGAAGCTGAATTTCAGTGGTTGCAGTATCACACAATATACTTATTCCAGCTTAGCCAAGTCAATTACTTTAGAAAGGCCCCACACGTTTTTCCTATGCTACATTGCATGCCTTCATGTTTTCACAACTGCAATAGATCTTCAAATGAGAAATCCTTTGTTTGTTAGATAGAATGACCAGCATGTGGCTGTACTGGTATTGATGCTGAAACCTGGTACATTAGAGATAAGAATTGCTTCCAGGTATGATAACAATAGAATCTTTCTCTCATGGTAAGGTAATCAGTTCATATTTACACAGGGA
Organism: Margarornis squamiger; assembly: GCA_035222235.1. Lineage (NCBI taxonomy): Eukaryota > Metazoa > Chordata > Aves > Passeriformes > Furnariidae > Margarornis > Margarornis squamiger. Next base: position 41,340,815 of record JAWWTY010000106.1, on the reverse strand, counting down.
AAATCAGATACTGAAACAGAATACTGAGTGATATATAACTTTCATCTGACTCTCATGGTTACTTTCTTTATTGGCCCCATATCTTAATATAAGTTTTGGTTTTTACCATGTGGCAAGATTCTTATGATTGTTATTTCAATCATCAGTCATTTACTGTTTATTGTACTGATATAAAAGGTCATGAAAACTTAAGAATCTGTGAAAAAAATGTTTTCAAAATAGTTGGAAATTGGACAAGCTCTTCAGACTTCAGATAAGGTGTTCAGAAATCTCTTGTTCTATCCAATTCGCCTTCAATGCCAAGAACTGAAAAAGCTCAGATTCTGTTGGTCTTTCTGCTTCATTCATTTACATATCATGTAGAACATTTGTTCATAAGAATCAATCTCCACTCATTCCTGATTAAACTACAGCCAAATTTTGGCCTGAAATTCTCTGTGTCTGTATTATACTCATTTATCAAGCCATAGCCCCTCCAGATGAAGTTATCAGTAATTCAATTAAATATGTAATTACAAAAGATAAAATTTATCTGAATATATTGTAAGTTCCTTTCAAGACCTGAGTTCAGATTTCTGGTGTTTTTTTTTTTTTAATGTTATAACAACTGAAACCTTATCTATTGTTACATATTTTATAATAGTGTGAAAAGAGAATCCCAGAACCTCTTACTTCAGTCATTATGTTATTTGTGTCTTAGGAAATACAAACCCTGAAATCCAAGCTTTGGAAGCCAAATAAAGGAGGAAATGAACTTCTTATTTTTTCTGAAAAAGTAAGTTAAATCCAGTCACACCTTCCACTGGATAGTTAGCCAAGGATAGCTTTTCATGTCTCTACATGTTAAAAATATACTCTATCAACTATCGGATTTTAATTTATTAATCTTCATTTAGTATGAATATTGCAAATGTTAAAATAATGTGGATGTAAATTTAGGAGGAACCTTGACAAATCACACAATCCAAAGCCCTGCCTGCCTTGTGGTATCTCTATTGCTGCATTATCTGCATAATGCTCTCTAATCTTTGATAACATTAATCCTCAAACAAATCCATAAAGAGGAGATGCATACAGCAAGCCTTATTCTTGGACAGGAGAGGTAGGAATGAGTTGGAACACATTGGAATGAGCTTCCTGTAGTCACTGATGTTTCCAACAAATGAGGGACCAAAAGACAGGTTTCCCTAGTCCCTGCCTAGTCTTCCTGCCACCAAATTACTTTTGCTCTTTGTGCTGGTGAGACAGAAAATTTGAGATACAGCCTCTCACCACCATGCTGAGTGTGTTACATGTCATCATATTCATATGAATATATGATACAGAAAGAGGAGACCAGATTGTGATTCTCTAGTTCTGCCTGCCTTTAGTACACTATATCTTGGGTCTTTTACTCTAGGCTGTTATCAGAATCAGATTTGATTACTCTTTCTGCCCTGAGAGTACTACTTTTAGTACATGTTTGTCCACCAAACAGGGAACAAAAATGCTGCACTGCCTCTATTCACAATGGCAAAACATTCTGTATTTGCAGTGGCAGCGAAAGCTGAAAGCAAAAATAGAAATAAATCACACTGGTATAAACATAACACCTTCCTCCTTATCTTTCCATGTCTCTGTCCCATTCATCATTTTTTGTCCTCTGCCAGATACATGGACTCCTCTGTTCCAAGTCTTTCAGTTCAGGCTTGGTGAAGAGAAAGATTTTTTCCTAGATTTTTTTAATTACTGTAAGTGAAAATATGATTCTAGGACTTTTATTTTCAGGTATTTTGGGAGAGAGTGGCATCCAGAAACCAGTAGTATAATGAAGGAATGTCACAGTCATCAGAGATCATAGGATGTCATGCATCAGAGAAATAGAAATTGTTTTGTTTGAAGATGTAAGGAAAGAAAGGTGCACTGAACAATGAAATAGAGACAGTAGAAAGAACTAAAGGCAGAAAAGTGACAGAACAGGAGGAAGATGTACTGTTTTTGTCTGGGAGAGAGTTAATTTTCTTCATAGTAGCTGGTATGGGACTATGATATGGATTTGTTCTGGCAACAGTGTTGATAACACAGAGATGTTTTAGTTATTGTTTACACAGCGCCAAAGTATTTTCTGTTTCTCACCCTGCCCACAGCAAGTGGGGTAGGGATGCACAAAGAGCTGGGAGGGGACACACTCAGGACAGTTGACCCCAGCTGACCAAAGCGATATTCCATACCATGTGGCATCATGCTCATACTAAGCTGGTAGATGGAAGTTGGCAGTGGCTGCTGGTACTCAGGGACTGGCCAGGCATTGCTTGGCTGGCAGTGAGCATTTTGCTTTTCTTGTTTTTCTTGGGGTTGTTTTTATTTTCTCCCCCTTTCTCTCTGTTGCTTTTTTCCTTTTTTTTTTTTTTTTTTAATTGTTAAACTTTCTTTATCTCAACCCACAAGTTTTTAATCCTTTGCCCTTCCAATTCTCTACCTCATCCCACTGAGCAGGGGTGAGGGGTGTGTATGAGTGAGGTTAAACCATGAGAAAGGGGGTTGGACAAAAGCTTGAACACTGACAAACAACATTGTGCTTAGGAGATCATGATCCCTCCTCAAGTTTTAATATTTCCCTACCATCAAAATGCTCATATACCTAGTGGCAAACCACGTTATTGCTGTCACCCATTGGTGGCAATTTTGTTAACTTCTGTGTCAATGGCTTAAATATAAAAAAATGCTCTGAAAGTTATCTGAAGGTTTCTTCTGATCAGAATTAATGTGGAAGTCAGTACAATGACAAAATACCTTTTTGATCTGACTATTTTTAATTTCTTAAAAACAAAATAAATTGAGGTACAGGAAAGACTTGCACCAGTGATGCATTACAGCTACATAATGAAGAAAAGCATCTTGAAAGCTCCCTTCTTCTCTTGCTCAGAGTTGCAAGTTGTCTATTACTAAGATGGACCCAGTTAAGGCAGCTGATGTTGTTGTGGGGAACAGTTTTAATCCTTGCCTCAACGGGGACCACCCAATACAATTTCTTAAATCAAAATAATAAGTGTTGGTCATCAATTAGGTTCTGTATGCAAATACACCTATTAAAGAGTTACATATGAAGGCAAAGGTCTGTGCATTCTCAATAACAGCATGTATCAGCTGAAACTCTCAAAAACAGGGAATGCCCCATTAGACATTAAAAAAATTAGGTCCTAGAAAACTCAAACTTAGCATCTGAAATTAATAAGTACTTCCAATATTACTCTGTGCAACTCTTGTATGCTTGTATATGAAACAGGGACAATGCATACCATGCCTTGGGGAAGTTCTGAAGATACCCTGAATAGTATCTGTAAAGTATTTGCATGTTGGAGAGTTATGAACGCATAGTAAAGCCTAAGAGAACATAAATACTAGACAAAGTGGGAAATAAAACTACCACTGAAATAGCTCTTAAGTAAATAAGAACTGCCTGTCCTTTGCATTGGATGGAAAAAAGAATGTGCAGTTATGAAATTAAAAATTATAAGACATATATTAAAGGAAACTGAACTATAGTGTTTTTCTCCAACTTTATTTTTTTTTAACTTTTCAATTTTATACTGATATTTTAACAACAGCTTCCTCTTTCTAACATAATCAAATGACCTTCAGTTTCATTTATACTATGAAATGCATGACTATGTCATACAGCAAAAGAATTTTACAGTCATTCATACTGGATCATGGGATTAATCACAGGAAGCACAACTCTAAGGGAATTATATAGATCATATCGAAGAAATGGAAGTAAAATCTTTCCACCACAACAATCTTCAATCCCTGTACAACACATTGCACAGACTGCTTTTAGATTCTTGAAAAAATGTGGTAATTTCTAAGAAAATACTTTTCAATCCCTTCTTGCAAAACCAGGATTAGTTTTTCCTGTTTTGTCTAGTAAGATAATAAGCCTTAGGTGCTGTGGTTTCAGGTTGAAGAATAATATGGGTAACTGGCATATGATCCAGTCTGTTGCCTCGATGAGAGCATCCAAAGCTTCGCTGTAATTATAAAGGCGTCCCTGGGAGAAACACACCCAAATGTGTTGCTAGGAATTTGATCAAAATGCCACACATTTTAGCCTGCAGAGAGTCAAAACAGTCTCTCATTGTTTCTCTACTTTACTATGCACTTACTACAGGTAAGGATACATACAAAGCATAATATACCTTATACATTGACTTAGGAACAAGAATTTGGCAACCAGGTCCTTAAGAAGAGATTTTTAGGAAAAGCTGCTTTTAAGAGTCATAGTGATTTTGCCCCATTTCCAGCCCAGCTGCTCCGTCAGCCTTCTCAGCCCCTGCAGCAGATCAGTAGGCCTCCCAATACTCCTCATGGTTTGCCCTACAGCACAATAACCAAACACAACTAAATTCATTCCAGTTAATTCATGCCCCCAGTTGCCCTAAGATTACTCTGAATCAAGCAAGTAATTGTTATCCTTGGAAAACATTGGTTGGTGTTCCGTCTACAAAATTAAACCAGTTTAAAAATAGTTGACAGCAACTGGGTTAGCTGAGGCAGAACTACGGAGAACTCAGCTTCACAGACAAAGAACTATTTTGTGTTTATGTCTAGTCAGAACTAGAGGGTAACAAAGGGGCTTGACACAACATGAGGATTGTCATTCTGTCACCTGCAACTCAGGAATGGTGCAAAGCTCAGACTGGTGCTGTGCTTTGCCCCTTCTCAGTGTCTCTCTGAATTCTCAGGTTTACAGTTACCATCATCGGGTATTAAAGCTCTGCAGGCATCATCTACATCTGTCTGCACCTGGCAAATCCTGTATTCTCCCCCTCATATAAATCCTACTGCTGAAAAGTTGGTTTATACATTCCATCCACTCAGAGTTAACCTTGCAGTCTTAAAAAACTCTTGGCTCATAAGCTATATAAAGGGGAAATTAAAAAATGAGAGGGAGGGAAACAGACAACAATTAAACATACTAAAATTAATTAGTTGTTTTTTTTTTTTTTTCTTAAATGTGCTGGTGACCTGAAGAGAAACATGCCTGTTTCTAAACCCTTTCAGTACTTTCATATGAGATATATTTTTCAATTTCTCTGCTTTCTATCTTGTGGTCATTTTGGTCTTGAGTGAAGCCCCAGAGATATACCAGTTCATTCCAGATAAGCATTCATAAGATTACTTGCTTATCTGAACCTTGTCCAGAGCTCTTTGTTTGAGAAATCAAACCATAAATCAACTTCCTTGTGGTATTCCTAGGAATTATTTATTGTTGGCTAGACTGGAGACACTGTAAGACAGTCTTTCTTGTGGTATTTTAGGACTTCAGATTATAGCAAGATTACTGCAGGCTCCCAAAACAGATATGGACACACACACAAAATAAACAAAAAGGACCTACCACAAATCTCAAAGTGATGTGCTACTTGTGAAATGCTCACTATGAGAAAGAGGTAGCTAAATTCAATTCTCTCCTGGTGTAAACCAGGATTAATGCTATTACCTTCAGTGGACCTATTCTGAATCATCAATAATTAAACTATCGTGATTAGTAATAAAAAGTCTTCAACTGAAAAATTAGGTTGTCCCATCTTCTCTGCTAATGTCATTGGCTGAAGAAAGCTATGTGACAACATAGAACTAAGTTTGTTTTTGTTTAAGGAAAAAAGCCTGGATTTGGAAGATCCCATCTCCGGTGTCTCAAAACAATCTCCTAATCATCCACATAGACTTTGGATTCAATCAGAGCCAAAGATTATGCTACAATGCAGTAGGTTTTGGTTTGTTTCTTCCCCCCCACCCCCAAGATAATTGCATACTGTCCTAGACTGAAACATTACACTGCAAACACCCCAGGCATGAGAAGAACATTTCCCCACAGAGTATTTGACTGGAAGACTGTTTTCCTTTAGTGGCGGAAGTTGATTTGTAGTGGCTTGTACTGTGCATGTTTTGAGTGTCCACAAAATTCTCTAGCTGATTGTACTGTATTTATTAGTGTGGGCTAGTCTGAAATTATTTGCTTTCTGCTCTGGAAGGTGGTAATACAGTGTCTGTGCAGAGTCTCCAAACCCTGCTTTTCTTTCTAGCTCCCTTTCTTCAGAAAACAACATGATGCCCTCTAAATAGTGTTTACAGAAAAAGCAGTAGCTGACATAAAGAATCAAGAAGTTTCTTTGTGTGGTTCACCGACCAGACTTCAAGTTTAAGGTCATAAGCTTATGGAGCTGGAACTGAGTGGATTGATCAGAGATGATCCAATTCTTCTTGTTAAAAGCAAAAGCAACAGGGAATTTAGTTCAGACAGGTTTTAGTGGGAACCCAGTTAATCCTGTCAACAGTCTTGTCACATTCTAGCCATGTACAACTGGGTCTGCTTCAGGAAAAATTGCACTAGGATTGAGCCATGGTCAGAAAGAGTCAGAGAAAGGTCATGGACTAGGCTGCACAATCGTCTCAACAACTGTACTTACTATGGAATGCTAGAGTACTGGCTGGTGTAACTAGAAAATGAAGGCAGAAAAAAGAAGCAGTGTTGATCTTATGAAACATCAAGAAGGAGCAGAGATCCAGGAGGGTGGGAAGACAATACAGGAAAAATATAAGGGCTTTGAATTTGACTTTCTCTGACTGCTGAACCACTCCTTAAGCAAGGGGAGAGCTGGCTTAGATACCAGCAAGGGTCTGTAGCAGGGAAGTGGGTTGTGGCTAAGGACCTCCAAGCTGACAACGTAAGATTGCTGTCTCTAATTGGACAAGAAGAATCACAGGTATGGAAATTTCTTCAAAGAAACCAGGAGATGGAGATCTGTGTGAACTTCATGGGGAGAGGAAGAGATGAAGAAAGAAAAGGAAACAAGAACTGAAGGAAACCATGAAATGGGACACACCTTCTGCATTCTGTTAACTGAATTTATGGTCAAAAGCAAGTAAGTTAGAATAAATGCCTCACCTTCTCAGATCAGCTGAAAACTTACAACTGCAAATTTCAGGCAAATTCATATGCAGTTTCTGAGCTGACAGGTGGTCTGAATCACAGACGGCTCAAAAGTCATTGGGCCCTCAGTAACTCCCTAGAGTGCAGCAGGAATGTTTCTTTAATATGAACATTAAAACCCCCTGTGAAGGAAAAGACAAATGATGAATTTCAACCGATTAAATGGTCTATAATTTGGATACCTCCATCACAACTAGTAATTCCATATTCCCGCTAGAGTCAACAGTGTCCTGGTCAGTTAAGTTCAGTCCTGATTCATCTAAACCTCAGTCGGATATTTTAAAGGTCCTTGATGAATCACACCCTTGAAATACCCATTTCTTTCCATTAGGTGGAAAAGGAATTGAGGGTGACTAACTCATAGAAGAGCTACACCCAAAAAGTTGAGTAAAACGGTGGGGAAAAAAAGAGTGGAGGATGAGGAAAATGAAAGCTGGAACTGCAAGGTCCCCCCGAGTGGCAGTGATGTACCTAATGAAGACCAGAACCTCCAGTTTTATTGCCATAAGAGGGCAAGTTCTGTTGTAGATGGAGATGAGCAGGGAGTTCCCACATTAATTCTGTTCCCACAACTAAAATTGGAATTTGGCCTGTTGCATCAAAGTTTGTCAGCATGACACTTCAAAATCCTTTAGTTTAACACTCTATTCAATTCTGCTTTTGCCAGTTGCTGTGTTGTTTTATCTTCACAAATCCATATGTTTCACTTTTCCAAACATAAATATCTTCAGTTGTTAAATCTTAAGGAATCCAAGTTCAATTACAAGACAGACAGACTCCCAAAAAATTAAAAATAAGGGAAAAAATTGCGCAAATATCTTACCTTTGAAAATACGTAAGGTTTTTCCAGAAGTAGTAAACTGGGAAGGAAATAGAACAACTGGGAATTTTCTTTTGTGTTATACAACCATGGGAAAAATATTTACAGGAATGGGAATTTGAAACCAAGTGGGCTTCACTGACTTGAATAAAAATATCCAGAATACTCCACTGCATCCCATTGTGGTGCTATTACATTAAGGATTTTCCTTTTCAAATGTTAGTGAAAATTTATGGTGGTTCACTAAGAAAATGCATTTAGAAAACAGTGGATATGAAAATGTTCTTTGTCAGCTATATTAAAAATTGAAAACCAACATTTCTCAGATTGAAAAGCCAGCCTCCATTCATGAGTGCTCCCCTTAGAGAAAGTCATTCCTCATCCATTTGGAAAGGTTAGCTGTTCTTCACATAAGAGACCCCCAAAAGCCAATCAGGAAGTTGAAGTGAGCTTTATTGATGAGAAAGTGTTTTTGGAGGACAAAAATCTGCCTCACATTGTTTAATAATCTCAGGATTACTTAAAGGAGTCAATGTAGTGTTGCACCTCTTCCATTATCCATCTGGGCGGTGAATGTACTTCTCTCCAAGAGGAAGGCTTTGTGGATAAGGAAAGTGAGTGCCCAGCCTTCAGTGATGTGAAGGTTGCAAAAAGGGTTATTCACATATTAATGAACAAAGTCAACTTTGGGTAAGTCTCTTCTGCATAGTTGTCTATTTTTCAGTGTTGACATGGCTTTTAGTCCTTATACAACCACAACGTTTAATGAAGACAATGCACTTTTTGCTGAACTGAGCCAAACTTACTCTTTGCAATGGAATAAAACTCCCAAAGTCATTATTAATAATTAATGTCTCCCATCAATTAATCTTTACCGGTATTATTGTTCAAAAAAAAAACCCAAAAACAAACAAAAAACCCCAATGAAACAAAACCAAAACAAACAAAAAACCCCAATAAACAATAATCAATAAACAACAACAAAAAAACCCCACAAAAACAAAACAAAAAAAAATAACAAACCAACCCACAACCTAACAACATTCCTCCATTTCCTGGAAAAAAATTTCCACACCTTAACTATCCTAATTTATTTTACTTATTTTATGGCACATAACACATATAGAAGCTAAAACATGGTCAGGACTGGTCATCAAGCAAAGAAATTCTAGCTTTGAGACAAGAGGTGACCCCAGGAATCTGGGTAGTCTTTTGTTTTTCCTTTCCTCATTCAAATACAACTCCTAAGTTCCCATTTTTTGTCAGTGGTGTTGTTATTTCTACCATGTAACCCCTCCAAACATTAAATACAATTGAGCTAGACATTCCACATGAGTCTTAATTAATCACAAAGAGAAGTTGTAAATATACAATTCCTTTTCCCTTCTCTCAGCTGACAAACACTGAATTTATTCAGATACACTTATTGTGTACAGAAGACTGAGTGGAATTCATTTGCCTTATGAATTCTGTCTCTTGGAAGATAGGATTTATCCTAGATTATTAAATCTATATTATTTGAGACTGCTTCAATTTAAAAATCATCTTTATGTTTTAGAATATGTTGTTTGTGAACCAGAATGTAAATATAACAAAACATATATGCACTATCTGTAATTGTTTCATTAAGAGGAGCCAGGATTGGGGTTTTTTAATGGACTTTCTAGATTTTTATTTTTATGAGGATGGTTAATGTTGCTATCAGTCCTTGCACCTGAGGATCTGCAAAGGCTCAGCTGTTATTGCCTTATAAACCAGAAAGTATGCAGGAGAAACTTTGCAGGACATAGCAGTATGTCCATCCTGTAGATGAGGTTGAAGTCCTTTGAAAGAGTCCGAGCAACTTGAGTTTTGTGTAAGAACTGAGAAGCCCAGCACCTAAATTAATATACCCCATATTACAATGTGCAAAGAACTGTTGTATCTGTGCATAAATGCAGGAAGGTCCATAGATGGTTTTATTTGAAATGTGCTTTTTGGAAAGCTCTGGAAGTCATTTGGTGCCAGTGAAGGGCTTGTTGAGTCAGTAGTGGAGGACTCTCCTTTTGCAAGTCTCCTCTGCACAAATACCAGAAACAAAAATAAACACACAATTTGAAATTCCATGCATCTCCTGTTTGGTAGTGTCTCTTCAGGCAGCTCACAAGACTGAAATACAGAAAGTGCGTGTGGGCCAGGAGTGGGCTATCCATTTTTCCTTCCCTCAGGGGGGGAGTGGCAACCACTGTTTCTTGGCACTCACTCAGCCCTCCTGCTTTGGCATAATCAGGAGCTGGAAATGTACCGTGACTAAGTCTCTTTTATACCAAATCCAAACATTCTTGTCAACGCCAGGATTCAATTTGCATTTTCAATGCCAAAGGTCGGCAGACTAACTTTACCCTCTGTGTAGTAAGTCAATCCCATAGATGAAGGGAAAAATTTATTCAGCTTAATTTAGATTACCAAGAGACAATTCTGAGACTTAGTACATAAATTATAGTGACAAAATCACAGAATATGGAGAAAATGGTCATTTTTGTTTGTTTTTTGGAAAAAGATCTGTTGTGTCAGCAACAGTCTCAAAAAGTGATTTTTTACCTTCAGATATAACTGAGCTGTTTCTCAGCTGTTTCCAAATGAAAATCCTACAGTGACCCCCAACACCTCTACCTCCAGTCACGAGTGAGTGTTGCAACCATTGTAAGATGGAAGTATTCAAAACAGAGAAGGTAGAATAGATTGCTAGAATAGTCAAGGAGGTATTTCCTCAGAGATGTTAAGTCAAACTACAAACATTTATAAAGCTCTAATAAACCAGGTTGTCAGAGAGCTGGGAGAATTTCTTAATTGTACTACTTCCAACCTCAGCTCTATATTCAGTTTCATATGTGGCAGACTTTTTCCCTCTCTCTCTCTCATTTGTGTGTCCTGATGCACTGTATAGTTTCCTGGCTCTCTCCTCATCTTGGCTATCTTTGCTCCTGAATTAACCCTGTGGATCATCTCTGGAGGAAGCATGACTTACCACAACTTTGGTATCATCTTATGGACTTGGAGCTTTTTTTTCCCCTAGGCAAGCTTTCTTCTTTCTCATTTACTGTCATACTCTCTGCTGTCACGGCCTGAATGAGCCTTCTCCCTTCAGTTCACTCGTTTCCCCCTGTGCAGTATTTTGACAGTTTGTTTAAAGGCCAGGCTGATATTTTCTAGAAAAACTCTCTGTTATTTATTCTTTTTTCCCTTCTATCTGTCAATCATGTGAAATACAAGGCATTTCAGACTCCTATCAGCTCTGTGTCTGCCAATTTCCTTTATTACTTCATTTTGCAAGTTCTTTCCTTTCATATTAAAGCATGATCCATGATTCCCTCAATACCCAAGGAAATACTCCTTGTGTCCATTTTCTTCTCCATGAACAGGCAAGCTAAATGTTCTCTTATTTTCTGAAAAATTTTCTTCTTTTTTGTGCAGACTTCATAATTTCCCTGCTCTCTTTACTTCTGGCAAATGGTTTGATTTCATCAAGCTTTCTTCAACTTTGTATTTCTCAAGGAATATTTTCCCAGCTTTTCTTACTTTCTGGTCTTACATTCAGCACTAAATTTAAAGAAGGCTTTTCCTTTCCTGTGCTCTTTAATGTAGATTTCAGGTGATTTTCCTTCATCTGGTGGCTGCTGCTGTGATGTGGGGTGAGGATATTATCTTGTTTAATACAGAACAAGTCCATAGGGATGCTAAGGGTGCACTGCTAGGAATAAGTGATCCAGAAGGAACAGCCATCAGTAGGATTATGTGGATGTGTGCACTCTTGAATCACTGCAATACAATTTAGCATGCCTGTACAGATTAAATGGGCAGGTTAAAAGAGCCAACTGTGCCTTCCCAGTGGAGTAGTATTGCTGCAGCATTCAGGTGCATTTAGAGCCTTGCAAAGTCTCTAGTCAGGCATTTTATCTTCTGTAAGAGGGATGCTAAGGGAGTACATAATCAGCCAGCTGGGAGGTTCAAGGCTAAATTGACATTGTTTTATGTCGTACTAAGACTGTCCTATTAGAGAGTAGTAGAGGTGCCAGGCAGGAATGGTACCCCAATGAGAGGAAATTCTTTCCACTCCCTTCCACTGGTGGAACAAATGAGTACCTACCCCTCCACTCCATTGAACATGGTAACACAGATAAGGATTGAACAGTTCATTCTCTTCCATCTCATGCTTTTCTTATTCACCTTCCCAGAGAGGGAGGATTTGGTGATTAACTTCTTTATTGAACAGTTTGTTTTTTTTCTAGAGGAGTGGAGATGAGTGGAAATGAGAATTCACTATGAAATTAACTGGAAATTTGTCTAAATTCTGTAAATTGTTTTTCATAGGAGTAAAGGGAGGGAGAGGATTGGTGCTGTGTGTTTTGAGACTTACTTTTCTGACTTGGCCCTTTTAAAACTGGAAGTTGACACTTACTGCAAATGTGTTACAAGAGTTAAGACTCCACATGGCAAACATAAGGTCTACTCTGCTGTAGTTCAGCAAACTCTCTGCCGTTTTCAGCTGTGTTTACAAGCTGACTCTACAAGTAGACTCTGAAGAGTTCTGCTTTAGAACTACAATTTTCTTATAGCGGTAGATTTCTATAGCTATTTTTAAAAAATAAATCAAGAATGAGAAGGAAGAAAAAGGGAATATTGGCAGTGACCAATCTAAGGATGATCAAAAGGTCTTTATTTTGGACATCTCTGGACTGCATATTTTGGTGGCTGCTACCTGCAGTAGGCACAGATAAGAGCACAGGAACTTGTCATGGCGCCAGCAGTGCAGCGCAGCCCTCTGTTCTGTCTCTGATAGTGACCAGCTTCAGCAGGAAGGTATGGAAAGCTCTCCCGAGGCTATATAGTCACAACGTGTACTGGGTCTGGAAGTGTGAGGCTTAATGTCTCTCACATTTTTTTAATTTTGATTCTATTTACTCCAGTTATTTTTATGGTTCATGTAAATGCCCAAACTGATTAAAACAAATCCTTCCTTCAACTGCATTACATAGATTTTTTTCTCTTAAATAAAACCAGTACTGCATTATAGAATTTGTGGACCAGAAACACAGAGGTTTCTGTGTAAGTTATTGCACAGCAGATGGCACAGAGATGTTGGTTCTTTGTGAAAATTCTGCTCTAACAGTATAACCCTTGTCAGATCAGGACCAGTTCTAACACTTCTCTTTATTGCGGAGAGTGAACTTTAACACTTAGTAAAGTTGCTGTAGGTGCCAGGGCTAAATAATCTCAGAAGATAACATTTCAGGCCTCCAGGAGATGTGCAGAACTTTCTGGGGGATCAGTTGTTTTAACATATGGAAGTTTTGTGGCTCAACATGTGTTTGTTGGACCAGTGTCAAGTGCAGACCTCAGTGAAATTGCTAACTCAAAATCTTCCTCAGATGTTGTCAGTCTTGCTGATGTGGCAGTTGTAGCTTGCTGGCTGGGTGCCATGGTGCAGGTTTCTAAACTGAACATCTTTTGCTGGCTGATGTGAACTCACAGATTCCTGAGTGCTTCTCCTTAATCTTCTCATGGTTTCATATGTACAGTTCTCCTGGGTGAGCTCACTGTTACCTTGATGTCCTGTCTGATGCCTATGAAACAATTTTGCAATCTAATTCTTCAAATTCAGAATCTTCCTCTGTGCAGATTTTTTCTCTGTCCCCTTCCCTATCTTTCCCCCACCCCTGGGTTAACTAATCAGAAAGAAGGGAAATTCTTGTCTTTCCTCCAAACCCATTTCCTATGCCTTTTCTTTCATCACTGTTGACGACTCTTCCATCTTGCCAGACACTCAGATTGACAACCATGAAACTACTTTTCACTCCTCACTTCCTAATATTCAGGTCCCCATCCAATTTGGTCTTCTTTACTTCTACAATCTTCTAAATCTGCCTATTTTTCTTCTGTGTCACTCATCATTTTGCTCTCATGGCCTACTTCAGCGTCCTTTTGTGTGCATTCCCTGGCACTCAGCTTCCCCAGTGCAGCCTACCCAATACTCATCAGCAAAATGATTTCTTCCTCCTCAGTTGAAGCAGTGTTGCTTTCTTGCTTTAAGTTCTTTTTTACTCTCACTCTTTCTACATCCAGTTTAAAAGCACTGTCAGAAGTTTTGTTTCTGCTGTACCCTGTCTTGCATCCTGCCATGATTTTTTGCCTTTCTCACTCCTCTGGTTTCATTGCTGTATCCTCCCTTCCCACCCTTGCATGTAGAATTTGGGTCATGTTTCTTCCAGTGTGCAAATTATCCACTTCTTTCACTTAAAACTTTTGCTATTTTCTTACCCCAGCACTTTTTCCTTATGTGCTGCTTCCTGTTCCCCACTTCTCCATATCAAAACTAGTGGTGTAATTAGATGACTTTAAAGATAAGCTTAGTGCTTGATATCATTCAGTTCTTATCTCTGCCATTAATTTTTCAGTTTAAATTGTTTTCTCTTTCTCTGAAGTGGGTATTCTGGTACAGGAACTCTGTTTTATCAGTTATTGGGTACTCATGTGGCTAATCTCCAGTCAGAATCATTACAAACACACCCAAAATTATTAGTGAGATAACAAGAATAGTAATTATTTCTCTTCATCCTTCTAGGGGAGCACAACATCCAGAGTGACCCTTCTCCATTCTATGCACGTTCCAAACTTTTGCTTTGCAAGTACTCAACCAGGTTTCTAAATGCATCCTTTGTTGAAAATATAGACAGAAATTTGGCAAGCACCTTTCCACAAGGCTTGGGAAGAAGGTTTTTGAAATATTCACTGCTGTAGAAGTTGCACACCTTGTATGTACAAGTTTTTTGAGGGAGGATGGCTTGCAGAGAAAATACAGTGAATGCTTAGTATTCACTTCTTTTACCTTTTGCCTTTAGCAGCAGTCTCTTAAGAACAAATGCTAATGCTTTTCCTTTCAAAAAGCACAGCATCAGATGTGTACAATTTATATTTACACAATTTGGGGAAAATAACCATTATTAACTATTTTCCACTGATGAACTTGTGTAGCTATTTGAGAACCTTATCACCATGTTGGCTTCGGTTGACAACAAAAGTCTGTCTGCACACGAAATTAAATTAAAGGATACACTCGGTAGTGTAAGTTACTCCCACACAGCTGTAGCAAATATAATTGGTAATGGCAGCAGCTACAGGCTTTGGAGTCCAAATGAATTTATGACTGATGTGATCTGTTTGTTTTAATTATAGAAGCTGTTACTAGTGATAGGAGTATTACTTTGGAATATGCTTGTCAAACAGAACTTCTTTCTCTGTAGATATTTTCATTAAAAGATCTACTTTTCAAGCCAATAAAACTCCTTCCAGTCTAAAGAGGAAACGTTATAGTCTGTGGAAAAGTATTACTTTGCCTTCTGAGCATCTAGCTACATGATATGATATATACATACATACATATTTATTTAAGCATCAGTCTCTTCTGCAAACAATTCACTTTGGCTGCAGTCCAAAAATCTTTTGTGGCAACTTTATACATGACTTCAAGCATTCGTGGGTTTTGCTTGCGTTTCACTCTGTCTCTTTCATGGGTAAATGTAACACTCTGGTCTTGGAGCTTCTGGCTCACCAGCTCAGCCAGGAATTTTGCTTTAGAATATATATTTAGGATTCTTTAATACCTTGAAATAGCGTCAAGAGAATAAGCCACAGACTTGTTCCCAAGAAGTACTTTTTATTAACAATTTAGGGGAGAAAATATTGGAACTTAGCAAAAGTTCAAAAGGGTACTACACAAGCTAGACAACATGTTCCACCACAATACTGATCCAGCACATACCATTCCACAACACTTAAGTCAAAATCCAATCCCTCCAGCTCCAAGCACCCCAAAGCACCAAGAAAGCAGCAAAGAAAGGGAAGCAGAGGGAGCAAGAAGAGAAAAGGAGAAAGAGGGAGAGACAGATAATGTAGTTACCACTGAGACTTTGTGGCAAACCAGCACTCACAGGTCCAGATGGCAGGGCTGCAACACGTGGCACCCCAATGCCTCTGGTTTTATCTGCTCTGGTCCCTGTGGCCAACCCCCTTTTGTCCCCACCCCACAGGCAGGAACTCTGACCCACTGGCCACTCTGGGGTCCCAGACCAGGGTGAGGTGCAGTGTTCTCAGTGTCCCTGACAATCCAAGCCTGGGTTGGGGGCTCCAGGAGCTGTGGGGTGTTATAGTTTTCCCAGGCTTTTGTGACTAGCAGCTGCTCTGGAATTTCTTCATGGGGGCTCCAGGGGCTTCCATGAGGGATAGGACACCACCTCACCTCCATGTAGTTCGACCCATCCCTGCGCTTTACACGCACACACCCCCCACAAGGTGGTTCTGACCCAGTAATCACTGATCTGATATCTAGCAGTAAAGCACAAGAATAAGGGCTAAAGTACATATATTTTTAGCCATACTAATTAGAGCTAAGAAAATCAACCTCATTTGTCTACTTTGAACTTGAACATAAAGTTAATATATGTGCATATATGTATGTTAGAGAGAAAAACAAATATCCACAACCATGTAGGCTGAGAGGAGTTGTGAAACAGTGGCTGTAATGAAAAAATTTAGTGCAGATATATATTCTTTTCTCAGATTATTATAGATTTAATTCTATTGTTCCACAAAGAAAATAAGAAACTATATAAAAATCAGAGAATTGTTATTTGTCTTGTAAAAATACTTGCTGAAGGAATAAACTCCTTGAAACCTTGATGTTTACATAGCCACAGTTTAAAGAAAAACATCTTTAAGGCACTTGGCTTCAAAGATTAATCCTGTGTGTGGGAATAGAAACTCTAGCAATGGGACCAGTTTGCTGGGCAGTTCTGATTTATATGTGATTTGTAAGGCAGACTTGCCAAGTTTATGTTCCCTATGCAATGCTGAGGGCCAAAGCCTATTCTGGTGCCAGCCAGCAAGCTCCACTGTTTATAGACATACCTAATAAAAACGAGCCAAGCTTGTGTCTCTCAGAGTTCCTGGAATAGCCACTTCTATACTTAACTGTTAGAGCAGAGTATTCCAATTAGACATTTGCCAGACTGGTACAACTAAGCCCTGGTTTTAACTCTGATGAAGTTTACTGCAACATGTATGTTATGTATCAGTATTGACATGGGTGTGCTTATTTATAAACATAGGTTTATTTAAAGTAATTGGGTCTGGAGGAATGTAGTGCATGTTTGCAGGAAAGATCATAATATTCACTGGCATATGAATGCAGCTATATGCCAAAAAAAGAGACAAATATCAGGTAACAAGGTTATATTATGGCACCAACAACCTCAGTCCAAATCTAAGGCAATACCCTATCCATAGGCTTTGTGCCATATGTACTGCTGTATTTTTGACCTGGATCCATAAAATTTGCTGTTAATTTGTAGAATCAGTTCCACATAGGACAAGCCCCTAATACTCTGGTTTAAAGGCAAGTGGAACTCAGAGATTTCCAGGACAGAACTGAGATATTTGCATCATGGCTGTGCTGCTCAAAGACTGCTTTTGCAGTCTTTCAGAATGAAAGACATGATAGTCTTACATGTGTATAATATTAAGGATATGGTCCAGTGAAGCAAGCATGCATCAAGCTGCTGATCAATGTGTTCTCAAGGAATTTTCCACACACAAGTTGGTCAGGACATTTGTTTATTAAACACCTCTTCCCTTGGAAATTCTGATTTCTTGAAACTGTAACTTTTTGGGGAGAAACCTAATTTCTGCAAAATCTTTTGTAGTAAGGAGTCTCAGGTCCAGGATGACGTTTCCGGTGGGGCAAGCAGAGAGATCATTCTCTGTCCAACACTACACAGTGGTTTGGAGTTCTCAGGCTGCTGGTGGTGAGGCTCCAGAAACAGGATAGCAGCTTTTCATTGTGAGGCTTCTGTATTTTACCAAGTTTCAGAAGAAAAAAATTAGGATTTTAAGATATCTCAGATTCTTTCTTGCACAAAATGAAAACAAATGTTGAAACTTGGTGTGGCTGTGCATGTGTGTATGTATGTTGTATAAGCACATGCATTGGAATTCCTGTTTCCCAGCCATTGCTATCACACAGTTGATGTATGGTGCTGACTTAATATTAATTTTTCTGAGGTTAATATTTTCTCTGAATCCATCAACAGAGGCCCATCTAGCTGCTGAACGTTCTGGCACTTACAGACTCTGTGAGGCAGCTCTGATCTGCTTTCTGTTTTCTGCCAGACAAAGATAATTTTCACAAATTCCTAGACAGTAGTGTCTTGTGAAGATGAAAAATATACACAAGTAAACTGAAGTCCATATTCTCAACTGGGGAAAATGCTGTAGCACTGACTTCAGCTTTGCCATGCTGAAGTACATGCAAATCCACAGCTTATATTTGACCCACCATTTAGGACACACCATTAGGACATCCATAATGCTTGATTTGCAGATTCTTTGAACCATTCTGAATATGTGGCAAACTGGGGAAATTTCTATTTGGCATGAAGCTGTCACATGGGAAAGCTACATTTCCACTTTTCAATGAAGAAAAACTTGCTAGTGAATGTTCTGGGTGAATTGCAGTCCTTAGATGTTTGGTTAAAATGCCTTCAATTGCTTTCAATAGCCCCTGTGCAGATGCTAGCTTGTAACTTTCCAGCATGGAAGTATGAAATACCATGCCGGGGCATATCTTACAAATTACTGCTTTGGTAACAGCACACATGATCAGGGGAGGAGAAGAAAGAAGAAAGAAAATTTCTATGTAACAAAGAAGTTGTGCAGTATTTTTGCCAGAATTTTAGTCTGATTTTGCAGGTATCCCAAATGTTTGGTGATATGGTTTACTGGACTCCATACCTGGATTTGTGGTGTTGTATGTTTAAATTCATAATCAATAAAGTTAAATTAAAAAAAAAATAAAAGACTCAATATTGGTCAGCTGAATTTCAGTGTAAAGCATGTGCCTGTGGTCCAATTAGGCAACTGCTTTTGAGAGCAGGTGCTGTAAAAATACTTTTGATTCAGTTGTGGTTGTAATAAAAAGATACGATCATCAACTCCTGAAGACAGCAGGGGTTCAGAAGTTGCCCCCTGTTCCTCTCAGTGCAGACAGTTTATGTGTTTTCTTCTTGTTTCCAAGTACCTAGCTAAACTGCAGCCTTCTCCTTTGAATAAGCAGTAGAATGAGTAAGAATTCAGTGACTGTCTGAGACTCCTGATTGTCAGGCTTCTCATAATTAGAGGAACAGTGCTGTTTTCAGGGTAAAGCTTGAGATCTGCCATGTGAAGTCCTTACTACTTCCTACATTGCTACTGATCTTTTGGTGTGACCTTAGGGGAACTGTGTTATTTATGCAATACTTTAATTATACTGTATTAAAATAGGAGATAATGACATTTTCTTTTCTTTCTTCAGTCTTTAAATATTTTTCAATTAAGAGTACTATGTGGTTGCAATCTAGGGAGTATTGACCTCAGCTGAAAGCTTTCTGCTAAATTCAGCCTGTTTTATCAGACCATCTAAGAATAAAGAACTGTTAAATGTTGCTGATGTGTTTTAAAAAAACCCTTTCACTTTGAAGTGCATCAGGTTCCAAATGCCGTTTACTCCAATGGGGCTTATGGATCTTAGGATGACTTTTTGTTCATAGTTTCCTAGCACCTAAAATTCTTTGAAAAGTCTTGCTATATTTTCACACTAGCCAAAAGCTCCAAGATGACCCTGCAGCAAACTCTTGCAAATCTTTGAAACTCCCCAAGGGCGTCTGAGGCTCAGATTCTATTGAGCAGACAAGGCTTGCATGTGGTTTTGTGTTTTATAGCAGAGTTTCCCACAGTTACACTTTTAATATCTTTTTTAAATGATTTTAAAATAAGTCAAAGAAGGAGAAATTCCCTAACAACATAACAAAATGCCTGAAAGAAGCAAAATAGTCCGTGATTCAGTCATGGAACTACCACTTTAAATACCATATCAAATTATTGAACCCCAGCCAAACTTCAATCATATTTGCATATTTGTGTTTAAATAAACTGCTTTGCAGTAGCAAATGGAACATTCTAACTTCACTGTTTACAGTTTAGAAAAGCCAGCTCTGGAGGCCAACTCTGTTGTGGGCAATGGTTTCAGACTGATTTTCTTCTCTAGTTGCTTTATGCTTGGGCATAGAGGTAAACCACTACATGTAGTCGGGCCAAGCATATTACCTGAAATTCAGTATGTTGCTTGTGTTCAGCTTGTGTTGCTATATAACACAACTAGAGCATCTTTCTGAAGAGAAATTGCTTTAATTTGGTAATTACATGAAAATACGTGATGTTTGGGACAAACTTAAGTCTGCACCTCATTTTTTCAACTTTCTCCTATATTGCTGTACTGCTGCCTTCTTCTGCATCAGTCAGAGGCAAAACCCAGTAACAACCTGGTCCTCTGTTGGAGCACTGATATTTTTGGAGGGTCCACCTAAGTCTGTGCCACAGTGTTTCCACCTGCATATGAAAATACAGTTTAAAATGTTGCAGTTCACATATATAGTGATGAACTATATATGGTGCTGAAAAAGAACATCTCAGCAAAAAAGGTATCTACTCACTATTCCCTGCAAAAATGCATGTTGTTCTACTAACTCTTTGCCAGAGATATCTATTTTTCCCACTTGGTATGACTGATTTCAGCACCCTCTCAATGAGAAATCCAGCACTAATAATTATCATCATATCTGGTAGGCTAATGGCCTTTTTCAGATCAAGGCTTAAATCTCTAGATATACGTATCCTTAATGGTGTACTAGAAGAAGGCTTGCTCACCGTGCATATTTTTCTAGCATACATTTGGGTAGCACCACAGCTTCATGAACAAATCTCTCTTTTTAGAAGCCAGACTAAGTAGGTTTTAGGATTTTCTTGTTCTTTAATAATTTTAGATGCTTTTACATCTTTTGCTAGGATTTATTCTGTCACAGCTTAAGGACCACAGTACCAAAGGCACTTTATTATGGAGATGAATAGATGCCACTGCTATGACAAGGAAGAAAATATCAATTAGACTGCAGGTACTTTAGACTTCATGTTCACTAAATTATGTTCAATTTCAAACTATATTTGAGGCAGTTATTCCCACTCATAATTGTGTTTGTTTGTTTGTTTGTTTGTTTTTAATAATGCCACAATCATGAATGAGTGAAAGCTGAAATGCTCTGTGTATGCCCACATGAATGTGCACAATCTATTACACTTCTTACCAGACTTTTTCTGACATCCCACATTTTCAAGGAATCTTATCTTTCAACAAGATTTGTAACAGGCAGTTCAAGTCACACAGACACTCATATCTCAAACATCCTTTCCCCTGACCTTGACAAATGCAGTCTTGTCTGGTCAGAGCCTTTGAGAATGCTGTTTTAATGATCATTTTCCCAGCCTGTTGCTTTGATCTTGATACCCCTTCTTTGAGTGCACAATTGGGTCCCCATCTCCCCCTCAAACAAAAGTGATTTCACTTCTGAAACGATTCATGGCTTTCTTCCACCTATTTCCTATTCGTTATCAAGACATCAGCTTCCACCTCTGATTGACCTATAGTGTTAACCTTTAGGGCTGCTTGCTGCATTTTCAAACAAGACCATTTTAGCACTTGATTTCAAATGGCTCCTCACAGCTGGGAAAGACTTTTTAGCTGTGACAGTCATTTATTGGTTATCTTTTGAGTCTGTATCTAAAATTTATTTTTTTTCAAAAAATATTTAAAAATGCTTTTATGCTGATGTTGTGTCGATGCTCTTTATGCACACCTGTAGTGTCTACATCCCTCTCTTCTGTCCTGTCTTACTCATGCATTGTTGGTGCTTGATGCAGGTCCTGTACTAGGAAGGTTTGCCAGTGTAGGGTCCTAGAAAATGGCAAAAACATTTGAGTGATCAAATATCACAAATAGAAACAATGAAGATTTTATCCTTTCCTAGTTACGTGTGAAGTTTTCCATAGCAGCAGATTTTAACATGCAGATATTTCATAAGCCACTCAAGTGGACCATACCTATGCTACAAACATGCCCTGACATAACATTCACATTATATGAAAATCTCATGTGCATCCTCTTCAAACTGATGATCTAATGCCAGCAAAATTATTGACATGAACATTATGTTGCCAGAAGAGAGTTCTAGTTAGTTTCGGTTATGACTTTCAAGAAGGTAGTTTAAGTACACCTACAAAGCACTTTGCCAGTCCGCTTGTGCACTGTAGTTCCACTACGAGGTTTTACCAACACAACCATGATAGCAGAAACTCTACAGTGCAGGGAAGGGCTGAAAACCTACCAAGAAGCCCCTGAAAAAGATGAGTAGTGACTGCCTGGCTTCGTTGACATCAGTGGGAATTTTGGCATTATCTTGACTGAAGATAGAATTTCACAAAAGATGTTTATGAAGCATCATACATGGAGGTCATAAACTGAGAGCATACCATAACATCCAGCCCTATAAATGTCATGAATCTGCATCCATATTGTTTTAATGGTGTTTCAGATGCAGGTCAAAGCCAGAGCTGATCTGATTACTAAAAAAAAAAAGCCAAAAAATTCCATACTTATATTTAGTGACCTGTTTCAGATTTCTAACACTGAAGAAATCTCAACTCCTCAGAAAGGGTAGTAAAGAGATGGGAAGAGAATCACAACACATTTCCTACAAATTCTACGGAGACTTTATAGAATTTCAAGGCAAGCATGAGTCTATTTGAACACAGGCACCCACCTAACCCAAAAGAAGTTTCAAGGACCTGAGTTGCTTTAATTTTGTGGGTTTTGTTCAGACAGTTAAAGTTGCAATCCATAAGACTATCTATCTCCTCAATTTGGCTTTTGAGATAAAAGGTCAGAGTTGAAAATGGCCAGACCACAGATTGTTCTGAGAAGTGAACTGGGTGTATGTTGGATAAAATTAGAAATGAGTTATCTGATGAGTCTAGGAAGTCTATGTACAACATAAATATATTTTAAAAAAAAATCCACAATTCTGTGCAAAATGATAGAGAAATAGTACAATCTTAATTATATATAGGCTGCAGGGACATGAAGCATTTTTTAGTTTTCTTTTTTAGTTAAATTTTGTCTGAGAACATCTGATTTCAGAAGAAAAATGAAGGTAACTGTAGAAAATATGGAAGGAAAGTCAGTGATCCTTGTTAAAGCAATGATCCTTTCAATGATTCCTCTCCTAGCTGAAGTATTTTGATATGTGCTTCATTTACTTCAGTTTTGAACATAAAGAAGAAAGAAATCTGAGTCAGGACAGCAGGGGGGGAAATCACTGGAGTGAAAATAAAAATAGAATCTTCTGTTACTTTCATGATGAGTTTTACTTTAGTAGTATGCCAAAAACAGGGACTTCTGAAGATATTCCAGAAGAATGGCTTTTTAATTATCCTACTGTTATATTGCTCAGTTATGAATCTTTTTGACAGACTAAGTGCAAAAAGTTAAGAAAATGTATTTATAATCTTCACTCTTATCCTTCTCTCATGCGTGTTTTTTCCCATACTGGAGTAATAAATACTGGCATTATAATAGGAAGACACATTGAATGGCTCACTAATGAGCTGAAAGAGCTGAAGGCAGAGACTTGATCCAGAAGAAAGGGGTGTCTGTGATGGATGAGACAACAGTGACTTGAAAGCAGGAACAGGACTAAACACACTCAGGGTTTTTGCTTTTTTGTCAGTACATAATCTTTTTTGCTTCTGGGGACAGTTATTTCAGTGGGATTTAACCACTTGTTCAGGATCTTTGGAAAGACCCAGCTGTGGCATCATCTCCAGCAGAGCTTCACGACATCCACTGCTCCAGCAATTGAGTTCTCTGTAGTCAGGGAGCTGCCGCGTGTGCATAGTGAGTTCTGCACGAGTGGAAGGTATTGCTCTTGCCACGCTTCATCAGCAAATCCACCTTGCACACCCATGCAGATCATATGTGTGGGACAAGGCTGGAGCAGAGCCCAAAGAATAAAGAAGATTGGGCATGCCCCAGTGCTGCCTCTGTACTTGCCACACACCAGGGACATTTCTCCTGCTATACATAGCTGAGCTGTGCAGAGTCAGAATTGGCAATGGAGTGTATGGCACTGACTGCAGGGGCTTGCTGATTGTATTATGGCACCACAGACAAAGATGAAGTTCAGGTTAGTACACCTATACTTGCCAGTTATTCATGATGAAGGGGACAAAATACCCTCACACTCTTCTGCTAAGATTTTTCATAACCTTGTTCATGTTCAGTTTCTACAGACAAATAGACATTAGGTTTGGTAACAAGTCTATTGACCACAGCATTACCTGATAAAATAATTTGAACATTCTTTTGGAATTTCCTTTGCATGGTTTAGATAGGTATTTAAGCAATCAACAGTTTTCATTTTAAACATTGCAATTGCTTTTGACAGTATCGTTACCTCAATCTAAAATTTAATCAGAGTGCTAGGGTTATTTCAGAAAGAATAAAAAGTCTACAGAAGGAAAAGTTCTCATCTTTGATAAGATGTATCCACATTGATGAATTCTCACTCTTTTCCTGGGAGATACCACTGTATTTTCTACTACGCAGCAAAGTATCAATCAAGTGTATTCAAGTAGTTATTACAAAAAAAAAGCAAAAAGCACTTACACCAAATATGAGGGCTTGTCACCTTACCAGAGGCTCCTGTGCAATTCATCATGAGCAGTAGATAAAATACTGCTGTTTCTCATTCAGAGATTTACTTTTTTTTAACTTTCTGCTGGAATGGGGTCATAGGTTTGCTCATATATATGAGCAATTTGGCCATGCTCATATATATGTGCATATCTAATGAAAATTTGAATAACTACATTTAAAATGGTAGATTCACAAACAAATCAAGAAAATGTGCTTTTATATCCAGTATATATAACGTTCATGTTACTGTAGATTTCACAAAAAGAATATTTGTGACTTCAGCCTCTTCCTTTATCAAACCTGAACTTAGAAAAAAATCTGAAGAGGGTATTAGTTAATATTTGTGTAATAATAATTAGATATGTATGTAGCTCCTATTCTAACTGTGCTAAGGATGGAGATCCAACCCATTATTCCTTGAATATCTTTCATTCAATGAACTCCCTTGAACTTCCAAATATCTAATGACCTTGCAAATATTTAAACATAAGCATGATCTTGACAGTAGTCTGTATCCTGTCTTATGTGTCAGTACAAGGTGGAGAATAAAAAAAAACCTTTTCCCCAAACTCTATTCTTTAGAAAAGCTGACCTTGTTTTTCTCCAGTATATGAGATTTTTTTTTCCTGTTTTGTTTTATGACTAAAAAATATTTTTTTTTTCTCTCTGTTTTCATAAGAATGGTTGGAATCCGTTCATCTGTGCAGTTCAAGATACCCTGCCTTTTAGGTATTTAGCAGCCAAGGGCATGCATTTTCCAGGCTTCTTGCCAGCAACTTACATTCAAATTTATCAGTGAAATAGACTAAAAGGCAGTGAATAACTTTAGAGATCCTGACAAGGTTCTGTCCTTGCCTTACGTTCTGTCCTTGTCTCACAGATAGGATCTGGGAAAGTTTAAGCATTTTTGGCAGAAGGTAAAATACCTTTGCTACAAAAAGCTGAAGAGGTTTTGGCATTTTTAGGGTGTTTTTTTCTCTCTCTTTCTCTCTCTTTTTTTTTTTTTTTTTTTTCAGAGCACATTGAATGCCTGATGGGACCTTGGTCACTTGCTGTTTCATGTTGTAGTACACACTAGCTTTAGCTGGAATTTTCTTCTTATTTATATTAGATAGCAGTTTTGGCCTAGGAGCTGGACATTCAAATGTTTGATAGCCTTCAGGTCTCTCTTTTCCAGGGAGCCCTTTAGGAGCCCTAACCTTTAGTTTCTGGTTTTACCTTTCTGTAAAGGTCATCAGAGTGTGAAGTTCTGGATGAAGGTTTGTATGTATGACTTATTTTCTTCAGCCTTTGTTTTGCCTAAATAATCCTGTGTTGAACATACTGTAAACATTTTCATGTAGTTTCACAAGACTTAAGGCTTGATATTTTATCTTTTTCAGTATATATTTTAGTGGCAAAATATATACCTGATAAAAATTTAGAGAAGTTTTCTGGGTTTGGTTTAAAAGAATGTTCAAAGCACTGATAAACTTGACAAGTGACTTTGAAAGTTTCTGTAGGTGATAAACCCTTGGAAATAAAGATACAATATCACACTGAGAATCTTCTGGTAGGAATAATTGCTAAATCTAGTGCTTGTTCTGTTTCATGCACCTCTTCAGGTCATCTTTGATAGGCATTATTAGCCATTCTGAGTAACTTGTTTTAAAAGGTTCAAAAATCTACACAAAGCCTTAAAAAATTTTTATTCAATTATGGATATCTCATTACAGAGCTGGTTTTAGGTTAGTGTTGAGGTGCCAAAGAGAAAAATAAGGAAGTAGCAGAAATTTCAGAAGTTTTTGTGGTATGTTAATTTCAGCGCCATGAAAGTCTGGAAAAGCAACCATGGTTTAGTAAGACCAAATCTCTGGCTTTTTTTTGCAGCTTTCTCTGTGTATCTGTTTCAGAAAGTTCTTGTTCTGAGAAAGAAAATTATACTGCAGATAATAGTGCCCTTTAGCCTTTAGGTGTTGGAACATAGTGAGTGTAGGGTATTGATAGTGTTATCTCATCTTCAGGTGGTGGCTTGGGGCAGGGGGGATATAGCAGTAGTATCCCAGTACCCACAGGAGGGTCATTGACAAGATGGAGCCACCAGGGCATGGTGGAAGGATGAGAAATAACAGACATAAGCTGAAAGGAGAGTCAGACTGGATTTAAGGAAGAAAACTTTTATAGCATGACTACTGTCAGGAAGTGGAGTAGGCTGACCAGAGAGGTTGTCCACCCTTAAAGATTTTTCAAGACCTGACTGGCAGCTGGCAAGATCCCAAGCAATCTGGTCTGACTTGGAAGATGACCATGCTTTGAGAATGAATTTGAACTAGAGAATTTCTGGGGTCCTTTCCAACACTGCCTATTGTCCTACAAAGACTGGCTGTGAGGTGAGTTAAAGGTCACCTGGTCCAGTCCATCTTATGGAAGAGTGGATACAAGACACGTTGCAAATACAAAATATGTTAAATTCTCTTGTTATGACCAAGAAACACAGTACAGGTGGTAATCAATGTGCTAGCAGGTAGAATATAAATCTGTTACAACACAGAATACACTGAAGTTAAACACAGAGAAAATAATGCCTTCTGGCACCGTTTCCTATTAGACTGCCCAGGTGTCGTCCCTTTTCTTTCACCCCCTCTCACCTTGCTGCCACCTCTTTCCCTCCAGCTACAGTCCTTTCCATCACCCCTGACCAAAGCAGATTCCTTTCAAGAAAAGAATTCCACTTTTGAATTCTGTTACTTTCCTCTTATTTCAAGTAATTGTAGTATTGTCTTTTCTTCCATCAGTGTTCTCCCTTAGGGGAATTTTTCTAGCTTTAATTCCCATACCACCCTCTTTCAAACAGCTTAAGATTTAATGCAAAAAACCTGTTTGTCAGCTTATGTTTCCAGCTACAGTTATTTCTAGCCAGGGTGTTTAGGAAGTCTTATGCCTTCCTTTGCAGGTTGTAAAGTTGTGGGTTTGGCCTCCTTGA
The DNA here is from genome assembly GCA_035222235.1 of Margarornis squamiger. Classification (NCBI taxonomy): domain Eukaryota; kingdom Metazoa; phylum Chordata; class Aves; order Passeriformes; family Furnariidae; genus Margarornis; species Margarornis squamiger. The sequence goes on along the minus strand of JAWWTY010000106.1, from coordinate 41,313,403 downwards.
AATATTCTTAGTGTAATTTCTGTTTTGCCTAGAGCTACTCTATATCAATTCCCTATGCATTTATCCTGGAAAACACAAAGCTATGTTTCACACCTCTAAGCACCTTAGTTTTCTGAAGTCATAAGTTTGAAGATCATCATCCTGAACTATTTAATAAGCTTGTGTTTGGGGCTTCCATTTGCCAATCCTTTTTTTATTGGACCCCTCATACCTTTTTTCCTGGCTTTTTCTCCAACCTAACTTTGTAGGAGTTGCCCGTGTAGGATATGCCTTCAGAGTGTGCAAGAAGGGGGGCTTCTGCCTATTCCTTTATACTGTAATAAAAACAAAGAGAAAATATTGAATGCAAATGTTACTGGGATGTATTCACTGAGAAAACAGTCTTGCACCATCACCTATTTTCAGCTTCCAAGTTCTCTGCTTTAGAATTTCTGTTAAACATCTATGAAGTTTTGTCTACTTGCTTCTGCTCTAACCTGAACTTCAAAATAGTGTTCTAATAAACCCATGAAACATTGAGTTAATTTGCATGGGCCAAGTTTGTCAGTGAACTTGATGAAATGAGAGAAGCAGTTCCCATCAAGTACCAAATGCATACTTTGAGCCTCAACACAAGCCTAGAGCTTGAGATGGCAAAAATGAAATTACTATCAGGACAACTTTGCCTCAGCTGCTGAATTCTGACTGTCTTCAGACAATACTGAAGTACTGAGTTCCACAATAATCTGTCATAAACCATCAGTTAGCCTAAGATTTGCTTAAAATTCAGCCCTCACATGAAAAAACTGAAGGATTTTAAATATGTTGGAGCAGTTTTCTGCATTTTAGACTGAAGTCTGCCTTCATGTCTCATGTTTCATGGCTGTTTGAGCTGTTACTAAGATTGCATTGTTTCGGGATGGTTCCATTTACAGAGGGAGCAACACCTTTATATGTGCCTCTATATAGCCATGGGCTGCTGCTCAGCTTGTGTATGTGCAGGCCACCAGAGAGTCAAGATGGCTATTCCTGCTGCCAGCCAGAGCATCAGAGTGCAAAGATGCCCTCTCTGAAGCAGGCATCAATTACCAGCACTACCTCCTAATCCTCTGGTAACAAGTATACCTTGTCCAAACTCCAGCATCCTTCACACTAGCTCTCTTCTTCCACTCTCCCTCTCACCAGCAGATCAGCACCAAAGTGACTCCACCATCATCAGGACAACATACTGAAGCCTTGTCTGCCATGCCCTTGCACTCACATTGGTAAACAAACTTTTAAAGTAAGGAAGAACAGTCATCTTTCTTGCTTTCTGATGCAACACAGATAATGTCACTTCATAGAAAAATTCCTATATTCAAAATCTTCATGATTCTTTGTATTTGTGAATCTAGAGATGCAGATGCACTGAAGGGAAATACCTGCTAAAATATTTCTTTCAGGAGACAATTAACACTGTCCACCTACATCTGACCCCAGTAACCTCCTATATCTTCTTGCTTGCAAACCCCCAAAAGTCTCATATGATGAAACACTGAGAGAGCTGGAACTATTTAGCCTGGGAAGGCTCAAAGACATCTCATCAATGAATTAAATACCCTAAGGGAGGGTAAAGATGAAGCCAGGTTATTTCCAGTGGTTCCCAGTGACAGGAACAGTGGCAACTTGAAACATAGAAGGTTTTCATTCAGCAGAAAACACTTTTGTACTGTGAGGGTGACAGCAATGGAACAAGTTACCCAAAGAGGTTGTGGAATCTCAATCCTTGAAGATATTAAAAAATAATCTAGAGCTGGGCAACCAGCTCTAGATGACTCTGTTTGAGCAGGATAGTTGCACCAGGTAATCTCCACATACCCATTCCAACTTCAACCATTCTGTGATTCTGTAATTGCTGTCTGCAGTTAGAGCAAGTTACAGTAAATTAACACTGAATGTAGAAAGTGGCTTGGCTAAAACATAACTTCAAGCTCAGGCACTACACTGACATGATATATTTTTGATTTATCTACTATATGGAGGGTGATCAAAACAAAATTTGTCCCTCTGGTGACAGAAGAGCAGCCTTTTGTTGTTTTTGTTTTTTTCATTGGTCATATTACTCTGTACTCTGCCATCAAAACCAGATGCATTTTGCATCTGTTGCTGGAAGCTGACTTGAACAAAAATGAAGATCCAATTGATTTATCAAAGGAAAAGAGCATTGTTATTTCTCGGAAACCTGTTCAATTCTTTCTTTCTGTCCATGCATAATCGTAAATACACCTGGTGTATTGACAGCCAAATGTTTTCTGACCTGTGCCAAACACAGTCAAATAAATTTTAACTCCTTTGATGCACTACTTTACTAAAACTGAAGCCAGATGTTTCACAGGTGACCTGACAGAATACCATTACTTCCCAATTACTATAAATAAAAGGCAAAGCTGTCATAAACAGTGTGCAAAGATATATCATTCTAACATTCCTGAAGATTTAACCCTTCCTGACCAGTCCCAAATTGAACATCTGAAAGATGTTCCTGGAGTCAGTAATTGGACATAAGGATCTTGACATTATCACTTCTCACTTTTCTCCATATTTAGATGCTTTGAAATTGGGGGCGGGGGGAGGAGGTGGATTTCAGTCATTTCAGAAGCTACAGCTGTCACAGACAGACAGACAAACAGACCTGCAGCAGAAAGTAAAATTCTGCCTCCTGTTAGTCTCAATAAGATAACCTGGTAGAATGGTATGCCCTTTGATTAGCAATGATCCAACAGTCTTTTCTCGTACAACTTTTTCCCAAGTCAGTGAATTGGTGAACATAACGAAAGGTCTAAGGGCTTGCACTTTGTTTTTCTCTCTGTGACATAAGCTAGGGTCTATAAGTATTTTCCAAAATTCTAATTTTAGCTTCAGGCATGGGTCTATTTTTCTAATTGTACTGTGCTCGTGACATATACATTTCTGGTAGTGTAGGTGATCTAAGTGGTGGTGGGATAAAACACAAAAATAAGTATAACAGTACCAGAAATGTTTACATATTTTGGAAAAAAACCAACCTCTTACCCTAGAATGGTGGACAGAAGCGATATTTTCCAGAGTCCACTAAATTCATGGATTCATTCTGATTTTCATGAACTTTTGACTAGACCTAGCATACACAAAATATTGAAGTAACATCAGATCCTAAAAGTGGTTTAGAGTGGTTATAGTGAGACAAATAGATGCAAAGACAGATGCTTTGAAGGATGAGTTCTGTATAAATAGTCGCAAAGTCAAGACATGTGTAATAAATCATTGCAATTATGCACTCTAGCAATTCAGTTTAAGCCATAAAGAAGCATGTTAAGATAACTTCCAAGCAGTATCTGTGGTTAGTGTTTGAGATCCAGATGATACTATTTGCTGACTACTGTAGCACCAGGTGGTGGAAAGTCGCCTACTAATTCAGTTGATGCCAGCTGGAATACCAACTGCAGTGGATTTTTCAGCTGAAATTCCCAAGGGAAACAGGTTCATAATAGCCACTTCAGCTGCATGAGCCCAATGAGCAGTTCCACTAAGCAAAAGAAAAAATTCCTTCCTTACTCTGAAGTACCGAACTTCACAAGGCCAAGGAAGTGCCCTCCACATATATACTTTTCCCAAACACGGCCTCTGGTTAGATGGTGGACCTGGGGAGAAAAAGGTGACACCAGCATTATTTCTTCTGACCAGGAATGTTTTGTCCAACCATTCATTTTTATATTAGATGAAAGAGCACAGTAGGAGAGGAAAAGAGATCTTCAGAATCGCATCTGTCCTCAGCTTTTCTTACCATTTTTGGCAACAGCCTACTATCTGTACTTCCTTTTGGTGTTTCTTTTTCTGTAGCACTTTCTTCCTCTCTGCACTTTTTAGAATAATTGAGTGAATAAAATCAGTGTAGTGGCCAATAGTGTACAGATACTTTTAAGTTAGGTACAGCTTTGGTGACTTCAGCCCTGTACTTCACCTTAGCTATCCCTTATAAATGCTTACTCTGACTGCTTGACAGATCTGTACTTTTGTAAATTAACATACTCATTTCCTACACTGTTTAATTAGCTTTTAATAAGTAGCTAAGAATAACTGGGATTTCAGCAATGGAGCTACACCATGGAAAAGGTCTGACCCCCTTCATCCTCCTCCTGAAGCATAGTGTGAGCAGGGACAAAGTGCCATGCCACTCTGCACCCTACCAACACACGTGCGTGAGTGTCAACACAGACACAGCTGTCTGAAAAAGCACCTCTGACTCTGAAATCCCAATATCCACTGCCCTTATAATCCACAGAAAGGCCATTTGGAGCAAATAATTTAGCCACATGAAAAGGCTTCTGCCCGCTTCCGCCTCCCTTAAGACCTATTAGGCACAGAAGACAACTCACAGCCAGAAATGCTCTGTGACTAGGTTTATCAGCTATAATTCATGAAATAGGAGACTCACATATGGCTTATTAACAGTGAAGCATCAAGAATAGTCCAGAATTAGTTGCACCTGTCTGGATTAAAACAAAATAGTTATAGCAGCAACAACAGCAACCACCACCCTACTGTTCAGCCTAAATGCTTCACAGACCTCTGCAGCTTTACAGTCACCAGAGGGGGGCAAAGATTCATAATGCTGAAGATGACTATGTTTAATTTGCCCAAATCCACAAACTTTTCATTTCCCTGTCTTCTCAGATCTCAGCTCGCATTCATGCTCCAAGCAATTTATTTCTCTTTTCTTTTATGGTTTGGTATGCCCTTCTTTTAGCTGCTGTAACATAGAGATGTATACTAGATTTCAGAATCACATAAAGCCAACAAAATTAAACCTTCATGAAGGAATAAGAGGTTGAGGTTTCCTCATATTCCTCCTACTGACACCACACAACATTCCTTTTGATTTTGTCTTTCTAGATGGAAATATTGTTATCCAAGTGGTCTTACAACTCACACATGATTTCCTGCTACAGCCACAGACATTTAATGAAAAATTTAGATATTGCCAAAAAAAGGTTTCCCTAAATTTTACTGAGCTCTTTCAGTACAGTTTTTCTTTACCTGACCTTTGTTTTAGAGTGTTGAATTATTAAGTTGGTCTTCTTTCCTTATTTAACATTTCTGTGCAAAAGAAATTATTTTGACCAGATGGGACCATTGGGCTGTATAGTAGGGTCATGAGGCAAAGAGTACTTGATAACCCATTAGTATTTTCTCATGGAGTTTTAAGGGGAAGAAACTCTTAACAGAAAACTCTATTGATCCAAACAATTACACAAGAAAAACATTCTTCTCATGCAGAGAAGTATAAAGTGTATATATTAATTTATGGCTTGCAATTTTACAGTCCCTATGAATACAGATTTGATGAGGAAAGAGCTTCACCCTTCTGGAGTACACTGCTGTTTCTTCTTCTGTTTCCTCTCTTTATTTTCTCTCTCCCACCCCTCCTTCAATGTACAGGGTTCAGCTTCCCTCTCATTCTCATTCCCTCTTCCTCCAAGTAATCAAGCATATAGACAGGACATATACTGTGCTTTTAGAATACACTGGAGATGGCAGTGTCCAACCAAGTTTTCCTTTTCTTCATGAGTAAAAAAGGACAAAAGCAACAACCTGTAATTTTTCTTAGGAAAGGTGTTTAAGATATTTATCCCATAAAATAAAAACCTTGCTCATAGACTTTTTTCTCTAGATTAAATTGTGTGATTATATATATTTAATTTATTTTTTTTTTTTATCATTCTCACTTCACATGAGGGTAAAGTCTGCCAGGTGCACTTTTCCTCTTAGTATGCACTTACCAGAAGGAAGGACAGTATCATAATCATTCCACATGTTATCTATCAGATATATATCACCCCTTCTGTATAGTCTGGTATTTACTATACTGCATCATGAATCATTTGGTATCTCTTTTATTTGTGTGTCATTACTTAAAATGCATGTATTAAATTCTCAGTGCATTTCATACTCTCGAAGATGCAATTTCATGCCTGACAACTCCATAAAATATATTAGATATTTTCATTTCTTTTAAATTTAAACCAGAAGCCTGGCTTCAGTGGATGTTTCAATTGGTTTTTTAAATCTCTCCAAGCTTGTGACATTTGTAACTGCTCAGATGTTAACCCAAACCATTCAACCATTCACCTTGGTAACAGCATACTTTTGGTTTTTATGTGCTGGGCTGGACATCAAAGACATGTTTTTATTGCAGAGATTTTACTAGCCAAATCTGGATTTGTAACAGACCCCATTCAGCAACAGCTGAATTGTATAGACAATCCTTCTTTGGGATAAAAACAGGTGAACTGTGATCAATCAAGTCCCAAATTGAAATCTTCCCTCCATCTTTGCTCCCCTTCATCTCCCTACTCAGATTTTGGCTGGGATGGGATATATTCTGAAAATAAATGCTTTATTCACTGTGCTCCTTGCCATAGGAAGCCTGAGCCTTCCTACAGGAAGACCAACACATAAACACATCTTCCCAGAGATGCTCAGGAGTTCTAGAGCTATGTTATCCCAAAGGAAACTAGTGAATGATGGATGCCTTGAATTTTTTTTTATTTTTTTTTTTTTTAATGAGAGAAACAGATGCCTTTAATATCTTGTGTACGCTGCTTTCCCAGTCCTGTTCATACTGCGTGTCTGGAGGTTCATATATGTAGTGCTGGCTTGCCCTGTACTTACTCAAACTATTACCTCCTCCCTCGTTCCTTCCAGAAAGAAATAGCTGGCAAAATAATGGCTTCTCCCTTAATACAGTCAAGCCCTCTTTACCCACAATCCACACTCACAAGGTCTCTACACACACATGCTTAAATATTCATGTGACTGCATGAGTAGGACTGAATATATTACCTGATCCATGTAGGCACTAGCCTAAAACACTTGTTTTAATAAAATCATGAGCTCTTGATGAGCAGGAAGATGTGAGGCAAGGACTCAGAAATTCTTTTGGCAAAATATGGCTGAACTACATGTTCAGAAACATAAACAATGTTCACTGTCATTTTCATTTGTCAAGCTTCATATAAGAACCCACTTCTATCAAACAAGTCAGGATACCAGCTGTTTCAGTAGATGTTATCAACCATTTTTTATGGTGAATGTTATTTCCATCTTATCTCCAAGAGAAAGAAATTAATAGAAGATGTTGTTGGATGACAGTTTAATAGTAATTATGTCTTATATTTATATAATGCCTGCCATCCCAGAACAATTTCCAAATAATATTCATAAAAGAGTTGTTCTACCCATCCTTGAAATGCCTCCATCTCTCAGCTGGAGGTTGGCATCCAAGCAGAGAATTGGCAAAGAGCAGAAAGGAGATCAGCAGGGGAAGGGGAATTTTGGCCGAAAATTCACAGACTTGGGAAACAACATCTTTTATGGAAACAAAATAAAACAAAACACACACACACACAAAAACCCAAAAAATCAAAAAAAAAAACCCAACAAAAAAACCAAATCACCCAACCAACAATACCATGGAATCAAACTCCCCATAGAATAGGGGGCTTCTGTCTTGTAAAAAAAAAATTGGTCATACAGAAGGCTTCTTGGGAGTTAATTATGTGCCATTGAAAGCTGAAATACCAAATTCTGCTAGGTTGTGAGAATTTGTTGCTAAGGAATATCCATAAGTCAAACATAAGCCATGCCCTCCAGGCTAAAGTACAAATGAACATGTACTTCAGAAGGCTGGTCATTGATGTTTTTGAATCTGATTTTACTTGCATGTATTGTCAGCGCAGCACACACAATTGTGTACCACACTCCCTTCTGCTATGATTATAGCCAATTGCAAGGTGTGCAGACATGCTGCAGTGCCTGAACTGAAGTATGTGATGGAAGCTCTCAAAGAAATACCTTGTCCAGCTTTTGGGTCTATTATGTGAAAGGAAAGACTAGGACTATACTCCACTGCTATGACAGCTGTACTCTGCCATTGTTTTGGTGATTCAGGTCAGCTTTGGGCTGTTTGCAACACAGCAGTGATTTACCAAGGAGTTGAGGAAAGACTTTTAGTCACCTTCTTGTTTCCCACCAGCAAACTGAAGACAAACAAGTACATGTTTGGTCCACTCAAAGTTATGTGAAGTATAGACTTACAGTTTGGACATCCTATTCCTTCAGGAGTCAGGCAAACCATTTAGAAGGTGTACTCTATACCACCTTACTTTGATGTCCCACTCTTAAGGAGAATGTAACACCCAAGACTCATAAATATTCATGGTCTAAAGGACTGATAAAAGTCACAGGGTCCACAATAGCTTGCTAAGTTTTATTAGTAAATTACAGACTGGAGATGGATATTGGTATGTTAGTCCCTGATCTCCTAGTATAATCATGCAACAGTGGGTTTTAGAGAGAAGGGTACTGTGAAAGGAAAGAGAGAAAAAGAGAGATGAATTAAAGAGAGGGATAGAGAAAGAAAGGAAGAAATAGTGAAAGAGAGATTACCAGTACTGGCTTCAGCATTGGTCCAGTTGGGGTTGGCTCTGTGCCCAGGCTTCCTGGGGTACCCTTTTATGGATGAGTTTTCCCCACCCTGGAGCTAAGTTTCTTGTTTCCTATGCAAATTATGTGCAGTCCATACTTCTAGACTTTTCTCCAAATGGGTCAGGAGGCTTTTGGGGGTCTTTGGTGATCTTGATCCTCCCTCCCCTACAGTCCATGCCCTCTTCTTAATTTCATTCCTGCATTTGCACTGTGCTGTGTTGTGTTTATCTCCAGGAACCAGAAGAGTGACATTTGTCCCAGAAAAGTGCTGCCCTACCTCTGTATAGCCCAATTCTCCAGCCACATACTGTTCTTTCTCACAGTGTGTTATTACCAACAATCCTTGGCTGTTATTACTGACAATCCTTGGCTGGCTCCACAGCTATCTGGCTATTGGTGTTTGAGACATACACATTAGCCTCTTATCTTCTGGGCTTCTATACGTTCTCAGTTTCTCACCTCTCAGAAGAGTAGCTTAACCACTGTTTTATGTGATGTTATCTGAAAGGTTTAAACACACTGATCTGAAGATGAAGCATAGTACACAACCATCTCAACTGTGTTATAGTTTAATGAAAAATTACAACAGTAATTACAAGATGCTAGTGAGTGTCCAAATCCAAAACATGAATTTTTTTATTTTTTTTTTTTTTCAAATATGACTCTTCCCCTCCTTCACCCATTAGTAGTTTTCCAAATGCAGTTTTCCCACTAGCCATCAGTCTCTGGGAAAGCATTTGAGAAATAGAAGTGATAAGGGATGAATGATTTGAGAATAAAATGTCTGCAACAGAGAGAGAAAGTTAGCTGGTTTAGTGCTTCAGTATGTAAACTAGCTTGGACTTTGAAGCAAATTCATCAGAGCAGGTTGACATAGTCCAAATGACAAGTGAGGGAATTCCTCATGGCAACATTTCTCATGGCTGGAACAGAGAAGCAGGTTTACTTGTTACTGAAGGATTAACTGTTCATCAGTTACATGCTGACATGTCTGAAAAACATTTGGCCCCTTTGTCTATGATTCACTTTATTTCTGCCAGCCCTTTGTAACCCCTAAAACGCCTAAGGTTTCTGTCCTCTCTGAGCTCTCCTGACAGGACAGTTGTTTTGAGAAATGCTGTGACAATAAATTTCATTACAGAATTTAATGTGGGCTTTAAGAGAACATCAGCCTGCAAAGTAAACGTTCTCTCAGTTTGTAAAATAACTCATTTTCCCTTGTTGTACTCAAATGTTCTTGGAGAGAATGCTTCTGAAAATGACAAACCAGAGTCATCATGAACTAATAGACTCAGTGAGGAATTCAGCCATTCAAACACTGAGTCCTCATGCTGAAGAAAAAAGAATACATAATTCTCTCTGATCTAAAATGGTATTAAAATTTGGTGATTAGATTTCCCATTCCTCTGCAACAATGCCATGAAGACGAAGGCAGGTAGGAAAAAGGTACTGTGTGAAGTGTTTTGGCCAGTTGTGAGTAGCTACAGGTAGAGATAATTCTCTCTTCTTTCTCTTTCCTTGTCTAGTTTAATTTATTGGCATACCTGGCTTTCATTTCTTGGGGTTTTGTTTTTGGTTTTGGTTTTGGTTTGTTTTGGTTTTTTTTTATTGTGGTGGGGGTTTTCTTTGGTTTGTTAGTATGTTTTTTCTTTGGTGGAGTGGGTTATAGATTTTTTTTAAAGGAAATATAAGATAAAATATAAGAAATATGAATCAAATAATGAATTTTACCAAAAGTTAGCTCCAAAAAAGATTACAAAACAGACAGGAATTGTGAAAACCACAAGCCACCAGTTCTTACTTATGAGGAGCTGAAGCCTTCACCGATCTGTATGCTGAAATGGAGCCTGGAAGGGGTCAGACCAGAACTCAGACTTGCTAAGAAATTTCTCCATTACACAGGCTTTTGATCAGGCATATACAGTGCCGTTCCCCTATATCTCAAAAAATTTTCTTGCATTTCGCAATATTTAGAAATCCTTGCTGTATGGCCAGTACTAAGATACTGAGATGCAAATCTGACCAGCAAAGTAGCCAGTCACCTTGCTCATAACTGATTGCTTCTTGTCTAGTTTTGACAGATAGTGTTGCAGAACCTCTCCACTCCGGGTATTGTTATCAGACAAATAAAAGTAACAGTGCAAGACAGGCAGCCCAGACACATCCTGCTGCTGCTGCTGCTTTAGGATTGCAAACAAGGTTGCCTGGCAAGTTCACAGTTACTGGGTATGGGATGCTGCAGACAGAGTGTAAATTTAGTTAATTTTGAGATGTTGTTTCACTGGAAAACAGATTTTCTGCTCTAATGTTGTAAAGTGGAGAGGGATTATGTGCTGAAGAAGATGTTTTCAGAGTTATGCAAACATGCAGGGCTGCTGCTGTCTAACAGGGTGGTCACTTCAGTAGAGATAACAAACTTTATCTGAACTCAAGCACATTTCCTGATAAAGTGGGCTGTACAGCTGTTAGGTGATATTTACAACAGATATATTTAATAAGGAAAAGGAAAGACACATTTGTTATTACTACATGGGCTGGAAAGCTAAGAATGACTTCAAGAAAGACTGCCATCTTCTCAGTATATTTGACTCAAACCGTGAATTTCCACTAATATTCCCCTCTGATATTATCTCCAGATTGCCAGTATACTAGTTTGTCAATTCAATTAAAATACATGCACATTCTGATTTCAGTCTTATATTTGCTAGACCATTGACCAGTTTGGGTTTTGCGGTATTTTTAAGGGCAAAAATCAAATTATTTTCCACAATGCTCATTACACTCCTCTTATAAGGAACTTGAGATACACTTGTTGCAAAATATTGTTTCCTATAGTTACTGCATTTCCAAGTGTATACACTAAAGAAATGTGTGGTAATCAACACCTTAAAAGATGTTGTACTTCTGTATCAAGACCACCTGCTCTTGTTATACCTACTCTTAGCAAAGGCTCCCTTCTTTTCTTGATGACAGGAAGAGGTATTGTAAACTATGCCTGTATGAATACAATGTTAGAACTCATATTTACAGCTATCTACATTCCCAAAGTTCCTTCATTCAATCTGTATAATGGCAATGACATCCTCCACAGTGATGGAATGTAAGCAAAAGCAGTAAGTTATCTATTTCTCCTGGACAATTTCCATGCACTAAACAACACCAAATCTGGTCACTGTAAGGTAAGAGTCCTTCATTGCTTGCTACAGATTTCAAGTAAACCCCTGGATAGGAAACAGAATATTTATCTTAAATCTTCATCATCAGTAGAAATTTTATTCTTCTTAAATCACTAGTAAATTCAAAACAACATAATCCCCTTAATGGAGATGACCTCTGACAGGCTAGAGTAGTACAGACCTGAAAAGAGTACTGCAAAGCTACTTTATAAATGATTAAACATATGGAACCATTAAAAAAAAAAAACAAAACAAAAAAAAAAAAAAACAACCCCTGATGCTGTAAAGATGTACCCAAAAATTTGCATCTGGAAGTGGAAAGCAAAAGACTAAGACTCAAAATTAGGTTAAATGGGTTAAGAGGGACCCTCAGTAATACAATTATCCAGGCTGGTAAGCAATTCCAAAGAGATTAAAATCTTTTTTTGTTTCTTTTTTTCAGTGTCCAGGTAGCTCTTTATCTATTTCTAATAAGGTAAATTATTCATTATTTGCATTATGGTACCTCTACCTATTGTGCCTTTTTTATACTTCTCCTTTAGGCAGGTAGGACTTGCAGCCACCAGAAGATTTTGCTGTGAACTTAAAGGTGCTAGTAGGACTTGGTCTTCCTGTCTTTCTCCTGTCTGGCATCTTCAAGGGATAAAGGATTCATATTCTTTCCTAGTGTTTTCTTTCTACCCCCTGATGTCCACTAGCAGGTCAACCTATGAGTAAAAAGGTGAAGGGAGTTGTTTACACATTAGTCCCCTACCTATTATTTTTCCTCCCAGAAAGAGTTCCCTGGTAAACAGCGTACAGTTCTGCAAAAGAGTTTTTATTCAACAAGAAGTTGGAGCCTCCGGAACTTTTAAGGAAATTTCACTGGATTCCTGCAGTACTGAGACCACCCATAGATGGAATTTATAAACTTACTTGGTGCTAAAGAAGAGGTTTTGAGGTGACGCTGAACTACCTTTTTCACGCAAAACACATAGTTCTTTTGGGTTCATTTATTTTTACAGCAGTTTTGTTTTGTCTGTGTTTTTATTTTTTTTTTATTTTTATACTCTATGCCTTTGCAAAATGTAATACCACAACTTTTTGTATCCAGGTCCCAAATTATTCTAGGTCTTCTCCATTTCTTCACAGAATATCAGTTTTCTGTATTACACTTGCTTTCCCCCCTTGCAAACTCAACACTGGCCATGTGAATTTGCACAGAACTTTCAAGTCTTTTCTCACTGCCCCCATCCCTTGAACATGTCTAAATATTTTTAGTTTCTTTCATGACTGATCTCAAACATGACTGTATACCAGAGAGTTCATTTTTACTTTCTATTTCTGTGACTCTCCAAAAGATACTTCAAAATACAGTTTGCACTTCAACTCTAGAAATATACATCTACATCTTAGAATTCCTATAAATCAGCTATACTTACTTAGGCTAATGTTTATGCTAAGCCTTTAGCATTGGTATTATGTTAGTACAAAGAAAATAAACATAGAGAAGCTATGTTAAAGTGATCTGAGAAATTCATTCAAAGTAGAATTTTCTTGAAGACTTTAGTAATGCAAATCACAAACAGCTTCTGTGCACTAAACAACACCAAATGCTAGCCCCGAAGCTCTAAGGAATCGTGGAAACAGTTCTTCAGTGTATTTCCCAGTATTGATCCACATGCATTTTCATGCTTTCAATTTTGCATAATTCTCAGGTTGAAATGAACTCAGAGCATGCAATATGAAACTCAGCCAAGAATTCCACTTCCCATAATTCCAGCTCTAAACCATATATCAGTCTGACTCCTCTTAAAGCAGTTTTCACAAAAGGCATGCAGGCATTGACCAACCCATGCTTGATTCCAAATCTGTAATATGGTTTTGGTTTCATTGTAAACATTTTGCATAACTTTGGTTTTCTGTATTAAAATGTTTTATGCAGTCGTCAGAGGGGTCTAAAGAGAGAAATATCAAAATTAACTCCACTGTGTAAAAGTCCATGACTTCCTTCAGTCTTTGGACTCTGAAGTCACACTGCCTCCACAGCTCAGTTCAGATATTAAGGACAAGTTTTTGAGAAATCTGCAGATGACTTTCCAGGTTTTGCAGCAGACATTGCACTTCTCTTCCAGAACAAATGGTCTTCTATCTCCATGCACATAATTACCTGCCTCACAAGTAGTTCTGCATGGTCCTATCACTGCAGCACAGAGACTGCAGCTGCCTGAGTATTCATGCAGAAAACATCCAGAGGAAGGATACCTTCCTCCTGGGTTAAGGATCTCTCGAAAGAAATCCTGTTACACAAACCACATGGATGCAGAAAGAGCAGCATCACTCCTTAGTTCAGAGATTTACAACTGAAATGTCATTAGAGAAGCTATACCTTTCCTACAGTTTTAGCTAAGCTGTTTAACAGCTTGCAGCTGTACCTATAAGTATCCTACAAAGCTCAAAGCTTCCTAGACTACCTTGCCTGTATCTGCTCTTTGCAACACTTAGGAAAACAAACAAGCAACACATGAAAAACAACAGTTTTCATGGATGCATAACAGGAGCATTCAAACTGTCAGTTGAGTGCTCTTCTCAGCCATATTTAGCAACATCCATACATTTCTGAGAGCAAATCAACAAGGTTTGCTTGACCTCCTATTCATTTAACTGACATTTCACTTTGCAGTGAAAAGAATGAACATTAAAGTCTCAGATAAAATTACAACTTGGTCTGAGAGGCTGTTTAAGAAGCTACCATATCTCAGCTATTAGACAGAACCTTCCAAGAAATCCAAGGCTCTAGTGACAGCTTTAAGAAAACGACCACTATTAGAAGAGGGAGGAAGAGGAATTAGGGCATGTTGATACAGAAGGATCATGGACAACTTGTAAGGCCACAGATGGCATGTTGGAACACAGTCCTCACCTACTCACTGGGCACTCGTGAAGCCTTGAATGCATTCAGGAGCTGCTGCCTCTCAAGAAGGATGACTTTAGCAATCCTCAGCCTAGGGGTTAGCTCACAGATTTTGCTAGATGGCCATTATCTAATCCTCTGTTCTATGCAGTCTTGCTGTGTAGTATTGACATATTTTTCACCTGGGCTTTGCTGCAATTCTTCCTTCTGCAGAAGGTACATTAAGCTCTTCAGTGGAAAAGGGATGTTGTGAAGCTGAATGAAAGTTGCCCCAATGTTTTGCTGTTGATAAGTGGTGTCAGAAGAGTGTGAAGTGGAGCTAGATATGCCTCTTCCCTACCTCTTCAGAGCTGAAGAAGTGTTAGGGGCTTGATGTCTCCAGCTATCTATTGACTCTTCAGTATTTATTCAAGACAGAGTTAATGACTTAAAGTTTTAAAACAAACTTTAGATGAGGAAGTCAGTCTAAGGCAAATAAACGAATGTATTAAAATTCCTAGAGTGAAGGTATTAAGGAGAAAAAAAATGCTGAGAAGGATGTCTTTCTCCCAGCTGTGTTTTCTCATGTCAGGTGAATTCACACTCTGGTTTGACTTTAAATGATCGTAAAACATCTTCAACATAAACAGTATATTTAACAAAGATAGAAGTGGCCTCATTAGAAGTGCAGTAGTTTCTCACACCTTGTCTGCTTTCAGGGAATGACTGGTAACTCTTGGAAGTGGATGTGCTGCAGACACATTCCAACTCTCTGATGTCAGCAGCAGTCATGCACTGAGACCACTGTTGTGCGGCATGGCCAATTTGCCAGAGCTTGTCAGATAAGAAAATATACTTATTTCAGCAACTGTGAGTTATTCCATCTAAAGAAAATCCCCTTGGGCTCTGGTGTAAGAATTTTGTGAAAATCTTGTTTCACAATTCTCTTTCCAAAAGTTATGCTGACTTTTCTTCAGATTTTTTGAGGCCCTAACAGTATGCCTGTATAACTGAGGAGAATTTAGCCTAGAAAATTTATCTCTCTTTATCAGTTTTTCTTTAAGAAATTACTACTTCAGTGGCTTGCACAAAAAGACCAAGCTGTATTCTGTTCTTAGACCAACCTTACACACATATTCATACTAAACATTTTCAGACTTTTCACTATTCAGTTATGTAGCTACTTTCACATGTAAATGTACAGTGAATTTTAATGCTTCTTGTTAGATTCCCTGAGATCTTGAAAGTCTTTTTAGCTGAAGACCTCCCTTCCTGCTGGTTGTTCCAAGCTCACTCCAGACACCTGCATCCTCTCTTTCACTGAAATCAGAATGAGCCTTCTTGAGACTTTCATAGAATTATAAAATGGTTAGGGTTGAGAGAGACCTTAAAAATCTTCTAGTTCTAAAACTCCTGCAATGGGCAGAGAACTCTCCACTAGAAAGGGTTACTCTTTTTCAGCTCAAGATCATTCCCTCTTGTCCTATCACTACATGCCCTTGTGAAAAGTTCCTCTCCAATCTTCTTGGAAGCCCCCTTCAGGTACTGGAAGGCTGCTCTAAGGTCTTCCCAGAGCCTTCTCTTCTCCAGACTGAACAGCCTCAAGTCTCTCAGCCTCTCTTCACAGAAGAGGTGCTCCAGCCCTGTGATCATCTTCCTGTCGGACTTATTCTAACAGGTCAATGTCTTTCTTGTGTTGGGGGCCCCAGAGCTGGACACAGTACTCCAGGTGGGGTCTCACAAAAGCAGAGTAGAGGGAGACCTACTCTAAAGTTGTTCTGATGACTGACCCCCTGACACCCATTTCCCTCTTTATGATGTGTTAGTCTTGTGAATATTTATCTCTCCTTTGCCTTTGTGTATTGCTCCCTTATACTTCTATCTTAGCTCCGACTCAAAACTGCTAGTCTTGAGCAGCCAGACTCACCAGAGGTCTTCTCTGAAGCTCAAAACCTTTGAGCTGAGGTGTATTTTGAATTTTGCAGGTGGACTATAGGAACGCCACTACTAGTCCTGAATACCATATGTCTTTTTTTTTTCTTTGCCTCTGCACTGATGCAAATTTAATATTTTCATGATCCACAGTCAAGGGACTAAGTAACAAATATGAGATTTAGACCCAACTCCTGTATGAATCAAGGTAAATCCTAAAGTTATGTGGTGTATATATGACTATACATGTAAACTCTCACTGCTTAGTGGAGCTTGGTATTCCTAAATTCATGAACATAAATAAAAGAAGGTTTGTTAAAAAAAAAAAAAATCTGTTTAACCAAATTAGGAAATATTGCCACTCTTCCATCCATCTTAGTTGCTCCAAGCAGAGCAAGTCTTTTCAGCTGAGTTTGGTCAGTGTGAAGCATGCTGCTTACACAGCAGCAACAACTAAAATTGATGTATCCCTTCATGAATTAAACATGTTAAAAGACAAGAACAAAGGGAGAAATTCAAGTTTTCAGCTTAAAGAGGAAGGTTGTGCAGATACCCTGATATGTTCAATCAAGACTCTCTAACCAAATTCCAGAGCACTGACAAAAACAGCATATTTTGATGTAAATTATACTAGAATCTGAGCAGATGCTTTGTAATTAAGACTACTTGTGCATGCGTAACTGTTATAACTCATGTGAATGTGATAAGATAAAATTCAATTTAAAATATGCATGTAGCAAACAAATCTTATTGTAGCCTAATTTTTATATTGATGTTGCCTTAAGCACTATATATGTGGCCCAGAAAGAAAAAGACTGATATTTTGCTCTCTTTTCTTAGTTATTCAGCATTAAAGTGCCCCCTTTTCCCTGTGATATTAGAAGTCTTGTACCATTATAAAAACAAACCAACCAAACAAAAACCCAAAGGAAAAAAAAAAGCCCCCCAAAAAAGCAAAACAAACACAAGAAAACAACAGAGACCCAACCCAAAAGTAAGAGATCCTTTCCAGAGTACTTGGTGCTTCTGCCAGGGATGATCCATTGTGATAATCCACTTCAAACTGGCAATGATAAAGATTTCATTCTCTGCACTTGCAGGTATTGTTTTAATTTCAACCAATTATTTTGCAGGAATTTTAATTCTGAAGATTAAAGAAAATTCCTGTTTTTATGAACTATTTGAGTATTACTGCTGGAAAAAATGATCAGAATTTTTTCATTCTGAACTCACTAATACATTAAAAATGAGTTTTCTTTGCTACTTAGCTCCTCCATAATCTTTAGAAGTGTGACAGCAAACCTCTGCCTTGTCTATAAGTTGAGTTTCTGGAGGTCTCACATATAAGGTCTGCTGTAGTACATGCTTCAAAGGTTTTCTGTACTGCACAAACATTAACTATGAATTTTTTAACACCAAAGAGGGGCATTTTATTCTGTTGCATCAGCAAATATCAGGTGAAAAACAAGGCAAAGACCATCTATTTTATATAAAAATGAGCTGGATATGAAATTTTGTTTAAAGGACACAACAATAATTCTGGGACCTGACATAGTGTAATGTATATGCTTTCATATCCAGAAAGATGTGGCCACTGCCCCAAAGGCCAGTGTCAATGAGGCAGGTAATATTCATGAAACAGAATATATAGAGAACAATGGCAGGGAAATGTTAAATATATGAGTAAGCAGGAAGCAGTGCCTCTTTGAAATCCCAGTCATGAAGCATCAAAAATTTAGCCAGAAGCACTGGTGTTCCCTCACTTCCTTCATGATGAAATCAATATAATCACAGCTTGTTGCTACTCTTTTGTAGGAAAAAAAAAAAGGTCATATTTAGAAAGAGGCATAGAGTATGATATCCCTGTGGTGCAGTGTGGTAAGTGGTACCTGATGGTGAAATTTCCTTTTTATGGGGCCTATGTTAATTAGAATCAACTTTAAAGTACACTTAGCTTTTATACAGGTTGTTTTTTTTGTAATTTTTCCATTAAATTAATTAAGAATACATACTGTTTAGTCATATTTACTCTTTGATTTCTTTATCTCCATCACTTCCATTTCTTTTTAACTTATACTGTATTAAAACGCGGAGTTCTCATCTTTTCTTTCAGTATGATTTTATTGTCCATGAAGAGGAGATATTTCAAAGAATTAGAATGAAAGGAGAACAAAAGAATACAATTGAAAACAATAGTAACTCAGTTCTTTCTGTTATACTTCGTATTTAACAAGCTGAGTTTAAAAGGTGAGAGAATAAACAAATCTTTCATAACCTGAGATAAAATGTAATTGCAACAAGATCGACTTTCATTGTTTCGGTCAATTTTAATCCCAGTATAGTAGATTCACAATAAAAACAACCTGAACTTTCCTCTCTACATTCCTAAGCCATATTTTTCTCAAGGGCCCCAGTTCTTCAGCAGGTGTGTTCCAGCAGGTTCAATGCTTAGCTGATCCATTGCTAGCCTTCTGGTAGACATGTTGTCTAAGCAAAAAGATCCAAGAGTGCTTTGATATTGAAGCTGACATAGTCGACTCAGGCCATAGTATTTTTATGACCAGTTAACCCATCTGGTGGATGAGGGGAAGGCAGTGGTTGTAGTCTACCTGGACTTTAGCAAAGCCTTTGACTCCATTTCCCATAGTATGCTCCTGGAAAAGCTGTCAGCCCATGGCTTGGACAGGTGCAACTTTGTGCTGGGTTAAGAACTGGCTGTATGGCTGGACCCACAGAGTGTTAGCAAATGGTGCTGCATCCAGATGGTGGCCGGTCACCAGTGGTGTTCCCCACGGATTGGTGTTGGGCCCAGTCCTGTTTAATATCTGTATTGATGATCTGGATGAGGGGATTGAATGTACCATTAACAAATTTGCAGATGACAGCAAGTTGTGGCGGGGTGTTGATCTACTGGAGAGTAGGAGGGCTCTGCAGAGGGACAGGCTGGATAGATGGGCCGAATCCAACAGTATGCGGTTCAACAAGACCAAGTGCCTCGTCCTGTGGTTTGGCCACAACAACCTTGTGGAGCACTAACGGGCTTGAATAGAGTGGCTAGAGAGCGACCAGGCAGAAAGAGACCTGAGGGTGCTGGTTGACAACAGCTGAACATAAGCCATCCATGTGCCCAGGAGGCCAAGAAGGCCAATGCCATTGTGGTCTGTATCAGCAATAGTGTGAGCATCAGAAGCAGAAAAATAATTCTTCACCCGTACTCGGCACTGGTGAGGTTGCACCTCGAGTACTGTGTCCAGTTCTGGGCTCCTCAGTTAAGGAAGGATATTGAGGTTCTGAGGTATGTCCAAAGAAGGGCAAGGAGGCTGCTGAAGGGACTGGAGCACAAGTCCTGTGAGGAGCAGCTGAGGAAGCTGGGGTTGTTTAGTCTGGAGAAGAGGAGGCTCAGGCAGGACCTCATCACTCTCTACAACTACCTGAAAAAAGATTGTAGTGATGTGGGTATCAGTCTCTTCTCCCAGGCAACCAGCAGTAGGACAAGAGGGCATGGACTTAAGCTCTGCCAGGAGAGGTTCAGGTTAGACATTAGGAAGAAGTTCTTTACAAAGAGAGTGACTGGGCATTGGAATGGGCTGCCTAGGAGGGTGGTAGAGTCACCATCTCTGGGGGTATTTAAGAAAAGACTGGATGTGGCACTTAGTGCCATGGTCTAACAGACAAGGTGGTGTTAGGTCAAAGGCTGGACTTGATGATCTCAGAGGTCTTTTCCAGCCTAATTGATTATGTGATTCTATATTTCATTTTATTTTTAAAAAGAAAAAAAGAATACAGAGTGGAGAAGTAGTGAGGCTGCTGGGACTGATTCTAGCCTTTTGAACTCAAATTAACAGAAAGCCTTTTGTGTGATGAATGTTTCCTTTGCTGTGATTGCTTCCCTATTCCTGTTCAGGTGTGCTGCCTCAGGGCAGAAGAAAATGTTGGTCTCAGACACTTCCTTGTTAGCGGAGTTCAGGACAGAAGTGGGGTGCTTGTATCAGGAGCATCCCTCTGCCCTGAAACTTGAAATTCTCCTGCCTCGCTTGCATTGGAGAGTTGGAAATGTCAGAAAGAGAAGGGAAGTCCTGATGTCGGGAAGGTATCTGATGAGTGGCTTCCCACCCTGGGGAGTGGCTGACCTGAATTTGTAAGATGCTGGGCTCTAGGCTTTTTGAGTCTGAAAATTAGTTTCTTATACCTGTAACCCAAATAAGGCCAACCTACCACTGCAGGAGCTGACTTGCCTCTGATTCTTACTACTAGATTTCTTCTTGGCCAAAAATCTCACCTACTACTGGAGAGACCACAGAGAGTGGCTGGGGTGCTGCAATGTCCAAATCCACTGAGCATAAAAGACCCCCAAATTTACCCTGCTGCAGGGCTCAGCCAGGACAGTGTCTCACTGTCTGAGGTTGTACAAGCACTTGAAAAATAGCCCAGCTTTGCAAAGCAAGATCCCTAGGACACAAGAATCAGTGACAAGTCCAAGCTGACATTTTATTTCAGCTTCTTTTCTGCTTTCTGTCACTCCAGTAGTCCCTGCTGGGCCAACTTAAAAATAAACTTTTTGTCTCTGGAAAAATTAATGACATTCTCATGGAAAACAGGTTATTTGAAAGAAGCACTATCAAGTCCAAAAAAATAAACAGGAAAGTATTATTAAGAGAAAAATAATCTTTAAGAGAAACTATTTTAATGATTAACAGCTCTACTTTACTACAGGCAGAATTCATGTGGTGATATATGGAAACCCTCTGGGACTCGCAGTTTTTACTAGATAATCCATCCTGAATGGTAAAATACTGCTGTATCCCCTGCATATCACCTTTTGAACTATACAAACATTTTACCAATTGACCTCAAGAATAACTTTGGCCCAGATTGTCTGAGGTGCATTGTTGCCTGGCTTCCAACAGTAGAATAAAAATTTTGTTGTTTTGTTCAATTTTTTGGAAAATTTTTGTTTTAAGATTGTCTTGCAAGTGTTACTTTAAAAAAACAAACAAACAAACAAAACCACCAAAAAAAACCCAAACAAAACCACCACCAACAAAAAACCAAAACAACAACAACAAAAAAAACCCAAACAAAAACAAAACCAAAAGAACCAAACAACAACAACAAAAAACCTCAAGGAACCAACCAACGACAAAAAACAAAAACAAAAAACCAAGCAAAACAAAACCAAAACCCCCCCAAAAAAACCCAAACCCCCCTAGAAGTCCCTAAAAATATAACAGGAGAGAGAGAGAAACCTTGATAAATGCTGCAGACCATGATAACCCCTGCAGACCATTCATACTCTGTTACCCATAATTGTGATATTGCCTATTGTATAAAAGCAACTGTCCTATTAAAAGAGATACATCAAGTTCCTGGAACCTGTCAGGGATAGAAAAAGGTCCTATTCCCTTCCCTTCTAGAAGGCTGGGAATAAAAAGCTGACTAATTAAAGCCAGAGAGTAAAATTAGGGCAGATAGCTTCTCCTGTGCATAGCTCCAGTCAGCACCTACACAGGTGAAGTTATTTGCACTCCTACATCAACATGGGCCAAACCTGAGCCAACCACTCTACAGACAAAGCATGAGAGAGTCCCTGCCTCAATTACTTTGAGGAAGAAAAGACAGGAAGACAAAGAATGCAGAATAATCCCAATATTTTTCCAGTCATAATTCAGGTACAAAAGAAGCCATCACTACTGAACAAATCTGCGTTCAGTTTTAGAAATCTCAATCATAACAGAAAACTACCATCAAATTTTCTTACTTCATTTCTTTACTTCTTTGCTACTTTAATTTTTTACTTCTTTTCTTCAAAACACATCTTTCTGAAGGTGTGCAAATAAACCACAACTACATGATGACACCATGGCATATGGTGGGCTTGTGTAGGACCTAATGGGCTGTGGCTGAACAATACTGGCCAGGCAGTGAGACTGTACAGGGTTGGTCAGGACTACTAAATCACACAACACACACATTTTTCAGTAACCTATTTTTTCTGCTTTTTATCCTGCAGATTGTATACATGTAACAGGAAAAATGTAGGCTGGATGGTACTACTGCTAAATCTTTGTCACACATAGATTTCTGGAGTTCATATCTTCCTATGTAGTCTGCCTTCTCAATTCCCATCAAACCACTTCCTGTGACCCTGTTTCCTGTTTGTTTGGGTTTCTTCTGAACTCTCTCTTTAGGAATAGACTGCCACTGCACAGAAAAGCAAAGAAATCAGCATGAGAATGTCAAAGCTACCTTGTATTCAGTAGAAAAGGTGCATATGGTCAGGATGTGACCTGAAGAGATTTCAGCACTTACACTTTCCCCAATGGTTGCAGATGGCTAAGTTACACTGATACCTGATTGGTGGCTGACATGAAAGATCAAGGATGTTCCTAATGGCCAAGTGTCAGCAAAGTCAACAGCATAAGTACCCTTTAAAGTACCATCAAAAAAACCCCGGAGAACTCAGAGAATGAGTGATTGAACCAGTGACTGATTTGGGCTGACTCTTACTCTTGACAAGTGATCTGTAGCTGAGGTATTTAGCCTGGAATCATGATACTAAAAGAGAATAATAAAGAATGCTGTTTAGTTTGTCTCTAATCCCACATGGCAAAGGACAGAAATAGAGGAACTTGCTGCTTGTTTAGAAGAGCTCTTACCTGTATGCATGCTTAAAGGGACAAGAAAAGCCTGTCAGACTCAACTGCAGCAAATTTTATTTTGACTGGGAAAAGATTTAGGAGTGTGGGAAGAGGCAGGAAGGCTACAAAGGGAACGCATTTTCTCAGTTTAATGAGTGTCCTTTACCACAGTGCCTGCATAGCACCAAGCTGTTCACGGTGGAACACACTGATCCTCAGGAGGGACATAATCATTTCACAGACCACATTTTAAAATATTTCTATTAGGACACTGACAGCTCCTGAGCCCTGGCTGCTGTTTTGTGGCTTGCAGATTTATGTGTATGTGCATGCCTGCATGCCTGCCCACCCATCCGTGCTTCTACTGTGTCACTAACCTGTCAAAGAGAAAGCTAGATGATTGCTAATCCTCATGGAAAATTTCCTCTCGTTTCTGCCATCCTTCTTGTCTATTTGGGGTGCTATTTCCCTCTTAGAAGGTGACACAGGCTATGATCAGTGTGTCTTTCTCAAAACAGCAGCCCTCCCAGTGTATCTTTTCTTTGATTGTTTATGTCCATTCATTCTTATTCCTTGCTGAAGTGCATTGCAATCTCATGCTGGGTGGCTTCACTTTCTGATTCAAACCAAGTGTTTACATTTTGAGTGTCCTGTGATGCATTTCAGTTGACCATACAAGGCACTGCAGAGGCAGTAGCCTTACTCCATGGAGTTGTGGTCTTCTCCATTCTGATCTGTGCTGACTGAGCAGGTTGCTGCCCTGAGGTCCCCCAACAGCTACACACTACTCCTACTCTGAATTTCTGCTTCCTGTGATCTGCCCAGCCAGCTGTTTGCATGAGTGCTCTCTGATGTGCTTAAGTCCAAAAATGTCAGCACAACTTTCAAGTTAGATCATCTCCTGTTGGTTACAGCATGTTAAGGGATGCTGATGTGGCAATGCCAACTGAATTTGGGTGCTTGTTTTCAAGGCAGAAGGATAAGTAGACAAAGGTAGATGAATTCATCAGCTGACAGTCAGTCCTGAGCCTGCCCTCATGTTTAGGATTAAGAGAGTTCTGTGGTTTAACAGTAATTTTTATTGTTCATTTAAACTGACTAGTCAATGTTTCCTAGACAAAGCTACAAAATCCCACTGCCTGGGCATGCAATTAGATGTGCATTTCTCCACACACTTGGGTAATGTCTGCATGTTTGGTATGGAAAACTTTCAGCACATAACCACAGATGTATGGTTTCTAATAAAACTCCATCCAGCCTCTTGATTCTGTTAGAGGACCTGTATGTACTCTACTCCCAGCAGATTCATGATATGACATCCTCTTCTCCTTGCTGTGATCCTCTAGGCCAGGCAAACCCAAACTGATGTCTCTCAGCTATATCCTTAGTCCTGCCTCTAATCCCAGAGCACAAAACAGGCTATGGCTCAGGGGTTAAAGTGCCTAGTGTGACAGAGTTTAGGTTAACATGGTATACTTCTGCAGACCATGGGTTTTGATAAATCTGCTTGCTGATCCTAATGTGTTAGTTTTCATCGTGCATGGGAGAAAAATATCATTGGTTTTCTGAGTTGGTGCTTCCTTAACCATGAAAATTTTAAATGCACTAGTGTAAATGACACTCTGACAGGACATATCATGAGGCATACAAAAAGACACCATAGAAAAAAAATTAAGAATTCAGTTTTCTATTTCAAATAGATACAGAAAGGCCTGTCTGTTACTGACAAATATTAGTGAGTAAATTCTTCCTGTCTGAAGGGAGTCTCAGTAGAAATTCATGGGACAAACTGAGGCTAACTACCAAGGCATAAAAATATGGATTTACAGCAATGACAAGGGAGCACATTTGACTATCTATGTCATTGACTTCTGAATTATTCTTTTAAACTGTTAAGTAAAAGAGAGGCCCTACTAGAAATACACTGTGACTTGGCCAAAATACAGATCTTGTCACACACTATTCAATATCTTTTGAAAAGAAAAAGTGGACTGTGAACAGGTTACTTCTTTCAAACAGAGAAGAGAGCTACTAAGTCAAAACAACTTGTTTTCTCAGAAAAAACAGGACAAAATTACTTCATGATCCAAGTAATGTAATTCTGATCCACACTTGAATCTTCAACTGGTTAGAGCATTCAGATCAGTAATATTTGTTACAAAGATGCTAACATGTACAAGAACTCTGTCAACTTGTACCTTAAAATATTGATATTCCATATGTGGCAAGGGCTTGATACATTACTTTTGACAGAGCTTAAATATGTCATTCAAATTGGTATATCAGATTCCAGAAAACTCAGGTATAAAGTTCCTTATGTGAGTCATTTTCCACTCATCATAAACTTACTGTGAACTATTTCCTTTTTTTCAGGTTGGGACTAGTGACTGGGCACATTGTGATTAAAAAAGCAAAAGTATTATTCCGCATTACTGAACCTGTTGAATTCTTTAATGTAAGCTCAGCAACTACATCTCAAAGAGAAGAATTTCAGTTAGAAGTTCAAGGATATGGAGGGATTTAAAATGTCTATACACCCTGTCAAATGCTAAATCAAATGGAATAACCTTATGTATACAGACTGTACAACCCTCAACAGCTTTCTTATCTCTTCCAGGATAAAGCCATAAAGCAAACAAAAGTTTCTTTCTCATCAGAGACACTTTCTAGTTTGAAGAGTTTCAACTCTGAATTCTTTTAAACACCTGTCTCCTTCCCCCTGTAGTTATTTATACCTTGAAAGTAGAACTGTGCTTATTGAAAAGTTCTGAGCAAACAAAAAAAATATTAGAGGACTGCAAATCATATTAGAATCTTACAGGAGTACAAAGTTGGATAGAAAGTATATTTGTGTTCTTTTCTCTATTCTTTAATACAAATATGCACAAAAGAGTTAATACGTATATCTATAATCTAGATATTTACGTATGCAGCACTTCTATATAAAGAAAATACCCACATTTGCCTTCTGGCCCATGAAGAGCTATCATTAGAACTTACTCCATAAAGCAAACTCATTGCTCAGGTACCTCAGCCTAGAGTTTATTCATATCCCAAATCTACTGCTTGTACAATGCTGTAGACTAAATGCTTAGAGAGTGGTTTTCTGTTTCATTTGTGTTTAGCTCAAATACAGTATGGCTTTCAATACACATGAGGAAAAAGTCACTGCTAGTAGCCAATACTGGTAATCATGGTTTTGTTAACCACCATGGAAGGAAAAGCTCCCACAGATAAGTCCATGCATGGGCTAAGGGCAGATCACCAAAAAACTTCCTTGACTGAAGTGAGATGTTTTGATTACTGTGTATTGCACTCTTGGGCATCCTTCCTTCAGACAGTAATGCTTCCTTGCCCTGCTACTGTAGAGCTGCAGTGTGGGGACCCCTCACGATTAACTGAGGGTTCACCTGCTTATCCCTACTTTGCTGGGCCTACTGTCTCCCTGTCATTGTACAGGATTTGGGGAACACTTCAGTGTGTGCCATAAAGAGCTGTTATGAGATATTGGTACCGACACTGGCATGACCTGCAGGCCTGTAACTCTGCAGCAGGGCTCAGGAGAGTACATAACATCTCCAGACCACCTCTCCTTACCTCAGCCACAGGATGATCTTAACACTCCAAAATGTATGTATTGGCTTAAGCAGTCTGTATTTATTTAAGGGATATTTATAATACATATTTTCCTGTCCCCAGTGTTTTTCTTTTGAGATTTTAGCGAGTTTTAAGACTGTGAGTAAAAAGAGTATATAAATATGACACTCACCCTTGACTACAGAATTATAACCAGTAATTTTATAATATCCTACATCAAATTTTGAATTAATTTGGAGTTAAAATGATGTGTCACACTGTTGTTTGGATGTAAAGTTAATAAAAGCTGGAATCTTTCCCACTCTGTGGGAGGTTTTGTTCTTCTGAAGGCCATTTCCCCTCCTATATCACCTGTGTTAAAATGCAAATGGCTTAAACATAATTCAAGCACAGAATGTGCTATGATAGGAAAAGAAAAACTGTTTCAGTCAGCATGTAGCAACAACTCTGTAAAACTGAAATGAAAGACTTCAACAGCTATGTTTTGTTGCAGAATATCCGCATTGTGCAATACCACTACTGTTGACACATCTCTTTAAATAGTAAAGAAATAATATTGGCTGGAAAAATCCATCGAATTCCAAATTAATAATCAAATAACATAATTTAGTTACAACTTTTCTGATTTTGAAAATGGTACTTTGGGATTTTCAGTGATGTTAATTGAACTTCATGACAAAGATGTTCCAATTGACTTTTTTCTCAGGGGAAAAAAACCTTAATAGTGTTTTACTGCTGAGTGTATACTTTACTCCAAGAGCAAAATTAAATAGCATACAATTGAAAATGCCATATGCAATGCAGTTGTAATTTGTTACTCTCAGGTTTTTTCACCTTGCAATTATTAGATACTTTTTATACAGGAGAGCCTTAACACTGAGCTTGTATGTGCTTCGGCAATGCAAACACTGGTTTTGTTTTTTTAATTAAATTTACTGCAAAATCAATACTCTGCTTTTACTTAAATACTCAAACTCTATTTTTTTACCAAAATATTCAAAGGGGCTACTTTTAATTAGTTTTCCTGGTTTTTTCTCTGGTGTTTTTTTTCATTTTTTTTTTTAAATTTATTTTATTTTATTTTGCTTTAGTAAGCATCATTTAACTGGTTTATGAACCTTTTCATATAAACGTACCCATATATTTATTTGATTTACCAGAAAACAAAATACTTAAATTTGTACTAATATATTTTATACTATATATATAAACCCCCCATATAATTAGCTATTGAATGATCTTTTGGTCATGTAATATATGTATGAAGGGCAACATTGTTATGAAAAATGAGACTTTTGAGCAATAATGTTAATATTCTGTATCTTTGGAAAGGGCCTTCTTAGTCCTTTCCACTTCTGCAAAATAGATTTTTTTTAAAAAAAAAAAAAAAAAAAAAAGAAAAGAAAAAAGGAAAAAAAAAAGAAAGAGAGAGAGAGAGCCCATGATCTGTAATCTGTAATCCAAACATTTCATACAAAGTTTACCTGTAATAGTTTTCACCAAGTGGGAATGAAAATTTGTTTCTTTTTGGAATATCTCTGTTCAATTAGAGAAAAGTAAACATACATGAGAAAAGGTGACAGAATTATAAAAGATGGCATGATTTATAAATTTATATACCTAAACATTGCAAAGGCATACATGGAATTATATATAATGTGTTAAATACAAAGATAAATTGCATTTGAAAATGTAAGAGAGAAGTGTTAAATCTCATTTTGCTGTAACTGCAATTATCAAGTTGTCGTTTGAAAGGCAGTTCAGCCTGTAGCAGAAGAATGTGCTTGGCTTCTAAGGAGATATTTTGTACTCATTAAATAAATTGGAAAGATTAAACTGATTTGCCTTACATATATAATATTCATAAAATGCACATCTAGGAAATTGTATGCCTGGCATTGTAATGATGCACGGGTACACCGGAAAGTAGCTGTTGAAGTCATTGTCTGTCGCCTACTTCCAGTAAGAGAACCGTGGAACAGGACCACTGCACTGCTGTTGCAAGCAGCAGGGATCTTGTTCCAGTCATGGAACACACGTTGGATTTTATGCCCATATGACACAAATACGATGGTATCACAAATAGCCACTAAATCAAAATGTTATCTACTTTTTATACTTGTGTTTTCATATGTACAAAGATCACTTAGATGAAGAACAAGTTTCATTTAAAAAAATAAAATACATGACCATTTTAAGCAAGTTTGGAGTCTTAAAATGTGTGAAATGTCTGTGAATAGATGCCTAAAGACATCAGTGTCCTGTTTAGGCACAGATGGCTGCTAACAGCAAGACTATATGGTTATGGTGAAGACTCTTTCTCTCTGGATGCTTAGAGGCACCAGAGATACTGCAGACCATTAGCAAGAGGAACAACCAAATCAGCAGTGGGGTAGCTTCAAGTTGGTGTCTCAACACAGGGGAGAAAGCTCAGTCTCAGCCACTTACACTTCTAGGCTAACAGGATATAATTAATTAGATGAATTTGAAATATTTAGCCTAAGCTAGTCAACTAGGCTCTCCTTATAACAGAGGAGACACAAAGAGGTGTTTTGTCAGGACCCACCCATTTAAATGTAAAAAAGCAAAAAAATCACCCTTAGTAGTTGCACACCTTTGGAGCGCAAGGAAATGGCTTTGAGTAAAAGCCTGTGTCTTTGGTCATTGAAAGTTGGGTGTTTGTCATGTATGTCATGTATGCTGTATTAGGTGCCATAAAGAAAAGTAAGAACACAATAGCCATCTGGAAAGATGCTGAAGGATGGCAAACAGTTGGTTAGTGTGTTTTCAAAGTAAGAAGAGTTGTTTATAATCTGTGTTAAAGGTTTGTTTCTTTTCTGAAAATATGGAGAGTATTACTCCCAAAATTTACTGCATACTGTTCAGTTCTACAGATATATTCTCTTAAATAAAATACAATTACTTTTTTAAATGACATTCTTTTAATAAAAGAATGGCTTCTTTTTTATTTGAGAGGTTCTTTCCATAGGAAAGAAATATTTCCATTTCTTAGAAAAATGAAGTGGGACAAATCCTAGAACACTTTAAATGATGCAGGCAAAATTCCCATTGAATTCAGCCAGGGAAGAGGACAGACTGTGAGATCTGGATGCAAATACTGATCATTCAGGCATCTGTAACTGATGTACTTGCCAACACCTTCCCAGTCGTTTGATCTATTTGGTTTTGTATACTGCAAATGGTAACCATTGCAATAAGCAGCTTGCTAAACAAAGGAAAGCCAGGGGATGTCAGCTGCCTCACAGAAAGATGCATACAGTCTACTGCAGAAGTGCTTGCTAATCATCCAAATGACCCTTATTTCAATACAACTAACAGAATGTCAGAAATATGACCCAAATTTTTCCTTGCAGACTCTTTTCATTCCCTTACAGATATAATGGTCATCTGCTTTCCCTTGAAAATCATTTATTACTTAATTATTACAACTGTTTCTTCTAAGGGATAAGAAAATTAAAGAAAACAGCAATAAACTGTAAGTATATTGATATCCAAGTAGACTTATTCAGGCTGAAATGTACTTTCCTGTTTATAAAGTGAAAGCAACTTGCCGTCTTTCAAACCATTAGTAGAGGACAAGCATTTTCATTAAGCTGAATTCACAGTTGAACACTGTACAAAATACTGAAAAAAATCTGCAAAAGCATTCAACTGCCCCAAGAGACTAAGCCACCCATCAGGCTTGTATTTTCATCTGTACTCTCCTGTAAAAGGTGATGCAGATATCAAAGTGACTATAGTATTACTTGATGTGGGAATTGAAGAATTGGTGTTGGAGCTGAAAAATGCTCACATATATATCAGAGAAGTTTCTGTGGAAAGCATCTTTTTAATGTATCCAAGTACCACATTTTTTCCTGCTTTTCATTATATGCCATATAGTTACCTTATTTAGATGCCATATAGATTAGGGAAAAAAATGCTTTTGTCTTTTTTTTTTTTTTTTAAATTGAGTTTAAATATTTGAATGATGTGTGAATAAGGAATTAGAGCTACCAAGTCTTTGACATCTTTTCCAAAGGCAATGTGACAGTTCAACACTTTTAAAAATAGTCTCCTGACATGAATGTTTCTAGTACTGCAGTAAGATTCTATTTCATATAGTGGAGCTCTGAGAACTTGGCAGTTTCACATCCCAAAGGTTCAATATATTTTTCTTTTTTTTGTTTTGTTTTTTTTTGTTTCAGTTACTGAGGGTTCACACGATTGCTGAGTTTAACTTTGGGTTTCTGGGGCCTTGCAAGCCCTAAAACTCAAAGCAATACTCAACCATCATCATGAGTTTTCCATGGTTTGGTACAAACCAGAAAACATGCTGTGGAGTTCAGAAAGAGGATTAACTTGACAGTCAGTCTATACTTTATAAACTCAGTCTGAGCTAATTTCAAGGATCCGCAAAACCTGGAAAATCTTTTTGACAAATCTGAGACAAATTGAGGATTATGAAGACAACTCAATCTCAAAACAGGCAAGTAATCCCTCCTGTGTCTCCTCTGTCCTCCATATCAGTTGCTACAGAAAGAAGGGAATTTCACATGACTGTGAACTTCATAAAAAAATGTACACAATTCATTCAGATGAGAAAGGCTTAATTATTCTTATGCTCTTTACAGTTCAGCTGTTACATTTGTTCCACATTCAGCTGAAATGCTTCTAAGTTATGCTTACATTAAAGAAATTTAGGTCTATAATTCAGTGTCAATCAAAGTGTATGAAATTTCTTTCAAACAAATGAGTCTTTATTTTTTTCATGTCTGAAGGCAGCTACCTATATATGAACCCATTCCTTTTACATTTAAATCCAGATCTCAAGAAGATTTACCTAAGTTAAAAAAAAGCAAACAAAAACAAAACTGAAAAAGAAATGTCCAGTCTTTCATTATTTACATACTTAATGTTGTTTGATTCAGAAACCACAATATAAATATTTTCTTTTAAAAAATCTGTAAGCACCAAGATATATATAAATATTCTACAAAACGATCAGTGTGCTCTCACCAAAAACAGATGCCTTGAAAACATTTGGCTTGTTTTTAAGAAAAACACTTAAATCATTTTTTGAGGTCTAGCCATCCATACATTCAAAGAGCAAGTGCTTTTAGAAGAAATACTTCTAAAATATATATTTATACATTTTTCATATGTCTAAATGAAATAGAAAGTCTTTACTTAATATTCAGAAAATCCTCTGTGGTGCAGGTGTACAGGACTTTTCAAAAATTATTTGGGAACAAGATGAATTTACCCAAGTGGCCCCTTTTACAGGAAAGTTTATTCTGCTCTTCACAGCGTCCCAGCAGCACAGTGAATGCCTTCAAGTTCCCAGCTCCTTCCAAGAAACAAAATGTCTCTGAGCCCACAGTTCTGGACACTCCTGCAACTTCAGTGCCATTGCCCTTCCACAGGAGCACGTTCCCAGGGGACTGCCAGCAGGGCAGCCTTTCCTCACGGGGTACAACATTCGGGCTGCCTGTCTGGGCTCACCACCCCCAGCAGCCCGAACCACAGCCGGTCCTTCCAAATCTGGGGAAGAAGCTGGATTTGTAGCAGTGCTCAGCCAATACAGCAGGTGCCCTAAAGGAAAATAGATGTGTATAAGTGAGCCTTCTGTTTGCTAGTTGTTTATCTGGGTCAGCTGCTCGCTGAGGAGTACAGACTTGCTCTTGGCACCTGTCCTCACAGCAGTGTGAGTCTGTCCCATGCAGTTTTGCTTTTCACTGGGATAAAACAGTTCCAGTAAGCCAATAATTTAAGAATATGAGTTTAAGCTTTCGTTATTTTCCCAAGTTTTCTTTTCTGTGTTTTTGTAGCACTCACTGTTCTACATTGGAACACAGTCTTTTCTTTTTATGATTCACTCTATTTTCAAGGTAGTCATTTCAGGCCTCTTGTTGCTAAGCTATAGCACAACTAACCGGGCCTTATCCAGAAACACTCATTGACTGTTAGGAAATAAGGGCAAAAATCACAACTAATTGTAAACAACCTGGGCAGGATCAGTTCCTTCCTAATGTGACAGACTAAAATGTAGGTGTCTGCTCTAAACTGGTCAATCTTAACACCTTCTCTCATCAAAGGGGAGACTTTGCCTTCTCCAAAGAACTGTTTGTTTCACCATAAGTTGGGAAGCTAAAATACATAGTCCTTATAAGGTCCATATGTCTTCATTTTTCTTCAGGGGAAGCCTACATGACTAACTGAAACTAGAAGCCCCTTTTGGGTGAAATGAAGCCCACCATTGGTATCTGCTTCTAACACGAACATGGCACACTGAAAAGTTATTTCACTGTAGGGTTTCTTAATAGCTCTACAAGGAACAAATAGTCTGAGCTGGCTAACAGCAAGCAGCCCCCACTACACAGAGATTTTCAGCATAGTTTTAGCTATGTGCCTCCTCAGCCGTTGTGAAATATATGTCTATACAACAGAGCAATTATAAAATGGCTTTCATGCACAAATACAAATGGGTAAAAAAGATATGTTAAAAGCAAAGACAAATGAATACATGATGATGTAATTGGAAACAGATCACCCTATAGTGCTGTTTGAAAGGAATATTTTTCACTTGCTTCTATTAATGTACAGACACCCGCAAAGCACTTAAAGTTTTCTAACACATAGTAAGTTACAGAAGAGAAACAAATAATTAAAAAAATCTTCCGTTGCTGTTTCAACAATGTACAATGTACAATGTACAGTGTTCTTTTTCTGTACTTCTCCTAACTTAAATCACATTACAAAGCATAAGCAATACATTTTACATAAAAACATAATGCATATGCAGAATTATTGTTACTGTGAAGTCAATGTTCCAGTGCTTTCCATGTAATTTCCAAAGGTTTCTTTTCTAGTTTTGTTGGCAAAATGGTATTAGACACATACCAAGATTTAACCATGTTAAGTTGAAATACTCTTTGGCCCAACTGCACTGAAGTCAATGGAGATTATACTTTGGGCTCCTTTATTTTCAAGGCCCTTTGATATTTCAGAGAATAGTTTACTGTTCAGATCTTGTCTTCCAGAAAATCAAAATCATGTTTCATTATTTCCTTCTCCAACATGATAATAAGTCCCGGATTCCCTTTAGTTAACACTCAAGGATATGGGAGGCAAGACCCATATGTAAGGCAGGACCCCCTGCAAGTAGCTTTGTCTATAGTATATTTTTGCCCACTGTCTGAGACATCAATTTCTAAACATTACACAATAATGTATGTTCAATTTTAGATTTTTTTTTGTTTAGAAGGCAAAAATGAGAGCCTCATGACCAGAAGGTCAGAAAAGAGGGAGGATCATTTCCTGGCAGCTTAATGCCATTTGGTTTTATATTTTTAAGTTCATAATATGGAAACTCTTCAGCAATCTTAATTATATTCTTAGCAAGGAAAGAAAACAATCTCAGTACTTGAGTTAAATACTAGAGATGGACAGTTCTAGTAATATGTTATATAATCTCCCAAACGTGGGTGAACTGTCTAACAGAATAGTGTAAGGAATATTATTGGTTTTTTGGCCACACTCCTTTACCAGAATTTGTGATGTGTTACGTGAAAAGCCCAAACTGCATGGCACACACAGTCATTTGTAAAAAACTTTCCACTTCTTCATGCTCAGAGATTAATGTTGGGATCAATTCTCATGGATTTCAGGAGAAAGAGACAGCTGACCACAGATTTGGCTCAGAAATCAACTCTGTTTTTACATCAGGGGCCATTCTTTTCTAGAGGGCAAGTAAATATTTTCACAGAAATGAATGGAACTGGACACAAGAAGATCTGGGCCATCATTCAAAACTAAATTACTTCTTAAGTGAGATGTCGAAAGAAGATAAGGCTATTTTGCTGATTGTTAATATTATGGTGTGTTCTTGTAGAGCTGAAAGGATCTCATAGCACTACAGAAAGACTATGCTGCAGAGAACTTACAATATAAGTGATAAAAAAGACTAAATGCAGAAAAACTATATTTGCTGCCTAGTGTCAGCTGCAACAGGACAAGGAATGATGGTCTGTCAAGAGTAAACCATTTTATACTATGTGCAACTCAGGTGAAGTTATCAACTCATTTTCTTAATAAAAATTTAAAAAGGACTTTTTCCTTCTTGACCCCAATGTTTTCCATCCATCCTGCAAAAGAGAGCCTCCTATAATCAGAAACTAGAGATGAAATAGCAAGATCATGAGGGTTTATGAATCTATTTAAAAACAGTTTTTGAAATTATGCAGATAGGTCTCTATACTGAAACCTAAGATGGATAACAGTATAAATAATTATCTGAATTGTTTTTAAACTGTTAACTCAGTATTTGTATCACCATTTTCTACTATGTAGATATGTTTGCTTTATACTGTCATGTCTCTTTTGACAAGTCTGGTAATAGAGAATCTCTTATGTAAAATCAGTCACAGTTCTGACATTCCTGATGGACTGACACTTACATTTCCAGACTCAGCTGGGGTCAAAAGTACTTCACTGCATCATATTAAGTATTGACCGCTCATTAAGCAAACGATAGAAAGGCAGCTATCAATCGTGACAGAAGGTACAAATACTGCAACCCTTATCTAGAAAATTTTGCATATAAATTAGAGTTAATTTTGGCCTTGCATTTCCAATGAGAAGAAATGAGAACTTTATCTAACACGTGTAAATTGTAGTATTAAAACATTAATACATTGCAAAACGTAAACATCCTATCTTCTTTTTAACCCAAACTCGTATCAGAAAAAAAGTATTTTATGGTTCTGTATATGTTTATCTCTGTCACTCTTAAAAGCTTTTAAACACACAGAATAACTTCAAATATCTTGAAAATCTGCTTGCTGATTTCAGTCAATTTTGTCAAGTTATAGACTATCCAGAGGCTAATACAATCTTACAGGTTCTATAAAAATTGATGTCTTCACAAATATTTAAAGAATCACTCATATAGCCAAAAAAAGACAGGAGATAGAAAATAAGAACTAAGGAATGATAGTGGTCCCTAAGATGGTGTATAGGTGTTGAATGGCTTGAAGACCACAACAATTTCTGAGATTTATTTGACCTGTCATGTGTAAGTTGAAAGCCAAGATGCGGCTTTAAATAGCCAGTTCTTTCGTTCTGGCATTCCAGCTTTACCCATGCTGGTCCCTCAGCATCATACCTCGAGTCTATTGTTCTTGTTCAACCAGTGTGAGGCTGTTTAAACAGACATTCTTGATCTCAGCAAAATGGAGACAAGTCATTCCAGACCTAGCATTCCTGTAGGCTGGTTGGTTCTGTCAGTGTGAGTATGCTCACTTTATGCTAAGCATAAGGAAATTTTGCCTAACGTCTATTTTTCTTGAAGATATTCCATTTTCTCTGAGCATAGAAGGATCCAGAATAAAGCTGCAATGTTACCTGGAAAATTCTCAATCACTGAGGTCAGATTTGTAAGACTTTCAGCTGCTAGGAGCCATAAGATTGAAGATGTGTTCTTAAAACACTGGGGAAAATGTCCTCTTCTTATACTACAAAGTTTACACAATTTCCCTCCCTGCCTTGTTTGTATGATTCAGACTCAGTTGCTGCTCTTACTAGCTGCCTTTATGGGTGGCATTTTCATGCATTGTGTGGGAAACAATCCCACGCAAGCAGAAGATAGACAAGATGACCTAGTGCTTTAAGACCTTTTCCTTCTAGCTATGCTAGCTGACATTATTTGTGGTGTGTGTCTTTGAATGCCAGACTCTCTGTATGTGACAGAACAATGAATGCACAAAACACAAAAGCTAACAATAGCTGAAGTCTGCCTCCTTAAGCTCACTTAGTAGTCCATGGAGAAGGTGAAAGGCTGCTATGGGGGTTATTTGAAGTAGACGATTGTCCTCTGGAACTGTTACTACCCTTGGGGAACAAACCTAGGGATGCAAGGTTCCCAGGGCTAGAATTTATAGAATCAGAATATCCTGAGTTGGACGGGACTCACGAGGATCATAGAATTCAGCTCTGATGGCTAACATTAGACTACATGAACAACCTCCCCTAACTGATGTTTTCAGTGGTTTTGTGTCACATGAACATTTCAATCCAAAGAAAACCACAGGTGTCTAGCATTCAAAAAACTGCTAGTTGAAGAACTCTATATGGGTGCAGCCTGTGTGACCTGAGATTAGAGAGTGGCTGTCTGGCAGACAAATATCCCGTGGAACTTTCAAAAGCAGTGTGCAGGAAATACATTGATCATAAATATCCGAAAAAGATATTTTCTTTTTAATCATTAAAATGTTAGTTATGTTCATTCTTTAAAAGAACTAAAACCTAAAATGATTTTAGGGAGAAGTATTGGTGGAATCAGATGACTCTTAGGAACTTAGCACATTTGAGCTCTACAAAGCTGGAAATGAAAATAAAAGTCCTCAACACATTTAAAAATAAAGTATCATTTTGGAAGAAAAATTACTATTTTGGAGTAGTGTTGGATGAAAGTATGCTTCCTTTTTTACTTTTAACTAAATCCATCACCGGCAAAAATCAGTGCAAAAGGAAGCATTAAAATGTATTTTATTTTCTGCACATCTTTTGTTTTACATTTTGTATGTATTTCTCTGTACTGTAGCTAGCTTGAACAAGTACTTTTCCCTGTAAACACTTTCGATTGTTTAGACAAACTAAATGTCAGCCAGTTCTAAATGCATTTGCAACGAGTAATATACCAAATCAAAATAATGGCAGATGTATCTCAGGCAGCATTAAAAGACTTTAAACTACAGGGTATCCAAAACAAAAAATCTACATCAAACATAGAAACATATGGTTAATCCGTCACATCTGTTTAGTTAAGTGATGGCCTTAATTACTTTTAGTCACCCATGACTCTCATGAACAGACTCCACTTTAAATTTAGATTCAGACATTTTTCCATTTCTGTAATTAGAATTTATTCATGTGTAAACAGGCTCGACATTGGTTTACCCACACGCATTTAAGTTTTTTGACTGTGTGGCCTTGCAGAGCAATTCCTGCATGTTTATGCCTATTCATATAGTTGGCCTCCTTGTCCCACATGTAAACCACAGCAATAGCTTGTTGACCAGTGATTTTAATTTTTTTTTCCCCATAAATAGCCTTTGAAAGGAACATCCGTAACTGAAACCTTGATTTGCAGAACCAACTATCTGGTAAGGAGAAAACTGTGCTTTCTCACTCATCCCTTCATCCAAGTCTTCTGGGACAGATATATGTCTGGGTTATTTTTTCCCTCCTCCTCTTTTCTACATCGTACTAGTAGTGGTTGGACCATGGAGAGATTTCAGCAGGCAAATTAAACTTCCTAATAAAATTTCCCATGTGACTGTGGCTGGCCGCTGACATAATGATATCAACATGAATTTCATGAAGGGTTACACACTTGTGGATATGGTGTTTTATTCAGTCATCTCTGGAATGATTTCTCTCAAGCACAGAATAATACAGGCTGAGCACATTCTTTTAGGTTTAACTCTTAAATGAACTAGATTAGGCACAGAACAATTATTTGATGGAGTTGATGCTCCTGAGAATCCCTCAAGATAACATATTCCAGCACATGAAAATGAGATTTAAGCATGTTGCCAAGATTCTTCCCTTATGGTGTTATCTCAGTGCCCTTTGTTAAGTCATAGAAATTTTTTCATGAACATCTATGTTTCTGAGTGTCACACAAGTGTCATATACCATCTGTTCATGAACACCATTACCACTTTACAGAGGAAGAAATTAAAATATTTAAGTGGCTGTCCTTACTGTGGCACCAAGTGTGCCACAATATTCCATCAAAACAGAAAGAACAGACAGAAGATAATACATTCAGACTGGCCTGCCACATTGTAGGACACCTCAGAGTTAGGAGATACTGCAAGCAAATAAGTTTAGAGTGTTTTATAGTATTTTTATAAACCTCAGATTTATACATCTTCCCATTTGCTGCAACATTATCTACACTTAGATGCACCTTTTACTATAATGAATTATACAGTACATTTATTGTATAGACTAAACCAACACATGCTGGTTTAAGTAAACTAACAAATTATAATTAGGATGATATTCCTGATAAAACCCTTAAATTTTATTATTTAAAAATATTAGAAAAAAAATAAAAATGTTTTAGCCCATGCTAAATTATATCTCCTCCCTTTTGTCTTTCAAATATAATCTTCTTTATGGACTACCTGTAATTATAGTTTAGCCAAGTGGTATTTGGTTTCTACAAGCCATTTGAACAAAATTACAACTGCTCAAAACTAATTCCATTGACAATAACTGCATTATATGCATGTCAAATTGATACAATCAGATTAAGACAGTTTTCTATGTAAATTGCATTTATTTATATCTGAACTTACACAGTACTTAGAAAGTTGAAATCTGCATTTTAGATTCAGCTATTATGCTATTTTTGAGCTATTGCTAGCAAATAATCCTTTCCATGCCATTCCCACCTGCTGATGTAGCTCTTAAATTTGACCTAGCCTTTCAGCGTATACTAAGAATTTTCAAATCCAGCTTGAGCAGACTATGAATAATGTCACCCTCTGAATCTTCACTGACAGAAGGCAGCCTTAGTTTATGAAATCAGAAAGAACCCAGGTAATAAGAAACTTATACTTCCATGTAACGTAGGGTGGGCATTTTAACTGAGTACTGCCTCTTTAAAGCTTGTTTAAGGAATGGAAATGAAGTGACAATTTGTATCTTACTTGCTCTGCTCAAAGTGTTACCTAAAGACTCTTGGTAAGAAAAAGGCAGAAGCAAGGATAGTGTTGATGGTTGTGGTTATTTTAGCATCAGGACCTGTGATGGGAGAACTTAGCATGGGTAGGTTTGGCAAGATGGCAAAAGCAGCTGAGGGCTGCTAAAAACATAAAATTCAAAAGGTGTCAAAACTTGTAAAATGGGAGAAGAGAAAGTACTTAATGGGCTGAGAATCATTAGAAAACATGTGAGCAGGATCCTACTCAAACATTTTATTTTTGGCAAAGAAGCAGGCAGAAGTCTTTTGACAGAGGATTTTAAAGTCGCAAACTACCTTAGCCCCTATCAGACTAGTATGGCTTGCACATTAGCATCTTTATATTTGTATTCCATCAAAGCCTTTCTTAACCCTGGTAGAAAAGAACACACACAAACAGAAACTGCTCAGAATGGGCATTGGAAGAAACAGAAAGCAAATATTCCGGTTTTGACCATGGAAGAGGGTAAGTCTAAATATTGTTGGAAAATCCTTTAATAAATATGTGAATAAATAAAACTTTTTAAAATTCATTGAGATTTTTTTTGGTTTTTTTTTTGTTTTCCAGACACAATTAATACTGGCCTCCTATTTCAAAACAAAAGAAAAACCCATCTCTTCACACAATGTCTATGACCAAACTCATCTTCTATATTTAAGTGCAAAGATGACCAGTTTTTGCTAGAATCTTCCACACATCTACCCTGGCCTCCAATTTTCACCATATCTTTGGATGAAGATCATGCTAAAACCCCCTTATGAGTAAAGAAGTCACAACTATACTTGTGGGTGAATGTTTAACAAGCTGTTTTATTTTGCAGTTTCTTCTTCAGATTTCCATGTGTTTACACAAGACAGTTTTTGGTATTAGCTCTCACATGGCTGGTTCCTTCCATGTGTCCTAATAGAGGTATGTGATGATACTTTTAAACTAAGTGTGATTTTTCTGTGCATATAACTTTTTTCCCCCAGGTTCCTGCTTTCTCTGATATGACATTTATACTCTGGGGGTTTCATTTGTTTGTTTGTTTTAGGTCAGAAGTCTGGCTGCTTCAGAAGTGGTTCTTAGCATCTGGCCTCACTTTTATAAATTTTTTCTCCTGATCAAATCATCATGTGTGTAGACCTGAGTGTATTCTATACGATCAGAAATGTGTTTCATTTTCTGGTGAATCACTGTGGCTGCCAAATACAACCCAAATGACAGTCTGAAGAAAAATGTCTCCTTATAGGAATAGAGAATGCAGAAATGTTTCCTTAAGGCACCTGCCAGAAACCTGCTGATGTCTTCTGTGTAGGAAAATAGGTGGCAGTGGTAATTTCATGGGTGGGGAGAAATGTTTCTTTTACAGGTAGTTCCTTAATTTCTTTCATCTGTCCATGAAAAGTTTTTCAGTCCTTTCTTTCTACCATGACCAGTTAGTGTGCCTACTTGGCTAATTCTTCTGGTCATTTTAATGACTCTTGGACAGAGTTTGCTCATTTATTTTGCTTCAGCTTAAACGTAAAATAATCTTATTCAAGGCAGGAGTCATGGGCTCCTAGTAAAAACTGGCTCAGTAAATGCTTTGCTGAAATCTTCCTTAGTAACTCAAAGACACCCTGGATTTTTTAGGACTTTTTTCTCCTTCCTCTTTCAGGGAGTGTATCTTTCGATAAAATCAGCAGATGAACACATTTCTAGCTCATTAATGGATACCTTTATAATATTACAATGAATACTGCAAATACCTAGCAGTGGAAACAAAACACAACATGCAGCAGAATGTTTCTGAAGGTCAGAACTGTCTATCCTGATTAGGCACAACTTACCAACAAAGGTACAGGCTGTACAGGAGACCATCTCAGCATTCATGGAACTACCTGCTCACCTGACTGGTTAAACATGCTGATAATATCTGTTAGGCTGTGGTTCTCTAATGCAACTTCCAGACAGGAGCTAACAGCTAACAGGCATTAGCTCTCCTCAGCCACTTACCCTATCTCAACTCCTCAGCCATAATGGGACATGGCAAGGGTGGCTGAGAGCAGAATCACAGAATCATTTAGGTTGGAAAAGACCTCCAAGATCATGGAGTCCAACCTTGTCAACTATACTGTGGTATTAAGTGCCACATCCAGTTGTTTCTTGGACACCTCCAGGGATGGTGACTCCACCACCTCCCTTGGCAGTCTGTTCCAATGCTTAACAACCCTTTCCTGATGTCCAGCCTAAACTTCCCCTGGTGCAGGTTGAGGCTATGTCCTCTCATCCTGTCATTTGCTACTTGGTAGAAGAGGCTGACCCCCACTTGGCTACAACTTCATTTCAGGTAGTTGCAGAGAGTGATGTGTTCCTTGAAACCCCTTTTCTCCAGGACAAACAACCTCAGCTCTCTCAGCCACTTCTCACAGTACTTATTCACCTTCACCAGCTCCGTTGCCCTTCTCTGGACTCACTCCAGCACCTCAATGTCCTTCATGCATTGAAGGGCCCAGAAATGGACACAGCACTACAGGTGCAGCCTCACCAGCGCCAAGTACTGAAGGGACAATCACTTCCCCCATGCTATTTCTCATACACACCAGGATGTTATTGGCCTCCTTGGCCACCTGGGCACACTGCTGGCTCATGTTCAGCTGCTGTCAACCACCACTCCCAGGTACTTCTCTACTGGGCCACTTTCCAGCCCCTCTTCTGCAGCCTGTAATGCTGTAGGGGGTTGTTGTGATCAAAGTCCAAGACTCAGCATTTGGCCTTGAATCTCACACTGTTGGTCTCAGCCCATTGTTCCAGCCTGTCCAGATACCTCTGCACAGCCTTCCAACCCCCTAGCAAATCAACATTCTGCTCACCCTAGTGTCATCTACGAACTTACTGAGGGTCCTCTCAATCCTTTCATCCAGATCAACAATAAAGATATTAAGATATTAGTAAAGATACTAAAAGTATTAATCTGAGTGAAATGCAGGTAGGAACAGCAGCCAAATGATTGCATAACTGATCATCTCAGTTAATATTTCTCTGCAGATAAATTTAGTTTCACACCAAGATAGAATCTGCTTCTTTGGTGGGTGGTAGGATATGTCTGGGATGTGTTTCTAAAATGGTGTGACATCGTCTGCCATTTAAGGTCACAGATTAATACAAGGAAAATCACTGAGGAAGGGTCAAAGCAGAATTAACCATCGATCTGAATAAGAATAGCATCTTTAATTACTCATGCTGGGACAAAAATCACAAGAACCATTAATCCTTATGCTTCGGGACATAATTGAGCAACAGCTGGAGTCAGGAATAATTTTCCTCTATGACAGCATTGCACAATTTTGTGTGTTAGGGGGTTTTATGTCTACTTTTGAGATGCCTGGCAACAGCTCAGTTGAAGACAGTAGGTCAAATTAGATGGTTCTCTGGTTTGTTCTGTAGTAATTATTATGTTTGTACACTAATACAGTCACTGTAAAAATCCCAAGCTGTCTCAGATGTCATGTAGGCGATAATGGCTGCTTCTTCATTTTCTTTTTTCCATCTGCTTTGGATAACCTGGAAATTAGTACCAGTTGAGTCTGTGGTTAGATCTTGTACCAACAAGTAGCAAAATGAGGATATGGAAGTGCAAGAGACCATGCAACAGATAAACAGCTTCCATATCAGCATGTTTACTTTTACCATTATTCACTTTTAGCAAATACCCTCTATTAGGAGGACCCCTCTCAGCCAAAAAAAAAAAGTTCCAATGGATTTAGCATCACTTCAGTGCCTCACAGTGAATAGTATCTCTATGATTAGCTTTCAGATAAAGTGTTTGCAGGATTTCCATGAACCACAAAAAAGAAATGATAGAAATGAAAATTCAGATAAGAATAGTAATCTAAATATAACAATTATGGAGGTTTGGTACTGCACTCTGCTCATCCTAAAAGAAAACCTTGATTATGTCACTCGCTTGGCTAATTGAGTACACAATCTTGTACAAGTTAGAAATGCAAATTCCATGCT
Organism: Margarornis squamiger; assembly: GCA_035222235.1. Taxonomy (NCBI): domain Eukaryota; kingdom Metazoa; phylum Chordata; class Aves; order Passeriformes; family Furnariidae; genus Margarornis; species Margarornis squamiger. The sequence continues at coordinate 41,269,965 of JAWWTY010000106.1, read as the reverse complement.
AGATGATTTGTTTCATGCTGATAATGCAAGGAAATCATGAAAACAAAAATTCAATCACTTCCTAGTATTTCCAACCTTGTAAACTGTGCAAGGTTTTAGGATTTGTATTGCTGCTCTCATAAGCCAAGGAAGTTACAGCTTGTTCTGAACACTGGCAAAGTAGTTAAATTTTCAAATTCTGTTCCACTTCACGCTCATAATTGAACACTTCTTTTAGTTTAAGCCTGACTTCTCTCTCCCATCTGGATGGTAGCAACTACACTCACTCATTGCCCAGCGTAAGCACAAAAAAGTGGATGAAGTCAGAGGAAAGCTCTGTAATCATCTAGCATAATTTGAAGTTCACAGTTTTAGTCTCTACAGTTGCTTATTCAAGTGTTACTTGGCTTTCATTCTGCTTCTTAAGGATAAAATTCAAGTCTGTGTAGATCATAGAATTTTTCTAATAATAAAGAGTACGTCTGAAACTATTTATTCTTTGGAATATACATAATAATGATATATTATTGTTTATTAACACAGGGCATGACTTTACTCTTTCTGAACAGGGGAATTTTAATCCCCAGAAAATGCCTATAGTTGTGCCAACTGTACATCCTATTATCAGAGTAACAGACATGAAAGAAAATCTATGCTGTATAAAGTTATTTACTAAGGAGTTTATGGGTAGCTTGAAGTAATCTTCCAGTGTTAGGAAACCAGAGCAAAATGAAGCAGCATGAATTTAAAGACATTTATGAAACCTTGTATTTGACTATCTCTTCAGTGGTTGAAATGAACAGAAATAGAAGCAAAAAAATAAAGGATATTGCAAATAATATAGATGGTTCAGTCATAAATCACGTCACTTTACATTTATGTAAGGCACTAAATCCAGAGTATTTTCAGAAAAGCTGTTCTCAAAGACTAGAAATTGAGACTATATAGATATTACTCTTCACATTTCCAGGTTTATGTTTTTTAGAACTGAATAGTTGATTGCTGGAAGAAAGACATTGAAAATTTAATTTTAGTAACCTTTAAAATACCCTATAGAGGACAAGAAATTAGATTATAAAAATATTTATGCTGAAAATTAAAATTTCCAAACAAGTAGTCTGCAGAGAAAGATTGATTAAACATAATAGTGTTCAAACAAAATATTTTCCCCATTTCTTTCTGTATGTCTGAGAAAATGAAAATTAAGGAGAAGAAAACTCAATAGTAATTTTTCTTTTTGTTTCCCCTCGTTCTCTTTTTTCTTTACCCTTGTGGGTACTCATGTCATCTGTTTTACATTAGATTGATATCTCTTAATATGGTCTCCAACCAGTTCTTATGAGAAATAAAGGGAGATTGAAAATAACTGAGAAACATAAAGGCATTGGGAGGGGTACAATGTGAAAGACTGGCACATCATAAATCACAAATTACAAGAAGTTTTGAAGATGTGGAAGGGCAAATTGAATATGTTGGAAGTCCATTCTAAATGAAGTTTTGTTGTTTAATATCTGCATTATCTTCTGCAAAAAAGTAGCAAAAGAAGTAAAGTCAAGTTTACTGAAATAGAGAGGTCAAGTTTATACCCCAATATTTTATTTTATCTTTGCTTATGCTTTGTTATTTACCTATGCTGACTTTTCAGCACTACGCTGCATAAGCCTCCATACTTTCCATAGTTCTTTATTTGCTCCAGGAATATTTTATTGGCTCCATATATGTTCTAATTATAAGCTTTTAATTATAAGGCTAAGTGGCATCTCCTTAAACTGAATTCTGGTAAATAACTAACTGCATTGAGTGATATCAGCTGGTTTGATTTAAATTATCTATCAGAGACTTACTTTAGTGTTGAAAGAAGGTTTAAGTAGCTTGTATGCAAAAAGGCATGAGTTTTCAAGAAGGGAAATTTAAAAATTTGACATTGACACAGGTCTCAATCTTTTTAGAATAAAAAAAAGCAGTTTCCCAAAATATTCTGAAATCCCAGCCAGAAAGAGAGATATGCTAATGTCTGAGTGCCAGTTTCTCAAACTGACCAAGACCAGTCTATTACATCCATACTTAATAAGTTTAATCACTTGCATCATATTATTGATGCTAGCTAGAAGATTTCTTAACTACCTCAAATAAGCACATACCTTTGTAAAATCATAGATACATTGTACATGCAAATAAATATCCTCATTTAACATTTAATAGAATGAAAAAAAAAAGTAAATTAAGAGTAACAGAAAAGAAATTATGGTTTTAGTCCATTCTAATTATTTTTAGTATTGTTAAGTCCATTGAATAAGCAATTAATTATGCCATTTGTACTGAAAAATGTAACTTTATTGAGTCCAGCACCAAAATAAATGTCTTGAAAATACTTTCTAATTATGAAGAAGCAGCCCTGTAGAAACAGGGATGGCACCCTTTTTAGTCTTTTTTTTGGCCTTGTTAAGTAACATATTCCCCATAAGGTTGGCTCTTACTTAAACCTGCTCCCAGGTTCCAATTCTTCCACTCAGTCTGTAACTCCTGACTGTGGCAACCCATGTAAATCACATTCACTGGGAAAATCAATCTGGCTTTAGCACGAGAAAATCATTTCTTCAGGAAGTGGGATTAATTATATACTAAGGCCAGACAATTGTCTTAGAATCATAGAATCATGAAATGGCTTTGGTTGGAAGCAACCTGACAAAAGATCAGTGAGTTCCATCTGCCCTGCCATGGACAGGGATACCTTCCACTTGACCAGGTTGCTCAAAGGTACAAAATCCTTTGAAGAAATATAGTGAATAAGTTTTAAATATTAGTTCCAATGTATCCAAGACTGTACATGTCTGCCTTCCTTCTTTTCCTAGTTCAGTCCTTCTTACCTTGCCTCTCCCTGGTCTATAGTTTTGCTTCTCCTTAGCCCTATGATCTATATTCTCTATGTAAGAGATAGTATTTCTTTGCTAAAATCAGACAGCTATCTTGTGCCTTCAAGCCTACTTGGACTCATTTGAGTAGACCACTGATGACTGAGAGCTAGGGTAGAAGCCAGTTAAGATGGTATTTTTCAGCTTCCTGCATACCAAACCCTTCTTGAATTAATCTTAACAGTAAAAAAAAATAAAAAAAAAAATAAAAAATCCCCAAATGAACAAAAATGTCATACAAACATATGGAGCACATGATATTGCTAACTTAGAGCAGATTCGGAACTAACCTGATACACATAAATGTGTTTTGGAACACGTTAAATAAATATTGCACTATATGGAAATTATTTAGTCATGTGACATTAAACAGCAGCCTTTTCTGGAGTGGCTAATAGATATAAGAGTTATGCTAGGCCTCATTCAGACTATGGAAAATCAATCAATATAAAAAATGTAGATTCTTCACAAGAGAGATGATTTGGCTTCCTGTGACATGAAGTCAGAGATGTACTTCAGAAGACTTATTCTTGTCCTTTCTTGAACTAACACATGTAAGCCACACTAAGAAAAGGCTTAAAATTAATTAATTAATTTGGACTCTAACTGTATGGCCTGTTTTACAAAAGATTTTGTCCAAATCTGAAAATGTATGTAAAGAAAATTTAATGAACTCTATTTCACATCTTGCTGTCTCTGTAGTCATGTCCATGCTGAACATCTTCTGTAACCATTTTGTCATTAAAGAGCACTTCTACAGCTGCCATGGTAGTAGCCATGGTGAAGACATTGGTATATAAAAGGCAACAAGACTTTCACCATCTCTTCATCTCATCCTACTTGGAACAAGGCTGGATGACATAGTGGGAAGCAGGAACAAGGATCACAGTTTTCATGAAGCAGGAACAAGGATCACAGTTTTCATGTCCTTCCCACAATTGCTTCTGCAGGGAGCATTGTGTTTCTAAATTGGGTAGACAACTAAAAGCAGACAAGGATAATCAGGTATAAGGACCCTATCTTTGCTGGTCATCTGAGATGGCTGAACCCAAACCTTTCCAAACCGGAAGACACGTAGCCTCATTACTATGGCACTATTACCATGAGCTATCTTGCAGTCAGGCACTTTCACAGCACTGTGGCGGGTGGTTATGTGTGCCTTCACTGACTGTGTAGAAGGTTTAGTGTAGAGATTCAAATTTTTTGGCAGAGTAACGTGCTTTAGTCTTAATCAAATTCTCATCTCTGAAGGCATTTGTTCAAAGAAACTGAAACCTGGACTCTTACCTTAGTTTTAATGCATGACCCATTTCTCATCTTTTCAAAAGGGACAGAATAGAGTAGGATTTTGACGGAGGAAAGTACATTCATATATTTCTTGGTCTTAGCTCTTAGAAATAGCATGCATTGTAAGTAGGATGAAAATTGTGCATACATTGATTCAAAGTTACAGGACAGGAGGAAAAAAAATCAAAACTCTACTCTCTTTTACAACCAACTGGCATAGATTTAACATTTCCAAAAGTAATATAAGTTAGTGATGCATAAACATATTGAGATTAGTCTGTGCTCTGTTTATTTCTGGTGGAATGATAAAAAACATTGAGTGAAGGCCAAGTATCAATCTTAGTCAGCCACACTGTGGTGAAATAATTGCAGCTTCGTTGATCCAACTCAATCCACCAGTCACGTGTACTGTCCCAGTAATTAAGTATTTAACAACCTTTGTTCTTCTGCCACAAAAGACTGTGGCAAAGCAAAATTTGGACCAGGCTGCCTTGAAACAGAATAGAAAGCTGGTTTTATGATTATTTGCAAAAATTAATTCCTTATTTTTGCAAAACTCAGTGAAGCAATTATGTCTTTCTCTGCCACTGTCAAAAATGCAGCCCTTCATTTTCCTCTGTGTTTTCTATGTAGGCATTTTTAAGTGAGAATATCTCCATAAGGGCTGTTGTGACTTCTGTGTCAATGATTTTTAAAAAAATGTATATTATGTGGGGTGGGGGTAAAATGATTACTGTAACAAGGATAGCTACTAGACAGACAGACTCAGAGAAATGATGGGATTCCCAGCATTTATGATTGTAAAACCAAAATGGACATATGGCCAAAAATATTCAAATGGGAACAATCCTTCTTTCCAGGTATACGGGGTTGAGATACAACTCTTTTTATTAGTGATTTTATTTTAAGGAAATATTTTGTAAACTCCATTTGAAAATACTATCACTGAAAAGAGCTACTATAAACTCAGCAGAAAAGCATTTGTTTGTTTGTTTCTTGTGTCTTCCCTGTCTTTATTTGCTATTAGAGAAATCCAAGAAGCAAAATCAAATGAAATTGTGAAGATCTACTTCAAATGCACTCCTATCACCTGAAGACAAGAGTGGAAGATTTGCTTCCACGTATGAGTGCTATATGAATTCAAACCATTTGATTCTTTGTGCTTCAAATCAGTGCCTTCAATCAGACAGTTCTAACAGGGTTTGAATATAATGTGTCATCCTTAAAAGTGGTGGCTTGGAAACACGAATGTGGCTTGATTTTCCAAATAATTCATTTTCATAAAACCAGCAATGTGTGTGTCCCTCCCATTTTTAATTGTATTATTATTATTATTTTAGTCGAGGAGGTTTTGTTTGTTTGTTTTTGCCAAAACTATGAAGTGTATCTAATACAGGATATGTGGCAGCATGTTAACTGTCAGTTGCTCTCTATAAAACACCCTAAATAAATATTTATAAAAATTTTCTACTTCCCCACATCATCATAATCTGTCTGTATATTTTATTCATATGAATAGATGTGTGTACGCACTTATGTATTCCCATGCTTTCAGCAGTTGACCAGTACATTATCAAATAACTACTTATTTGGGGGAGTTTAATTTATGACACTTTCCACATACCTAATTTTCAGAAAATGCTGAACATCCACTATTCAAGGCTGTAAGGCAATGTAATAAATTCAGCACTTAGAACTGTCAGTCACCTTTACATATCTTAGCCATACATTACCAAAAGAAAGGATTTTTGTTGGTAGTTTGTTTTGGGTCTTTCTTTTATGACTGAGTGCAAATAAATCATGCCAGCTGTAAAAACCCATTGCAGAGTGATTACAAGGAGGAAATGGGCACATTCGTTTATGTTTTGAAAACATAAGGATATGAAAACTGATATTTATGAGGGATTTCTTGCAAAAGCCTGAAATTTAGAAAATGATTGGAGCATCTCTTACATAGTTGAGAAAGAAGCTTTTTTGAGGATTGGACTATTTTTTCAGAATGAGCAAATGTGGAAAGAAAAAGACCAACAAGCTGATTCACATGTCCTGTTGTATAGCAGTCGCTGTTTTTTTCCAGATACATTTCTTGCTGGAGGAATGAAGGGTTTAAGCATATGTGCAGACAAGACCTGCACACTAATCCTCTCTTTGGACTTTAAATTGGCCTTAACTTTGTTGTGGCCCCTTTGTTGCAAAGTATTTTGGTAAAGTTGTGCGTCTTGCTGTGAAGGCACAATGTAGACTTCAAGTCCACCTCTATTGCATCACAATAGAGATTCAATCAGAACTATACAATTATGAGGCTGTTCAGGCTCTGATGACATTCCGGTTTATAGTTTTTCTGGGAGAATTTTAAACAAATTAAGCCCTTCCCTTTTTTTCTCTTCCCTGGTTTTGGTTCTTTCAAGTACAACATATTTTAAAAAAACATTGGAGCCAAAGCATGTCACCAGACAGGTGAGGTCCCTCAGGGTCACTGACTCCCACAGCCTTTCTGGCACTGAGGGCTCAGACTGAGTCATACACCTTGTGTTTGGCCCTGCAGTTTAGGTAAAGCATTGCATAGCTATAGAGCAAAAATTTTGCAAAACTATGCAAAAAAGAAAAAATTAGCACCTATGGAGATGCTTCTGAGCCCTTGAACAACAATTAAAGAACAAACCCACAGTTTGTTCTCCCTGTATTGTATGTGCATCCTGGCAATAACTGCAGTACTGTGACTGCTTTGTTGGCTGAATGGGGTAACAACTACAAGGCACACTTAAAAATCTCTGCATGACTCTGTATTACAATTACAGAGTTGACAGCATTTGTAGGAACAGTGTGTATTGGTGCAAATGTTCCAGCATGCAGAGGAGAAAGTATATAACTTTATTCATTCCTCCACTTTATTTATATATAACTCTTATATATAACTCTTTTCAGGACTATCACAGGCTTTCCGTTTTGAATTTAATTTCTGATCCACACATGCCATTACTCATACATTAGTGAGTTGCAAAATACAAGACAGAATTTCTTCAAGAAGCAGTATCCGTGCATTCAGGTGGTTTCCTCTAGACTTTGCAACTAAAGTCTGTGCAGTTGTATGCGGATTAGATTAGAGGGACAACCTTAATTTCTGGGGTTTTTTTTCCTGTCTGACCACAGTGTTGCTGCATTCTTCTCTTCAGTAAAACGCAGTGTAACTTGGGGGTCATTTTGGTGCTGCTCTCACCACAAATTCACCTGTGACATTTCCACAGTGTGACCCCAGATTCTGGTTCTCTACTTTGCAATGAAATTTGTTTCCTTCAATGATTTAAAACTACTGCTGCCCAAAGAATAATCTTTTCTAGTGATACCAGTGCTCTAAGGACAAGTATGCACTATTTAGAAAAAAAGGGATTATAATTAAAATGAGAGTATAATTAGAAAAAAAGAGGAAGGCCTTTGGTTTGAGCCAAGTGAAATGCTCATGCAGTGGTTACAAAAGCACCTTTAGAATGCTCCACCATTGCCTACAACCATTCTCAGGTCAAAATTCTGGGGAAAAAAAGATAGAAATAAATTATTCTCACAGTACTCTAAAAAGTTGTGCTAACCCAAGCACCCAATATCTCACAGACACAAACAAAATAAAATCCAAATTATTGACATTTTAACACTACCTGTTTAAAATATCTCAAAGCAATTTTTAGCAAGATCAGTTTATAGGAGTAACTTCAAGCAGAAAAGTATGAATAATCAGGAATTGTTTAAGAATATTTTCAGTGGCTAGTCAAGAAGCTTCAATCTCATAATCCAAAAGGAGGGCCACATTGATTAGAAAACAGCCTGAGAGTGAAAAATTAAAGCAGCTATTTAAAATATATCTATTATAAAACAAAGTAAATTGGGATAAATTAATATAAACCAGAAATTAAGATTTAATTTTTTTTTGTAAACTAAAGCCCGTAATGAAGAAATAACATTCTTGCAGAATAAAGCTTATTGTAGTTGTCAGTGATAGAATTGTCAATTGTGTTAAGAAAGAGATAGAACTATTTAGGACATATGTTATCAGATAAAGCTTGAATAGAACACTAAAATGAAGATGTCATCATCTTCCTAAATTCATTACATAGTGTATAAATAGAGGCTTTATTCATATTTTACATATATCATTGAAAAATTATAGAAAAACATCTTGATGCAACTTTAAGAAGCTATCTAGTCTGTTTCCTGACTCCCCAAATACCTTTGTCTTTCATGACAGGTATTCATCTAATGTATTTTTGCAGATCTCCAGCACTGAAAGCACTGCAGTTTCGTTAGGCTTTCTACTCCAGTGTTCTACTATACCTGCCATATGAAGTTGTTTCCCATTTAACCTTTCCCAATATCTTTACCTCATGCTCCAGATTAAGCCCCTTCTTTCTCATCCAATCCACCCTTTTACAATTTTGAACAGTTATTATGCCTTTCTACTTTTTTTTTTTTTATGTGAGACAAATCCAGTAATTTTATCTCCCATCATAAGTCATGTTTTCTAGACCTCTGAGCATTTTCGTCAGTCATGTTTGGATTACCCTCAGTATTTCCACGTCTTTTTTGAAATGCACTATTTGAAACTGAACTCCAGCTGAGGCTTTAACAGTGCTAAGAAGAGCAGGATTGTTTCCTATGTCTTGCCTAGTTTATACACCCCACTGTGATGTTAACCTCCCCATAACAACAGAACACTTCTGACTTGTGTTCAACAATAATTCAGTCAAATCCTAAGATAAGCTTCTAAAAAATTGCTACTCTCTTGGGTTTTTTAGTGGGTTTGTTGTGGAGTTTTTTTCCACTGTGTTGTGTGGCTGACTTTTTCTTAAACATGTAACTACTGAATTCCATACAGACTTTTTCTCAGATAATTTCTTCAGTTGGTTAAGATAATTTTGATCTCTCTTCCTACTCTTATCTCCAATCAACTGTAAATTTGATCACCATGGTCTCTCTTCCCTCCTGAGGGTCAGTCAGTCATGAAAATATTGAGCACAGCTGGATCCAGAGCAGCACGTGCCTGGGTATGTTCTGTCACTGACCATGGACCACTACTAACCACTGTCTGGAACTGCTATCCAATTGATTTTGCATTCAGTTTATAGTCCATACAAGATTTACTCTGGATCCTCCTAACGTGATCAAAACTTCATTAAAACAAGAATATACAATGTCATCAGAGTATTTGCTGCTCAGTTATTGTGTTAGAGAAATAAATTTGGCATGATTTTTTCTTGGCAAATTTCTGTTAGGTCTCAGTCTGATGAAATAGTTTCCACTTTGACAGAATATACTAAACAAAACCTACTAAAACTTGACATTTCAACCAATGAATAAAAGTTAACTTGCATCCAAGGTTTTAAAAAGAGTTGGTTGAGTGTCTGTTTAAATTGTGAATATTATTTTCCTCTAAGTTTGGAAAGAGTAGGGAAGCTCGAATAGAACATAAAAATCTTAATGTCATGCCACTATTCATAAAATATAAATAAAATGAATGGATTATAATCCTTGCCTTCCTGAACACTAGTCCAGCTATCTAAACAATTGATGGAGAAATTCATCAATAAAGATTAAGAGAAAGTGATATAATAGAAGTCAATTAAGACAGACTTTACAGGAAATTGTATTTTCACAAAAGACTTTTGATGTTAACTGGAATAACATTTTGATTGATTAAAATGCAAGAATTCATACAATATTGCCAAATTTTTGTGACACATTTGTCATACTAGTGTTCCCACTTTATAAAAAATAATAAAAAAAAAAAAACAACAACAAACCCAACAAATAAACAACATCAAAACTAGAAAACCATAGTAAAAAACTAGTTAATTAAGCAGTAGCTGAAATGTAATTGTTCACAGGAAGTCATCTCTGAGTGGGTAGGTTTCTGAGTTGGTCCAGAGAGGAAGTTCTGGCACTGAATTGCTTTCCGTTTCTATTGTTTTTCTGGGGAAGCATGTGAAGTTATTTCTGACAAATTTTCAAGAGACAAAATTGTAATGGAAATACTGATAGGAAAGACAAATTTACCATAAATCGGGCAGAAAGAAACCATATAATGTTTTAAAGATATAATTTCTAAAATCATATATTTAAGAGAAAAAATATCTACCTCAGAATTATATGTGTATGTCAAATGTCTCATAAAGCCCTGATTTTCACAAGCTGCAAGCTGTGGTGGTGAACAGATCATATTGCAAGACTATGGGTAAAGAATAGCATGTTCTATAACTGCATGAATATGAATGTGTTGAGCTGAAATAAGGAGGTTATTATTTCTGTTCAATGAATTCCTGTATTTCGGACAGTTCTAAAAATAGCAAGTCTTATTCTGGTCATTACAATGTTGGTTAAACCATGGGGAAACATGCCTTGTTCTTAAAGTCTAAAGATTTATTCTACAAAGAGATAGCTAAGAAGTCACTTGATTGGTGCAAAATGCCAGAAGGAAAAATGAAAATGTTTAAGTATCTAAAATGTAAATATGTAAGTAGTGTGTCTGCATGCTAAGGGGAAACCTTTTCATTGGTTTAGAAAACTTGAAGAAAGTGAGGAAAATTTTTTTAAAAAAAAAAAACCACAAAACATTTATATTCCTCAAACTTTCATATTTTGGTATATAATGTGCACAAAGAAAGGTCTGGATTTCAGTTTCTGTAAAATGGAAATAACCGTTCATGGAAATAACCTTGCATTTCTACCATTTTTTTCTCCATATGGCCTCCCCTTCTTTCAGTTATTTCTGCTACAGATTCTTACCTTCCTTCTGGTGTTCTCTTTTGCTTTTCACAGAAATAATTTAACAGAGTTAGGGGGTTTTTTTGGTTTTGTTTGTTTGTTTGATTGGTTGGGGTTTGGTGGGTTTTTTTGAGTTTTGGTTTTTGTTTTTTTTTTCATTTTTGTTGTTGGGTTTTTTCCTACAGTTTCACAGATGGAGAAGAGAATAAAGCCAACCAAGACACAAGCTCAGTGTTCATATAACTTGTACGTGACTAATACATGTATTGCATAATCTCATACAGGGTGAGCAATCAATCTGAAGTTGACTTCTGAGGTCCCTCAGAAACTAACTCCACACCTACCTGTGAAAAAATAACTGTAGGGATGAATAGTGATGGTAGTTGCGCTCAACCTGTCAGATCTTCCGGACAAGAATGAACAAAAACACCATCTCTGATGAAACCACAAATAGTGCAGCCCGTTTGTTTGAATGTACCACAATAAGTCATGTAGAAAAGCACATTCTTTGGAAACAAAAATGGGCTTGCAGCTTTTTCTAACCTTTTGCAGACATAAACATTAGTCATTTTCTGTGATTTTCCTGTAATCTGTCCTAATTATATATGTACTGAACGTTTTCATCATTAAGATGAACTAAACTTGCATAGAGGGATTTTTAAACTGCCAGTTTTTAAACAAAACCACATTGATATACAGTTCAATGTTCTATTTATGAAAGACTCATTTTTATGAATGCCTACAATATGCATAGGATTTTTGTGACTTTTGATAATTTTAAAAGTCAATTTTTCTGGCTTCCATCTCATCAGAATTCTTACAAGGTGTTGTACACCCAAAAGATACTTCTCTCGGTTACAGAGAACTTTAAAACCAATAGGCTAAAAGCACTGGTTCTCTAAGAACTCCCAAGGTTGCTGAGTCATCTATAGCTCTGGGAACAGGAGCTATCATTTACTGATTAATCCAAAAGACCAATAATACCATTTTTTACAACAGAGATAACCCATTTCTGTGAATCATGGGCAGCTGTGAAGGAGATGAAAGGAATATGCACTGTTGGACTGACTGACAAAATTACAGTATTTCCTATGCTAATTGAGTAGCATCTCATAGCTATAATGTTAATTTTGGGGAGATACATCTAGTAATATGTTTGTAGTATGAATGAAAACAGAGTGCCAAATACATACCTCGAATGAGGCGAATCCTGCTGAAGATAGTATTTTATGGAGTCTTCTTAACCATTGATCAAAAAAACTAAGAACAATTAGCACAGAAGCCCTAGAACACAGCAGAAGATTTGACAGGAAATCTCTCAATTTTTATTAAGGAGCTAAAATTCACCACTAAAAAGTCTGCTTAAAAATCTGGTGATCTAGGCTTTGGTACATCGGGGGTGTTACAAATACCTTGAATTAAACTGCATGAATATGCACCCAGGTCATTTAAATCTACATTTACATCCTGTTATGCCATGTTTGGTTACTCCCAAAAGATACCTGACTGCTTTAGCAGATGAAAGGTCTCATGATATGTTTATTGTTTGGGGAAATAGTGCATATATGTGCCCCTGCTGGAACATCTGATACATACTGTATTAGAACTTTTAAAAAAATATTGCTAGTAGTTCATGACAACTTGAAAAGTTAAATTCTTGGAAGCCAAGAAAAAAGTAGATTTAAACATATCTATGAGACTTAGTCACCTTCACTTGCATGTGAGGCACATAAATGTGTTGCCATGTAATTAAAAACAATATGTAACTTATTTGTCCACAGTAATACTACTAACTTGACCATGTTGCTTTGGGTTCCTATGGTCATACCTCCACATTATGTCATGTGGATATGTCACTTGCAGCTGTTGTTGGTCTGTGGCATTCTTTAGTATTCTTCATTCAATTTAGTATTTTTGGATTCTCATTATTTTGCTGCTGTTGCCTTAAAGTTTTGTAAAACACAATTTTGTTACCATGTAGTGTCTCTGGAAGTGATCAGAAAAAAAAAATAGCTTTGGGAGTTTAAGCTTGTTCTTATATATAACAACAAGGAGGTTAACAAATGTCAGCAGTAAGAGGGACACAGACCACTTCTATCCCACACCCAATTCACAACCTTAACCTGATCAGAAAGGCTTCCCCAAGTTCAGTGTTCATCAGACTCCAAGCCTGACTAATGTCAGGCTGCAGATCAACCAGCTGTGCAATGGGTTCATAACCCACACCCATCCCTTTGAGACATTTCACTCTTATGAGAAACTTTTTCCTTTTTTTTTTTTAAGAGACCTTAATTTACTCTAAGGAAATAAAAGGGGACCAAACAGTCTTTTCCTGCTTTGCTGAGTTGTCTTCAGGGGCAAGAGAACAACTTACAAAGAGAATAGAGAGGCAATGCAGATGGCAGATGACTCCCAGTGCTACTGCCATGTCCTCTTTCTTCTGCAAAAAGAGCATTTGAATTTCTGCTGTTTACTTAGTTTACATGGCATCCCAGTTGGGTTTTCCACTTTAGATTGCATAGCTATTCATTTATCTCCCCTCCCCTCTTTCTTTTCTTTACAGCAGCTTTCTCATAAACAACAAAATAAGCCAAAGTTTTGCCTTATGAGAAAACATTTGCCTTTAGCTCTATGTCACCCTTTTGATTTCTGAAAGATTTTTTTTCTAAACGAGAGCAAACAATTAACAGATTTTACAAAAAGCCATTTCATGCCTAGAGAGAGAGATAGACAGCTAGAACAAATTTGTTAGCAACGTGCATTCCTGGAAGCTGCTGGGCCCCTAATATCATTATTTAAAAGTACCAAACTGCAAGGCTGAAAGATATGAATTAGAGAGTTTAAAGTTTCAAGGCTTTTAATTGCTACAAACTAAAATTTAACAACTGAAGAGAAAAAGAACAATCTAAACCCTTTTTCATACCCATCTATGGCTCTTATACGCTACAATCCCACATCTGTTAAAAAGGTTTTCTGAAAATGTCTGTACTGAGTAACTTTTTATTGTAGAAATGCATTGAAAGGTATTTATGACTTGAGCTAATCATATATATGTTTCCGTAATGTATATGCACGTTTTCTGTAATGAACTTAAATATTAGCTATCAAAATATTTCTGTTAAATTTTTCTTTTCCAAAATGCTTTTTAATGCAAGACAGGCTTTATTTTATTTCCTACAAATAATTACACTTTTCAATATATTCTCCCCTCAAAAGTATAAAAGCTTAAAACTACTGGATCAAATTTAATTTGCAACTAATTTTTTTTTTTTTTTTTTTTTTTTGTCAAATAAAAAGGGGATAGGAGAGGGCTAGGGGGAGTATGAAAAGCTGAAGGGAGGGTAGAAGGAAAAGGAGGATGTAAGTTTGAGATCACCTCTGATTATTTTCCTTAACTTGCATTTGAGTACTTTAGGATTTTGGCTAGGAAAGAAGTGTTGAAATGCCATGACCAAAACTGAAATTGTGGTATTTTTTGGAGTGGAAACAGAAAGGATTAGTAAACTTATAAGACAGCCTTTTCTCTTGAGACTTCAGCTTAATTTTGTAGCTTCAAGTTCCTCTATTCTTCTCAACTTGAAGATATACAACAAGACTATCAAAAGCTTTTTCATATTGCAAGGTAAAGCAATGCAGTTTTGCATAAGAACCATGCAAATGTGTAGGATCATATGTGCCAAGGGAAATGTGGCAAAACTCTGAGAGGTCACAACTCAGAGCTTTAATCTGAGAGCAGATGCCTGCAAAAACATTCAGGACTGCAAAAAGATGACCAAGTTTCATGAGGTCCTCAATGAATTACTACAAAAAGATGAACTCTGCAGAAATTCTGCATCCTCAAGACTGGAAGAGATTTGGGACTTCTTTCTCTGGAAGCATAGTTATTTGATCCACTCAAGAGGTTTTCAGATGACAGAGATTTGAAGATCCTCCTGTTCCCTGGACTTGCAGAACCTTTGTGACTACATGTGTACTAAAAATTCAAAGCCAGTTAGGTCCCATTTTTTGGCCCTGAGAACAAGTAGGTTAGACTACCCACCCTCTATACTTCTCAAAAACAGGCTGGAGACATCCAACGAGATTGTTGCTAGTAGTTTCTGGCCTGTGCTTGCTGCTCGTTGTGCCTAGTTATATCCCAGGAGCTGTTCAAACAATTTCACAACACAGATGATCAAGGTTCATAGCTTGTGTCCCTCCTTCCCTGTGCCTGTTTGATCAACTTTGTGTGTTCTTTCTTAAGAGCAGAAAACACATTTGATGGAAATCAAAATATCATCTACCCTAAACGACGGCATCTGCTACCTGGGTGTAGTCACATGATCTACAGAACTTTGGGGTAGCCAAATAAAAATTTAGATATATTTGGGGATAGTTTTTTTATTTGTTTCTTTCTTTCTTTCTAGCTATATGGGAAGATCAAAAGAAAAAAATTATCCCTACATATTTTTTATATCCTCTGGAAACAAAATGCTTTTGCTTCTGGGCACACAGTGAAAGCCAAAGATACAAGGTGCAAGACAACTGAAGCACAGAATAGGTGTGCTCTCCCTCCCTTCCTTATATAGCCACAGTTAAGGAGACTTGGGTTCGTCTTTTTGTGTTCTGCGACCAAGAACAGTGATATTTTTTAACCAAGGTTTGTCCCGTGCTGGCAGAGAGCTGTTACTGCAGGCTGTCAAAGCTATTCCACTTATGCTCAGCACTGAGATGTTTTGTGTAGGTCAGGGGGACTTTGAGCAACAGTGTTCTGGTTGTTAGAACAGACTCTCCTGTTAGAAAGGCTCAGTTTGTAGTCTTTGTTCCAGACAGATAGACTGAAATCTAGAATAGCTATTTTTACAGGTGTAAGCCCTTTAAAAATGGATTACTAGGAATCCTAAAATGCAAAAATTTTGCATTTGCATGAAATGTTTTTTCTAGATTTAATACATTATTTCTTATTCCGATTTCTTCCAAAAACAGAATCAGCAGTAAGAACCCTCCTTCATGCCATCTTAGAGACCATTTCTCTTCACTTGTCTGGACATAGAACATCCCTGAAGACACTGGAACACCTGTTCTTGTGAGAACCAACATGCCTTTACTGTGATGTATAAGAAAGAACTGTTGGAGGTCCAGATGTCAAGTTATCAACATCGTGCAATTTGGCAAGTGGTTCCACCTCGTTTCATGCACCAGGGTTCCTGTCTGCTACTCTACATCACTGAATTGAACAAATATGTAGCTGTCTTCAGACCAGTCCACCAGTGGTAAACATGGGTATTCAACAGCATGAGGCAACCGCTCTCTTCAAACACTCCCAGGGCATGGGATGTACTTTGGGAACCACTGAACTAGCCAATGGTTACAAAGGGCTCTGAGAGGTAATTGCTATGTCAGTGCTAAGTATTATTATTATTTTGCTAGCTAGCAAAACCCAAAAGATAATTATATGATACGCAATACATCATACTAGAGCGGAAGCCATACTCATCCTTGGTTTTGGTTACAGTTTTGTGGACTCAAAAATGGAGGGGAGCCGTATCTTTCACTGCTCATAAAACGAGAACAGCAAAAAGAGGGTTCAGATCTCATATACAACTGGTAAAGAAAAACACATGAAAATGGGAGGGGAAAGAATGCTTGTGAACAGCATCTAGCCTAGATTAGGGCCCAATTGACCCTGACTTGTCCTCCAAGAGCAGAGGACCTCGGTCATCTCCCACTACCTCACACGCAGAAGCACTTACAGAAAAAAGTTGTGCTTGAGGAAACGTGGAATCTCTGTCTCCTCACGTAATTGCTCCTCACCCTGGAGACAGTAACCTTCACATTTATCAGCGTATACTGACAGTGACCTTCACATTTACAAACATGTACAGGTGAACACATTTTTGCCAATTAAGTTAATACTTTTTGGTTTTCTAGTCATTGCATATAATTTCTATTCCTAGAAGATTCCTGCACTGCTGAGCTTGATATCTAAACCTTTCGCAAACTATGCGAATGGTCTGCAATTCTCACTTTGCAGAAGAGGAATTGCATCCCAGAAACAAAGCCCGGATTTTTCAGACTGGATTAGGCATTTCATTCTTTGCTGGATTCTGGTGGGGGGTAGGTGCTTATGTATCTCTGAAACTTGAGTGATGGGCTGGGAATCACACAGGGATGCCTTGAAATAGTTCCCAGATTTTCCAAGTCCAGATGGAACAATCTAAGCAGTGGGATATGTTCATTGTTCCCAGCTTCTTATCTTTTAAATTCATACTAGTGAGCTTTTATTGGCAAATGAACTCACTGTTATGGAAGGCTGACAGCAATGATTTTGCTGTAATCACAGAGCTGCATGCCTCAATGCTATAAGAAATACATAAAAAAAGGTATGACCTGTGATGAAATTATCAGTGTTGACTCTGTGGTGGAGATACAGAGCAATATCAGAAATGCTGGTTAAATGTTGTCTGTACACTGTACCCCTCCCTTAAGCACCAACCTCTAATAATATATCACAAGACAGCAAGTCAGCATACAGATGTCTAATACTCAGTTATTTCATGGATAGTGTAGGGCCTTGCTGAAAGTGGGTCCAATCCCACACAGGCAATACTAATCCTTGCAAATACAGTCAGAATCTGCAGATAAGGGCAGGAGAAGTCAGGACCAGTTCAGGCTTTTATGGTTATTTAAATACTCAATAAAGAATATGTAATCCAGTCCTGCAATTACCATCATGTGAATGGAACTCAGTAATAAGGCCTCATTCTTAAAGGATACTTTCCAGCAGTGCATCCTCAGTGGCTTTACAAAGGGAGACACATATTTTCACTCTTTTTTACAATGTGGGAAACCAATGTATGCCAAGATGCAATAGTACAAAATGAAAAGTCAGTAGTCTAGACAGGAATAAATCCCAGGCAACCTGAGCCTGATGTGTTCTTCTCCAGTGCATTGGGGGAACTTTGAAGAGTTATTCAGGTGTGGAGTCATAGTTTTTTCCTTCAAATTTACCATAAACCCCATTGCACTCATAATAATTTCAGTCTCTGCATCATATAGACTCATTCATGTCACTAGAATTACTTTCAATCAGCAGTTGTGAATGGGTTTTACCTATTTTTTTTTTTTCAAAATCAGTCTATGAAAAAAACCAACAGTTATAGAGACACTGAAAGTGGAGACACCCAACTTGCACCTTTCCTTACTCTTTGGTCCCGATTCTTCCCACATATGAATAATCTAACACATGAGGAGTCATAAAGACTTCATTAGGGTTTTTCATGCTTCAAGCTATGTCAGTGTATAAATGAGGAATATTATTCTTGCAACTCTGCTTACAATAGCATTCAAGTATTTCTGAAGTGACTCAGAAAGTGAGAGGTAAAAGATCTACTGGAATTTGAAAGCTATCCTCATAAATGCTTTTCTGCCATTTTGGTGTAGAGAAACCACTCATGACTGAGTTCAAGGTGGAAGAGCATGAATCATTTATTACAATTACATTATTTTGAGTGAGTATTGTAGATATGATTTGGTTTTTTCCAAAGAGGTACTAAGTAGTGATTTCTGAAAAACCACATTCCCCTCCCGTGCCCTACCCCAATGTTATTAGGATTTATTCCAATTGTCATTGTAATGTCTGAGTGCTCAGTCTGGTGAAAAAAATCCATTTAGTCTTGGCTAGAGTTTTCAATGGGAGCTGGGTGGCTCAGACTCCAGGGAAAATCTAAGCTCTTATTAAAGTACTTAAATTGCAATCTTTTCTAGGACTTGAAAGCATTAGCTCTGACCCATTTCCCATGAAACTGGAATGAAGAGTCAGCTTTGTCTCACACTTTTGCAGTACATCTAGTCATCCCATGTCTCCTCTCTGCCCACTACAGCAGATAGGATATTTTGGAGGGGGACATCCTTCCATATCTGGCTGCATCTGTATTAGTCACATGAGTTGATTTTTCCCACTCACAGCTGTCATCTCACCCCACTCACCCCACTCATCCTTCAGTGCTTCCCATATCACATACTCCCAGCTGGATGTTACTGCTACATCTAACTCTTCCCCTTAGCTGTTTCAACAAGGAGTGACCTTTTCAAGGAAAATGAACAATTTCTTGTTTAGGAGATGTACACAGCTGTTCTTTGCCAGTCCCTGGCTCAAAAAAGGATCAGGGCATTTACAATCATGCTGTGGACACAACCCTGAAAATAGTGGACTGGAGGCAGTAATTTTTATGGCCTGCACAAAATCAGCTGCAGGTCAACTTTCCCTCAATAATTTCCTATCTGGTTGTCTGCGGTTTTCATATGTATATATTTTACATGTAAGTATTTTGCATACATATATATGTGTGTATCTTATATAGATAAGATACATGTGTTATTGGGTTTTTTCAGTACGATACTCAGGAAAGTTAGCCACAACAGAATGGTCTCTGCTTGATGAAAGGGGAAAAAAATTGAAAGAGATTAAAATTACCAGGCAGAATGGAAAATCCTTTCAAAAGACAACAATAGTATAAGACCCCAAATAAAAGGTTGTGTTGCCAGGAAAAATTACCTTTGAGCCAATGTAACAATAACAACAGTATGAAGAAACCATTAAGAAGAAAAATACAGAGTGAAAGAAAGGGTCTAAAGACTCAGAAAGCATAAGGGCCAGCTAACTGCTGTTTTGTAAACCTTTGCACTGAATAATTCAATGTAGAACTGCCTAAAAACTGCAAACATTTTAGCATGGGCTCATTAGCCTCTACTTCTGTACAGTGTTACAAAAGATACATAACTGAACCTGACTCCCTAAATTACCTGAATATTATTAGCAGCAGGCAGTATCTGAGGCAGATACAAAGAACAACTGTCTTCTCTGCAGGTTGGAGGTAGATAGAGGGACTTTACAGCAGCATCACCTTCCAGTGACCCTTTGAAAGAAGGCCAGACAATGTTCAAAGCTCCTGCCTGAAGGGATCCATTGCATAAGGCAAGAAGTTCCTACATATCCCACTTCAGCTGGACACTGAAGACATCTCTCCACAGACAACTGAACTTCAGTCCCAGTTGGCAATGAGGATTTGGTCCTGTGGCAGCACAAAAAGTGGCAACGTTGGCAAAGAAATTAAGAATGCCTTTTAGCCTGGTGTGCTCCCTTCTTCTTGCAGACAGACTGCAGAGAGTTTGCCAAACATCCCTATAGGCATGCTAACCTGATCAGCATGCTCAGGCCTGCAAGATCCTGTATATGCTGGAGGGTGTGTTTAAGCCTCTCCCTACACAGACTATGAGTCTGGCCAAGGTGATGCTGACCTATCCTTGGAATAGCATTTTTTTTTTTTGTGTGTGTGTGTGTGTGTGCTCAAAAGACTCCCCTGAGAGACCACACAGGGGCTCCAAAAGGGTGCAGAAATACTCTGGGAATCTCGTGGAGGGACAGAGAGACTCCAAGTGCAAATGTGTTCCTTAGGCACCAGCCAGAGCCAGTGAGCCCCAGCAGCTGGTATCTATCTCCATGGACCTCTGAGATCCAGGAATAACTCTTCCAGAATTTTTGTCTTCTTCCATGCTAGAGCAAATATCAGCTTCCAAAGAAAATGAGGAAAAAGGCAGCTGTTGAAACTCCCCCATAGAAGAAAACACAAGATTTGGTATTCATCTGCAGAATTGTATCCTTATCGAAACTCTTCTGAAGGGTCTAACCCATTTGTGTCTGCACAGTTGGTACGGAAAGTTCATCATCTTTTTTTTTTTTTTCCTTTAAATTTTCAGGGAGTCTTACTTCTCACAGGTCTTCATATAACATGCTGTTTCCTCAAAAACAGGTACTCTTGCATGTGTCAAATGCCTCCAAACCTCAATAGCACCTTTTTGTTTGGGTAAAAATTCTTAAAGATAGGGGATAAAAAATCTACAGCTTTCAACCTAAATTATCTGCCCACTGAATTCAAATTTCCCACTGCCTTCAGTCATTCAGCCATTGGGTAAGCAAAACTTGTCTCCATCAACGCCCATTTAATTCAGATTAATGTTATTTTCTGTTTGCTTTTTTTCCAGGCTGGTTTAGATTCTCCACTTCTCTTAACCATACAAGTGGGCACTTTTTCCCTCATGTTTTGGTTGGCAAGTGGTATGGAAATTTTACACACCAGTTGATCCTGAGCAAGCCTCCAGGATAGGTTGTCATTGCCACTGGTATTTAACTCTCAGTGGCAAGTACTGTGGAGATACCTGAGGGATAGTAATACTTAATTTAACATAAAACTTTACTCCAGTAAGATGCTTGACATTCTGGTTGCTGTTAAATGCCTGTGTTTGTGTTCTAGTAGATGAAGGCCCTTCAGAAGTCTGTATTTTCCTTGGAGTTAGATTTAGGAGGGATGTCTGGCTCATACACTGACCCAGGCTTGTTTTCCAAAGTTAACTCCATGTCATTTGGAAAGTATTATTCAAAATATCACTAGTCTAAAAGAAAGGGAGTCTGAGAATGCTTAAATATTTTAAATAAAAGAAGACAAATAATGTGAGAAACTACCACTAGCCTAAATTTTACTATCCATTAAATTTCATGTTGGATGATTTAATTAATGAACTTGTCTGCAGCTTGTTCCGTACAGAAAAGGTCATGCATTTCATTATTCATTTGTTCATTGGTGTGGTTTCTTTGTTTTGTTTTGTTTAATTTTCTTCTGTACCCCTAGCCCATGGAAGGCAAAGTATGATGTTCAAAAGATTGTTTATATTAAAAACCAGCAACAAAGCAACAGACCAAAACCACAGTCCTGTGCTCATCTATAGCTAACAGTTAATAACAGATAAACAAGGTTTAATAAAATAAACGCCTACGTGACCACTTGCCCAAAGCACAGGATAAGTCAGATTTGGAGGTCTGGAAAAGCTGAGTTGTTTATTCTCCTAAGCACACCTCTGAAGCTAACATAGTTACTAAGGAAGAGAAGCCACAGATCATGCTTTATAAAGAAAATAGTCCCATAGGATTCCTGAATCAGCCAGGCAAAAGTAGAACTGAAGAGCAAGACCCCCTCCAAAAAAAAAAAAAAAAAAAAAAAAAGAGTAGCTATGTGTTTCTGTTAGTTAACTTTGTATTTATTCCTAAACTGAAAAAATATTTTCAGAATTGGCTAAGTCATGTCTTATTTACAAACAGGTAATCTTTAAATAAATAAAAGGTGAAAGAGAAATAGAGGTAGAGTAAAATCTCCTGGCCAATATAACATAGTCTATTTCTCTTTTTTTTGTTTTTTTTTCCTTTCCAGAATACATTATATTTTGAGAATAGAAGCCTGGTGTTTGCTATACATAAAGTCTGAACACTGATTTAACTAAATCAGTCTAGAGTTTGTATGAGAAAAGTGAATCAAACTGAGACCGTGTAAAAACATGTTCTGGAATAATATCCATTAGAAATGCTCTTCTGAAATAAAAACATCTTTATTCCACAATCATTTGGATGCTGTTGAAGTGGAGCATTCTGGTCACATTCCTCAGTGACAAAAAGCACTTAAAAACCTTACTTTGTAATGTGTAAGAAACGTGAATGGAGAGGAGTGGTTTATTGCTGAAGATCCAAGACAGATTGGAAACATCATTATTAATTTGCTTGTTCAGAGTTAATTGTCTATAAAAGTATCAAAATCATTAAAAATATTTTTATATTTTAATAGCTGTGGCTACATGGATTTCATACTGAGATGCAAATGTACACATCTCTGTAATACTGAACCTAAACTACTTCCCTTCTAACATATAAAACTATGACAAGAGTCAGAGCAATGTACATCCATAACAGGGACCAGTTTAAACCAACACCACCAAAGTAATTAAACCAGTTCTGGAACTGTGCATAAGAATGGTTACTGCTGTGTTAGGAAATATGTGGTCTATTCTCAGTGTTCCTGTCTCACTCTTGCTACTTCAGCTGATTTGTTCTTCAGCCTTGAACTTTATATTTCAATCTTTCTGCTTCATAGAAATGTACTTAACTGTATGATGTGGTTTAAAGTTGCTATGGGAAAAATATTGCAATAGGACAAGGTAGTTCATATTACAAAATCTTCTTAGTTATAGCCTAGCCAAATGTCCTGAGAGTACTCTAATTGCTTCTTATTATTTAACAAGGGTGTTGGAAGGGAGCAAAGAATTTCTTAGCCCTGCTTATCTCAGCATTTCTGTTTCAATATTACCTTGAAACAAAGCAAAGATGGCTATGAGCCAGGGATAAACAAAGCCAGGCACAGACAACAGGCTGTAGGTCAAGTGATGTCAAATACCAGATAACAATAAATGCAGGAGAGGAAGAAAAGAATTCAACCTTGTCTAAAATACCTTATAATATAATAATGGGCATATACATGTTTGTCTCTGCTATGTGAACCACTGGGACCCATGTTCACATCACCTCTATCCACAGTTTCCTATAATTGATGTATTTATGGAGTTGGTTTCTGAATGATACAAACCACAACAGAAATTAGAGGAAAGAAAATCGCCATGCCCTGTCCTTCCCCATCAGATAATTCTTCCACTGTCATTTTGTGAAAGTGCTGTCTTTCTGTTAATCCTTTTTTTTTTATCTTTCTTTTTTGTGTGTGTGTGTGTGTGTATAGATGCCAAGGAACAGATTTTTTTCAGACAATAACGTGCTGAATTCATCAAAAAGTGATGCTGTGTAATGCAGAACATGTATTTAAAACTGCATGCATTAGGCATGCATGGAGGACAAATATCTTGCATGTAGGTTTTGGAACAAAGGTATATTTGCTCCACCTTTGTGCCCCAAGACTTCATTTGTCTTCAAAGACATAAAAAATAACAGTCAAGAAGCCCACTAATGTCTTCTGCAGCGGAACTAGAACTATTCAGGGAAATGCAATGAAATAAGACAGTTCTAGTAAAAGATTGGAATATATTGGGCCGAAAAACTACCAGGTGAAGCCAGAAAGGGAAAATCTGAGAGGAAGAGAGGATGAGAGAGTACTAACCTGTACATGTAGACATTCTGAAAAGGGTAGGCTTGGGAATGATGATAAGGAGTGAAATGAATGCACCTGATTCATTCACAATACTCTTTGGGATAAGAGTGTTGGATGTAATGGAGATGCCACAGTGTCCAAAACAAGGAGGAATTCTGCCTCTCACTGCCTCACAACCAAAGTCTGTCTCTAAAAGAGACAGACCTATTTTGTGCAAAGACACAGTGCTAGTGCAGTTTCTGTAATTCTGGATGAAATTTTCCCAGGCAACTTCACTGATGCAGACAAGTTCCAAAACACAAAGGCCACATATTAAACTACCCTCTGAAAAGTTAAGAATGGGCAAAGGAAGGGAGAATAAAGATGAGACATTCCTATTTTATCCTAAATATATTCAAGAATGGCTTTTGGGTGGGGAGGGTATTGTTTGTTTTTTTAGTTTGGGGTTTAGATTTTTTTGGGGGTATTTTTTGGGAGGGAGGGGTTGTGGGGAAGATTTTTGTTTGGTTTAGTTTGTGGTTCTGTGGTTTGCTTTGGTTTGGTTTGTTTTTTCGGGGTGGGGACAGAGAATGCAATATTTTATCTGACCAGATAACACCAATTACAACTCAAATAAAATGACCCTAATTATAGCTGATGTTGGAATGAGCTGTCTTCCCTGAATTTTTTCCATCATAGAATAATAGAATGCTTTATGTTGGGGGAGGGGCATAAATATCATCTAGATCCAACCACTCTGCCATGGGAAGAGGCTCCCACTAGACCAGGTTGCTCAAAGCTCCATCTAACACAGCCTTGAACACTTCCAGGGATGGGGCATCCATAGCTTCTCTGGGCAACCTGTTCCAGTATCTCACCACCCTCACAGTAAAGAATTTCTTCCTAATATCTAATCTAAATCTACCCTCCTTCAGCTTAAGGCTGTTTTCCTTGTCCTTTCACGACATGCTCTTATTAAAAAAAAAAATAAAAAAAATCATTACTACTAATGGTTCAGATCCTCTGATATGAGCTCTGGAACTGATATAATGCCAGGTTACACTTTATGCAGCATTATCTAGGTATACGCAGAGGAAAAAAGAATACAAAAGATTAAGTTCCACAGATGGTGCTGTATCTACACCAGCACTTTAATGGAAGCTCTGTGACAGGAAAGATTGAAAAATATCATAAAACCCCCTTTTTTTACACAAACTTTTGGAGAGTTCTGCATTGATGACATTTACTTGTTATTCAGGAGACAAAGTCAGCAATGCCATTCTGGAATGAGACCATATACCAACAGGCAATAAGTACTAGGACCTAGAGACTGTGGCTGGAGTTAGATATGCTTGTTTGGGGGATAGGGTGGGGAAATAAAAATCACAGGAGCCCCCAAAAATTAAATTCTAACAGTCTGAAAGACTGTTAGACAGAAAAATACAGAAAAAAAAAAGTCATTAAATGGTAAAAAAAGAGGCTAAAAGGAAATATGAGATGATGTTTCTACATCCCCTTGCCCGGTTGAGAATCACTCATGTCTGACTCTTGGCTACAACATGTACAGCCTGCTCATTAAGACCCTATGCACCAGCCTCTTCTGCAATCTTTAGCACTTCACTGTCCCTGCTAATAGAAAGGCTTTTGTGGTGTCAAACCAGAATCTTTCCTGCTACAGATCTCGTTCATCATTTCTGTTCGCTTCCTTGGCAGAAGACAAAAGCATTATTTTTCTCCAAAGTAACATTTTAAGTGTGTGAACATCATTACAGGGTTTCCCTTCAGATTTTTTTCTACTCTCACAAACACTAAATACACACAGTTCTAGCAACCTTGCAGTCAATGTGCTAATCACTTTCATTTAATGAGCTATAAGTAATTTCAGGTACTATATTGATAGAGTATGACAGGTTTTTTTCTGATGGTTTTACATTCACAATCTCTATTAAAAATAATGCATGAATAACAAACTCCCTATCCTTGTAGTTTGACAGACCCACACAAACAAAAGAGGTAACTAACTGTTCACCAAAAAAAAAATAAAAATTCAACTGACTCATTATGTACTGTTGAGATGTTGAAATTGGGAAAACTCTTTAGAAGCATCATTAAATTGTTTTAAGTGGGCTTCAAGTACTGACTTCCCAGGTCTTATGCATGATCCTGGACAGCTGTAGCACTGTTGCCTCCAAGCCTGCTTGTGTTGCAATGGACAGCCTGGTTGCTGCCAGGCACAGCAGATGAAGGTGTCCTTTCATGCTCCTCTGACAGTTCAGTCTAGAAATGCCCAGGGCAGCAGGATGAAATTTTGAGCTTTACAGCTAGACAGGGTCTCTGGGCCATGGGAAGAACATGAGGAAAAAGCATGGGGAAAACTGTGGTATTTAAACTGTCTGGGGTCTCATATGCCACTCTGGTACCATATGAATTACAAAAATCTCCATTTCAGACTTAAGAATTTATTTTTCATAACCTGCTTTCTCCCTCAGGGTCCATATGTACCAGCACAGAAGAGCAAGTAAGTTTGTGACTTTTTATGCTATTCTGTGATTCTGTTTCAAGCATCATCAATCCCATGACTTTGCAGGCTTTTGACAAGAATCTTCTCTTTTCTTTTAGGAACAAACATTGAACAACCCAGGCTGGAAGTAATCTCAAAAGGTTATCTGGTCCAACCTTTAAACAACATTTCATATTCCTCCTATTACCATTTACAAGTATCTATCTACCATTTTGCAAGTTGTCAAATGATTATGCAAATCCTTAAAACTCCCAAAATTAATTCTGAAGCCTTTGTGGCATTTCAAAATAGTTGTTAACAGGTAGTGGAAGTTTTGTAGTAACACGACAATTTACCATAGTGAAAAAGGCAGTGACAATTCCAGCTTTACTGACTGCTGCAGAAAGACTGGCCAAAAAGCTTTCAAGCCCTCCAGCTCCTGGTCTTATTAACCCAGTTGGCAGTCTGCTAACACAGAAGTCAGTTAAAGAACAGCTTCTGGCAAGTGCCAGCATCCTTGCTACAGTATAGTAATTGTGCTTACCAGCTCTCAAAAATACTTGGCTTCATAGGCAACTGCTTCACTAAGTGTCTATAATTTGTCTATCTGAGTTTGGACAGAAATGCGCACAAACCGTGCCATCTCACATGACCAGTCAGAGCCCTATGTCATATAGAAGAGGATTTCATTTGGAAAAAGTCTTTTCTGCTGAACCATACCATGGCCAGAATCACCTGATAACGTAGTGGTGAGGAGGAAGCTCTTCTGTTGTCTCCCTAATTCCTGTTCCTCTCTGAGCCAGACCTCCAACAGGCAGCTGCTAAGTACTGTTGCTTGATTTCCTTCCTTGGACTGTTCAACTGAAGGACACAAACAAAGGCGACAATGTCTTTACTTGGCACCTGAGGAAAAATGGTATTATAAGATATGTGTTAATTTAGGGTTTTCTGACCTGATACTTTGCTCAGAACTGAAAATATCCTACATTCAGGTTAAAGCTCCAACATAAGCCAATAGTTGCACAAAAATTTACTTGGATTTAGTTGAACTCAGGTAACTGTGCATACACGCCAACAAGAGAAGATGTCTTTTATCTATTTCAATGCAGGGAAGGCCTGATTTAGGTTGAATGGAAACCAGGTTTAAACTGAAGCAAGAGTGTCAATCCACAGACTACTAGATAATATAACACCAAAAGGCCATGTTCACTGACCAGGTGTTTTCAACAACAAAATTCTATATTCTGGAAATGTTACACAGGATTCATTTGAATGAAAAAAAAAAAAAAAGGAAAATATTCTACTTCCTTGGGTTGTATTAGGGATTGCTCTCTTTATTAACTCCATGTCCTGTGGAGTTATGACCTTGGTACACCCTGGCCCTGCCCGGACTCCTGGGGCTCCTACAATGATGCCACAACCCAGAGCCCTGTATCAGCCCCCAGGTCCTGTATCCCCTGTGTCTGCCACAGTGACTCCACAGCAGGGCCAGACTCCAGTTCCCTTCAGCCCTGCTGAGCCAGGTCCAAATCTTGTCCTGGTCTTCACCTGTCCCCACTCCAGGGAGATGCCTCATGCCCAGGGATGGAGCTGGCCCAGTGCTGCCAGCTGCCTGCATCTGGCTGGGTTGGTGGGATAGGTCCTTGGCTTGACAGACATTCATGGGCAGTTCCACTGACCCTGGCAGATTCAGGAAAGTAGTATTGGGCATTTTTTCCCTAAGGTGGTACCCCATGCCACTTAAACTGCTTCTCTGTCTTCTATTTGAAGGAGCTAGATGATATCATCACAAAACTTTTTTTTTTGAGCAGTCTTGGGAATCTGGAGAGGTTCCAGCTGACTGGAAGCTGGCAAATATTGTCCCGGTTTTCAAAGGCAAGAAGCTGGACCCCAGAAACTAAAGGCCTGTCAATCTCACTTCAGTGCCTGGTAAAGTTATGGAGAAGATTATTCTGGGAGGTATTGAAAAACACCTGAAAGACAACACAGTCACTGCTCACAGCCAGCATGGCTTCATGAAAGAAAAGTCTTGCTTATCAAACCTGATTTCCTTTTATGACAAGGTAACCCACCTGGGATTCAGGGAAGCTAATTGATGTAATATTTTTGGATTTCAGTAAAGCTTTCAATATTCTCTCTCACAGGATCCTTCTGCACAAAATGTCCAGCAAATACCTAGATAAACACATCATGTGCAGGATGCAGGTGAACACATCAGCTCACAGGTGAAGCACGGAGGGTAATAGTGAATGGGGTGACATCACACTGGTGACCTGTCACTAGTGGGGTTCCACAGGGCTCCATCCTGGGCCCTGTGCTCTTCAACATCTTCATAAATGACTTGAACGCAGGACTGGAAGAGATACTGAGGAACTTTGCAGATGACCCAAAAGTGGGAGGAGTTGTTGACTCCCTCAAAGGCAGGAAGGCCCTGCAGAGAGACCTCAACAGACTAGAGGACTGGGAAATCACCAACCATGGTAAGTGCAACAGGGGAAAGTGCCTGATTCTGCACCTGAGATGGAGCAACGCTGACTGTTTGTACGGATTGGGATATTGCTGGAAAGCAGTGCCACAGAAAGGGGGTCCTGTTTGATGGCCAGTTGAACATGAGTCAGCAGTGCCCTGGCAGCCAGGAGGGCCAACCCTGTCCTGGGGGGCATCAGGCACAGCATCGCCAGCCGGTCGAGGGAGGGGATTGTCCCACTCTGCTCTGCACTGGGGCAGCCTCACCGTGGATATTGTGTACAGTTTTGGGCACAGCAGAATAAGAAAGATATTAAGCTCTTACAGACCATCCAAAGGAGGGCAAGGAAGATGGTGAAGAGCCCTGCGGGGAAGACGTATGAGGAGCTGCTGAAGTTACTTGATCTGTTCAGCCTGGAGAAGAGGACATTGAGGGGAGACCTCATTGCAGTTGCAACTTCCTTGTGAGGGGAAGAGGAGGGGCAGGCAGTGATCTCTTCCCTGTGGTGACCAGTGACAGGACCAAAGTGAATGCCGTGAAGTTGTGTCAGGGGAGGTTTATGTTAGAAATTAGAAAAAGGTTCTTCTCTGAGGGTGGTCAGGCACTGGAACAGGCTCCCCAGGGCAGTGGTCACAGCACCAAACCTGACAGATTTCAGGGAGCTTTTGGGCAATGCTCTCAGGCACATGGTGTGACTCCTGGGGGTGGTCCTGCGCAGGGCCAGGATCTGGACTCAATGATCCTTGTGGGTCCCTTCCAGCTCGGCATATTCTGTGATATTATACTGTTTACTTTTCTCCTTGCATAGTAATTTTATGAGCATTCATCTCAAACTTTTTTCTGCACCTTCTCTGGTTCTGGAAAATGTTTTCAAAGCTGTGGATAGTCATGGACAGCACTGATTTCCTAAAAGCTGTGCTCATATAAGAAAAAGAGAGTATTACTTCTCTGTTCATCTTCATGGGTAAGAAGCCAAAAGTCCTTTTGGATGTGGTGTCAACCAGAAGCTTATATTTTCCTGTTAGACAGAGGTAGTATAAGCCCACACTGTGACATTCGTGTATGCTTGAGTAATGTGGTTTGAAAGCCATATTTTTGCTTTAAAAAGGTGCATTTTCCTGTGGAGACAAGGTCTGGAACTTGATTTTTAGGTCCCTTTTATTCTGATGATGCCTTTACTATTTTAATGGTGATGGCCTGAGGCTTCTAGACCTGGCAAACATGAACAGCTTTTCATCTTTGTAAAAATAAGCTGAGATCATTCACTGAATTTTCCATTGTTTATCAGCCCTAGTAAATATTTGTGGGTGCCCCTATTCATTAGCTGTTTCAGATTTGCAAAAAAGTCTTTCCAAAATAAAAGAGAGGGGAAAAAATGGGGGGAAATATTTGGAATACCAGCAGTAGCAGCAGCCAGTGTAGTGGATGCCAAGGCAACTGTAACCTTTGTGGTAGGTCTGTTGCGTCTTCCTATTCCATTCACATTGTCTTTTCTGTATCCTGGACAACACTGCCAATTAAAACAAAGCCTTTACCTTGCAGCCTATTTGCAAACAGGGTTGACTGAGGTTTGCTTCTGGAACAGCTTACAGTAGCCAAGAAACATACGTCCAATCCCAACTGCAGTAGATAGTGTTTAAAGAAAGGCTCAGAGCCATTTTTCCTTGCTCATGACCTTCCCATCATGTAAAGAGGAGCTGAGCTGTTTCAAGACCTTACTTTTGTTCTGTATAGAGTTTCCTGAGCATGCCATTCATAGTCTTCAAGTCTCTGATAGAAATTTGAAAGCACTAACACTGCCTTTACTGAGAAAGTATCCAAAGAGTCCCTCTTTGTTTGTTTCTAGGGCCTTTTGGATACAAGTGTTATGTTGTAGATGGAAAGAGCCAAAAAAAGTGTTACTTTGATGTTCATTTTTGGACAAAAACCCATAATGAACCCGAATATTAGTTTTTTTGGAAATATCATCTTGATGTATTATTTTCGGTATTTCATTTGCTTCCATCTCTACTGGTTAGAGTAGGTCTCTCAAAGCATAAGTGGTATACTTCAGACAGAGTCAATCCCTCATTCTGTAGCCCTCATGTTGTCCAGAAAAGACCAAGGCAGCTGAGCCACAACACCTATGAGGCAACAACTTCAAGTCTAATCTTGCAAGATTCCTTTTTTACTAGAAAATTCAGTTTTCCATTAAAACAAATGCTTTTGCTTCATCTGCTCCAGATCACCTTTTTTTCTTTTTCCCCAATTAATTTAAACAGAAAATTTTCAGATAGCCTCCACATTTTGCAAAAACCATTATACTTATTCTTTTCTGGAAAATATAGCTAAATGTTGGGGAATTTTTTTCCCATTCCTTTTTGTCTGTGAGAATTTGTAAATTTATGTGCCATTTCTCTTAGTTTCATTTTTTTTATTATTTTTTATTCTGCATTCCTACTTACAAGATGGTTCCAATGGGGGGTCTCACAAGAAGTTATTAAGCTAAATTAATTATTCCAGTTATCTTACATCCAGGCTGGTTAAATTATTATTACTAAAATTTCTTTTCATTCATTACAAAAAAAATTAATCCCAATTATGAAAACTGCTAAAACAAAACAAAATTGAACCAACTAGAAAGACATTTCAAGAGGGAAGAATAGAAACTCTTATTGCTTATATCCTCTTATTCTTCTGTTATTTAATGAAATCCACAAGTTTTGCTGTCCAGCAGTGGTCTCTGCTATAAGTATTAACACATCACTGCTATCAAGTACTTGGCAGTTCAAATGGTTCTGGTTTATGATATAGAATGAAAGGTCTTATATTCTTCCTTCCAATATTCTTCAAGTTGGATTCAGCAGTTTTTGCCCAGGTGGAAGTGCTGTTTTCAGCTCATTTTTTACTGACTAAAAGGACAAAGCAAGACATTTATTTGGAAAACAAAAAAGAATACTCAAAGTGTTTTGCAAGTGTCAACCCCAGGGCACAGAATTAATTCCTGTCATGTCTTGACTGTGGGACCAAAACATATCCTTCTATGCATCCATGCACACTTACATGACAACACATGTGTTGCTTCTTGGAAAGCTGGTATTATCCACTTCACAGAAATAGGGCAGAGGAGAACTTATTCAAAATACATATGTAAATATATATATATATATATATTTAAAGTATGGCTCTGGTACTCAGATGAATTGGGTTTACTTTCTGGCACTCTCACAAAAGTCCTGTTTAGCAAGGCTATAATAATGCCATCATTTGAGGATGTACAAAATAACAGGTTGCATACCAAGCTCAACCACAGTATTTCCTGTGTTTGCAATCTGTACATGATACCAATGCTTGGCATTTTTGCATGATTTTGGGGAAGGTGGGAAGGAGGAAGGAATTTTGGGAGATGGAATTTTGGGAGACAGAATTTTGGCAATAGGTGTGCAAATTCAAATTCAGGAAGCTAAAAATGAGAAGCCCTGAGTCCCACTGCAAGTAAGAATGGAAATAAAACTCATGCATCTTAATCACCCTGTCCCTTTTTTATTTATGAAACAAACCTAAGTCTCACCTCTAGCTGCATACTCTGTCTACTTGGGAATATAAATTATTGTCACAGCTTATGTTGGCTTAATATATTTTGGTTGCTCGTGATGAAAGAGTCTTTTTATAAAAGGCTAGGTAATATTACTTTTGTTCATTATGTTCTCCTCCAACCTGTTTCCCAAGATGATAATATTTGTAATAGAACAGTTGTCATTCTGAGTTTTTCATTACTTCCCTTGAGATAGCTGTCAATGCAAACAGCCAAAATCATGTAGCAGAAACTGCGTTGCTGTTCTTCAAGAGATCCCAAGTTACCAGCATGTGGTTCTCATTTGGAAAGACTGAGAAGGAGCAGTGTTCTCATAATAGGTTCAAACAAAAAACATTTACTTGAAACTAAAGAGTACAGTGAGAGGTGATGTCCTGAGGAATACATTTTTCATTTTTAAGCCAAAAATGGTACAAAAAGGTGCATTCATTTGCTAGTCTCACTATTGTAGAGAAAGGTCGCCTATATGACCCCATTTAACTGAAGAAGCACAACTGAAAATGGGAGCATTTGCATCAGTGCATCATGATGTCAGGTTCAACCCATATCCTGATGGAAACTGAAGTTTATTTAAAGATTGATGAAAGCATTGTATAAGTTAAATGCTTTCCAGGCTGCTGCCACATTCAGCAACATTAAAACTATACTCATCTAAGAATCTTACCTAAAGCCATGAAACCACTTACAACTTCTCCTGTTGTCTAAACATGACAAAAAAAATTGTAATAAATTTTACCATTCCGATACAATGGATTGTTTCTGTTGGATTATTCTGGTTATGCATAAAACAACAGTCATAAATCTGAAACCTCCACAGCATTACTGTTTAGCATAAATGTAAATTCTATCAAATATAACTCTGCTACAGAATATCACACATACATGTTATATGTGCCTAATTCTTTTCTAGAATAACAAATATACCAGGTCTGGGTTAAGAGGAATTTATTGGCAAGTTTCAACATCTGAAAAGATTCAAATCACAGCTCTAACTTATCTTTGGTTTCCTCCTAAACTATAGAACTCAGAAATGAGGAATGACACGACAAAGCAAGAAGGCAGAGAAGTTTATATCATAGCTGGCTTACCCTTAATAGAAAAAAAAAATCAGTGGCTACAAAGTTTCTTAACAAAGTATGACTAAATAAGAGGAAGTGTAGAATAGGACAGAAATCACGGGAATTAGGTCTGGGACATGCTCCTGTCTTAAGGTTATGACACTGAAATGTTTGAAAGAGGCAGTCTCACTAGGCATGACACTATGATTTTCTGATAGCCAAAGACAGAATCAGGGAACTATTTGCAAAGGAAAAGGAATGATTTATAATACATGGTAAACAGCTGAGCCCCTTATGGGGAAAAAAAAAAAAAAAAAAGGCTGTCCTGAGGTAAGCAGAAGCAAGTCACAATATTTTTCAAAAGAGACAAGTTCTCTTCCTCAAACAGTTTGGAAACTCAAATAAGTCTAACTTTTGTAAAGAAAATCTTTGTTTCTGAGTAAATGCCGCCTTCTACACTGAAATTAAGTTCAGTTTTGAGGAATTATTTAATAATAAAAAATCTGCTGGGGGAATTCAAAAAATTCCTATTTTTTTCTATAAATGAAAATAATTTTTCATGTGATTTGTCCACTTCAATGTCTTTAGTTTAATTTGGGTAGTTTTTAATTCTCTGATTATTCTGAAAAGGAAAGACTTTCAGCTTGCACAGAGATCAGAGTTTTAAGTGGCCACATTGATATTTTTGTTATCAATATTGTTGATTATTCAACTGATTAATCCCTTTTGGTACTAGTACAGATTTTTTCCCTGGGACATATCTTGAGATGGGGAGTCAGAGAAAATCATATATGCTCTATGACAGCTGGCAGGAAACCTACTTTTCTTGTGTGAAGTTCCTGAGAGGAGAAAAAAATAGTTCCCCAAAGCTTTTCTGAACACGCTGAGGCGGGGTGAAATTCAAGGGCATTCCACACAACTGAGATTGTCTAGACAACCACCCAGAGCAGAACTTTCAAACATCAGACTTTTAGAGGTTTATGGGGAGTTAGACACAGGCAAGGGAAATAAGGCAGGTGGTGCAAATTAAAGCAGATCTGTAGGCACTCTGTCTACTCTGTGTTTGAATTAACTAAAACAAACTTCTAAACACTCCAGAACAGCTGTGCAAAAAAGGAACTATTTTAAATATGAGAAAATACAGAATTTCACCCCATAGATGGATCACGTACAGTATTTCTTGTACCTTTAGTTAATTTTGCAGTTCAGGAATGTTATAAACTATGATGCACATGGCAGTACAGCATGTCTTTATTATTGATTTTTCTCTCTGTGTCTCAATGCAATGTACAGTCATGACTCTAGTATGTTTCTGACCCTCCACGAGACAGTATAAATGCACTTTTCTCCATGGTATAAAAGGATGGGTACAGAAGGCACCTTTGACTAGCAAACAAGTATTCAGAGGAGAAATCTGGGCAGAAGAAGGAAGTTCACATAACTGATTACAAAAATGATAATAAAACAACCCTCCACATAGGTTCTAGGGGGAGGAAAAATAGGATAGGGTGGGAGTGGCAGAAGAGATTTCTGCCAGATGTGGAAAGCACAGAGAGGACAATGCTGGCTCACGGCAGGATGCCTGTTTTCCTCCTACCAGTTTTGAATGACTTCCAGAGAAATAGTACACTCAAGAATATCTCTCCCTTGAGTGCCTGTGCTCCTGACAAGTATGAAATATAGGCAGGAGTGCTTGACTATATCTTCAGTATGTGAAGCAGAACTAGTCAAAAAACCTAAGTGTAATCTTTCTGCTAGTAAAGGGCATTCTGTCCAACAGTTACCATGCAAAATTGCCTAGTTATATCTTTAAGGTTTCCAGCAGAAAGACAAAATATCAAATTAACTCACATAGTGAAAGTTGTTTTGGTTTGATAGGATTGACTTTTTTTTATTATTTACTTGTTCAGTAAAATGCTTGAGGGTTTTTTCCTCATCTTTTACTTTATTTTTTCCTTTAATGTGAGTCCTCCTTTCTTGTGTTCTAACAGTTAAAACAGAAAAAGGAAACTAATTCTTTCCAGTCAGAAAGACTTTTTACATCACCTCCACTCCCAAAGAACTTCAGATTAGAAAATAATGTTCCATTTTATTATTTGTAACATTTCAAGCTGAGAAAAAAAACAACTCCCTGAGAAATGCTGTGACTAGAACAAGAGGAGACAGTTTGTCTGCTTCTTCCTAACATGAAGAAAGCCCTTATAGGCTACTGGTGCTGTTGTGCCATTGCCTTGCAAGAGGGACCAGGAAAGTGACTGCAGCCTTTTCCCCCTGTCACACTCCTGCCACCCATGGTGTAGAGTTAAGTTAGGCATCTTCAAAGAGAAAAGGTTCAGAGGGACTGTAACTCTATCTGAAGCTGTTCTCATGGTGGTAGGTTGTTAGCCTACTGGCACGCCACTCAGTTTGGCTTTGTTTAACAGCTTGGCATTCTACAAAAAATAAATCAGGCCTTTAATTTAGACGCTGACTTTATGCCTTCAAGTTTTAATATTTTCATCCAAGGCATTTAGAATGTACCCATTATTTTTGCAGATCACAAATCAGATAGTATTAATAACAATAATACTTAATTGGCTTTTATTTTGGCTGGAGCATATTTCTCTAGTCCTAATTATTATAATAAAATATAATATGTGTCGATTGTTACACAAGAAAAGAATTAAAGAACCTTATTACTACAATGGAATTTTTTCTTCCTTTTTAGGTATGAAATTACTTATTCTGACACAAGTTTGCGGAGCTGAAGTTCAATGTTGTCCCAATGAAACTAAACCTGCCATAACTTCAGAGCAGTGTTTGTAAGTGACAGGCTTTTCTCTTTTGAGAGCAAACATGAAGCAATATTTCTCTCATAATTAAAGTCTATATTAGCCTCCATACAGATTTGGTTTCTGTGCTTATTGTATCAAACATGAGAGTGACTATAGTGAAAATTGTCAGGTTCTGTGCTAGATCTGAACCACAGGTCTCAGACTAGACTGGATCTCTGTTTCTTGTATAAGTATATTGCATCCCCACAACAACATAACAATTCTTGACATATTAGTAATAAAAAACTAATACTGTGCATGCATACCTCTCTAAATATGTCCTTTGAGAAGATTTGGTAGTTAGGAGCAAACATACAACAGGAAAACATTACCATCAGTAATACCAATGCAGCTGGCATCATTCTTTTGAGAAAATACTAATCTCTTCATGGCACAAATGAAAACAGGTTCCTGAGCAGCTAATTACTTGCATTTCCAAAATTTATCCTACAAAATTACAAACAGAACAGCAACAAAACAATTAGGGCAACTGTTCAACACCAGGTATGGAGAGAAATTACGAAGATCCTAGAAAGAATCCTTTTGTCCAACAACAGTCAGTCCCATCAGAAGGTTATCATGACATTTCTTAAAGCTTGTTTTGTCTGGCAAAGAATAATTGTACTGTGTTCTCCATAGTCTGATTATCGTCTCAAATTAATTTTCTTGTGTTTACTGCTCCCTAAGCAAATCTATTTACAGGAATTAAGCAAACCACATATAAAATCTATAAATTAGAATTTGTCCAAGAATAAAGGTGATGTTTCCTAACTCCACTTAATTATTGAAATGTAATAAACATAGGCAGGTGGGGAGGAAGTCAAGGTGGACCAAAGAAAACCAGTCGTCCATTTCATGTTGTTTGGCAAATTCCATGACTTCTACTTCTTTGCTTCTGTGTAGAATACAGCTGTGATTTTCACAGAATTCTGCTGAGGTGCTGCAGAGCATTTGTTTGAAAATGCATTCAGATTTGCTGATGGTGTGGCAGTGTGGCATTCTTTAAACTTGTTTTGGAAGCGTACATAAACACATACTCTCAGCTTACTTGTTCTCAGCTGAGCAGAGACTGGCAGTGAGGTAGACTCAGCTCTTGGCAGACTCCAGTTAAATTGTGCCAGCTACTGTCATGTCTGAATGTGGTCAGATATGCAGAGACCTTTGGTACACTTAGCTAATGATATTACAAACTCATAAGAACAACATCATGCCTTCAATGCAGAATACACCCACTCTTCTCATGTTATGGATCATTTGAGGTCTGGCCAGACCCACTTAACACAGACAAACAGGTCTCACTATGAACTAAAACCTCATTCTCCCTTTCCCTGGGTCAACCTTGTTGCCCTTCTACTCTTAAACCTGACAGCTTTGTGGGATAAGTTTTCCTTAGTGTTCAGTGACGGAATGAAGCTTGAAAAAGAAAAGAGTCAAAAGCATGACTTATTTGTAGCAAGGAAACCATCACTGACCAAGTCAAGCACTAAAGTGGGTTTGTTTCAAATTATTATAAAATACTGAGCTTTGAAGCCCAAATTGACACTTCCTTGTGCAGGTGACAAATCTTGTTCCATGAATTGACTCGAAATTCCTAATTCTGTCTAGCTTCCTTTCCTTCTCAAGCAACTGTGTTCTCAGACAGTCCTTACTGAGCGGCCAAACATAGAGCACAGACATAGTTATTTAAAGAAAATGAGTAATTGCTATGCAGAGGCTTCTCTTCACTGGAACAAGCAAGTTGCTAGAATTGACACCAGGCACAGGATCTATCCTTAGCAGTCATGGAAGGTTGAGATTTTTTCTTCACAAATTGACAAACTTCTTATAAGCTTCTAGGAAAGGTAACTGTGGCAGAGATCTTCTGGAAATGCTGTTATAGTCTAAATGCTCATTGATTTTTCAGGCCTGTGGGATGGTAGGAAAACAGCCATTTCCACCAGCTTAACAAGATGTAAGAAGAGATTGTTATCTAGAACTGTTTACAGATTAATGTACCAGCTGTAAACATGGAAGCTGCTTGTGAGGTGCTGTAGCTGAAGCACAAAAATGCTACATCCAGCCAACTCCCTCATGAGTTCATTTCATAATTAAAACAAACATGATTAGAAATTAGATCTTACTCCTGGTGAAATCAGCAGAAATTTTCTTTATTGAGCAAGATGAATAGCACAAGATCAAGGCACTTAGCACAAAAGCAGAAACTCAATTCTCTACTGGGACAGGTGAAAGTTATGTTTAAGTCCTCATTATGCCCTTATGTATTCTCATGAGATCAAGGTTGTTCATATACCTCCTGTCAGTTCTGAAATCCTTCAGCCACAGACAGAGAATCATTCTGACTCTCCTGAGTGTAACTCAGCATAAATTTGTAGACGTGAACCAGACTTGGCTCCATGAAATTTAGGGAAGTTAAGCAGCTTGTGGTCCTCATGTAATTATTCACAGTATCCTTCACAGCTTCACAATAAAGTCCTGTGTCATGGCTCTACTGCTGTCATGGGAAGGAAATGGGATATTCCATCAAACAACTGGATATAATGATGTCTCTTCAGGTTACGTATATAGAAATTACATATCTTGGACACACTCATGTTTGGAGTTTTAACACTGAAGCAACCCATACTAGTGTCAGTTTCTCTATTTTTAACGATAAAAAAAAAAAAAAAAGAGAAACATGAATGTTCCAATATAACTGGGTCATACTTTTGCAGGTGGTGCATTGAACAGAGCAGGAATGCTTGTTTTACTAAC
Source organism: Margarornis squamiger (assembly GCA_035222235.1). Taxonomy (NCBI): domain Eukaryota; kingdom Metazoa; phylum Chordata; class Aves; order Passeriformes; family Furnariidae; genus Margarornis; species Margarornis squamiger. The sequence continues at coordinate 41,230,939 of JAWWTY010000106.1, read as the reverse complement.
CTAAACTTGTCATCGTATGTCAGGATGGGAAAGTAAAAGTACAGGAAAGGAACTGTCTTTTTCTTCTCCTTTTTTTTTTTTTTTTTTTTTTTTTTAAGATATCTTTCAATTAAATTGTGTAATTGTAAGTTAATACTGGTTAGGAAAAATACATAGACATTTTAACAGTGTATGATTGTTCCTAGCCAAAGACCAATAATAAAGTTTTTCTTTAGAATAACATAGTTCTCCCACCAGTGTTGCTAAGTAACCATTACAAACATCTGATGTTTTACTCTAATAAGATCCTAAGCAGTTTGAACAGAATGAATTTTGAAGAACTGCTGTGTTACTGTTCCCCTACAGCACTAACAGTAAGCTCAGACATAATGGACAAGCTAGTTCTCATTTATTAGACTGTTTGAGAAATTGTACTTAATATTAATAAATGAAACAATAATCTAAACCAAAACAGACTTCTGGTTTCATTTTACACAATAAAAATCATTTGTGAGCTAGTGATAGTGTATTTTATAGACACTGGCACAGCAGCAGGGGGACAGATGCTTCATCTGGAGGAAAGCTCTGAAAGATGCTATTATCAGCATTCACTGGTGAGCTGAGCTTTGATATTTTGCTATAAAATCATTCAGTAGATGTGAGTTATGCTTTGGAACAAAGATTTCACATTTGTGGTGGTAGGCACCACAAGAGGAGATCTGATTTTTTCAACGAGTACTCAATCATGCCTTCTGTTCAAATGGTTAGAGAATCAGAGCATGTTTTTAGATAGTTGTTTTAAAGCATCTGTGTTGAAACTTTTTTTCCCTTCCTATGTGTGGTTACCCAGGACTTCTAAGCATGTGTGATGTGTTTAAGTGTATTCTTAATAAATTTTGAACTCCCCAGACAACTTCAAAGGAGTGAAGATCCTTAAGATATTGTTTTCTGTCTCTTGTATCTTGTTAGAAACCAGGAAATTCAATCACACATGTCAAACCATCAGAAATCAATCCCTATCCACTGGTCATAAAAATATTATTTTTTTTTATAATCCTGCTTGCAGTACTTACTTGGTTCTATGTCTATTTATATAATTACCTTCATGAAACTTGTTTAAACTTCTCCATCAAATGTCAGGACCTCTTTGCATTCCTGGGAAATGCCTAAACAAGTTAATGTAAGATGTGGGGTAAGATTCCCAGCTAGATACACATGGGTTAGTCCAGATGTAGGCTCTCAACTGTTTGAATCTTCAAGCCCTCTCCAAGAGTGTTTCACTTACAAAGTGCTTCAATAAATTTCTGTGCAGCTTGCTGAGTTGCAGTGATGGGGAACTCTTAGTAGGATCAAGGGGAAGTTTGACTGCTTACAGACAGGGAGCAGGGGGACAAGCAAAGTTTCTTTGGCCAATTCAGTTTCTGTAAGACAGTGGGTCCCACACTGGTCTCTCGAAACTTGCACACCAACACAGTTACATTTCATTGTGCAAAGGCAGATAAAATGAGAAGCAAACCTAAGACTCACAGTATCAGTTGAAACAAGAATGGCTAATATTTTTTTTACTCCAGTTCTAGCTTTCAATGAACAAGAAAGAAAAGTGTCATTGGGCTTTGGTAACAACCAAATGGTGCAATGTTGTGCAAACTTTTATTATTTATTTATTTTAAATAGAGGATGGAACAAATCTGAAATCTAAAGTAGCATGTTTGAAGTTAAATTTTGGAGTCACTACTTCCTCCGGAAAACGAGCATCAGTAAAATTTGACTTGAGATTCAAGTCAATCTCACATTTAATTAAATTCTATGTTGAACAGTTCTTTTAAATGAGTGGCATTAAAGGTACTTTAACTTTCTTCCTCTGTACTGCACATCTATTTTGAAATTCACAAACTGGGAAAGCCGAGGAGAACCACATAATCCACAGCCTGACTTCCTGTCATAGCGATCTATCGACATAGATCCTCACTCAGTCTCTACTGTTCCAGGCTCAGAATTCCATATGAGTCAGTGAATATCTTCAGGGATACACCGACCATGATTTAAGAAGTGAAATTCTGTCCCCACAGAAGCATACTGAAAGTCTTCCCCACATCCTGCCTATATAATTACCACCTAAACTTTTGGCTATGGTAAACTTTCAGCAAATATGAAGAAAAATCACCAGAGGAATCTGGTGATATTTGCTTTGCACATCTCTGTGTTTGGCATCAGCAGTGATGTTATTTGATGAAGTGGTTGGTCTCTAGAGCTCTGAGGAATTCTTCATTTCATTACATGTGACCAGAGATAGATTCAAAAGGACATATAAATACTCTGTAATCTAGGCAATCATCAGCAGTGTTACAGATACCAAAACACGAGCCAAAAAATTTACCAGGCTATAATATCAGTTAATTTGCAAACTGGGAGAAATCAGATTTTCCAATTGACCTCATGGCAGAACTGATTTTTTTCAAAGGTACAAGAATAAGTATTAGCAGATGAAAATAAGTGGTAGTGGATTCACGTGTAGTATTATTCATACCATCAGTATTCTTCCTATACAGTGGTAGTTTCAAACTGCGAACTGTATTTGCTGATGGTCTATGGACTGTTTCTGAGAAATCCGAAACACATTGCCAAGAAAGATCTACTGATAGTACATTGGATTGACTCAACAAGAGAAAGCAACTTCTTTGAAAAAAGCATAGATTTACAAACTGAAAAAGGTTAGGAACTACTATTGTAGGAGTCTATTATCCTGTTCCCTGCATTAGCCAATTCATAGGACAGAAACTGAGAAAAAGAAAGAGAAATTTATGTAGATTTAACAGAGAAATTTCAATACTCACCTCAAAGGATTATGAAAAAATAGCATTTGTCCTAAGAATTTTACAATGAAATTAGATTTCATTCACTATTTTTTCTGAAGAATGTTACTGCCTGAATCCATATTTGAGTTACCAATCTGGTGAAGCATATGGAATTGCTGTAAAGTCACAAGGATATAACATTCTTTGACACCTGATAGTGCCAGGACAACTCCAATCTAGTGAATGCTTTGTGTAATGCTGAAAGTTTTGGAGCTGACTATATTATGTCCCATGCTTGGTGGCCCTGGTGACCAGTGTAGGTGGGAATTTCTACATGTTTTGGAAATACAGATTATAGCTTTAAATTAGAAGGACAACAGATTAGCACTGAAGGTGTCAGTGTGTTTCCCAGGGGAATAGAATTGGCATGTGTAACTTCTAAGCCTGAAAAGAAAATGCATTTTCACTGCAATGCTTCTGCTTCACTTCTCTTTTTACATGCATTGACTACACTCATAATCCTGTTTGAAATAATTTCTAGTGTTTTGTACAACACCTCATATTTCACACCAGTTCATGACCTGGAAAGTTACCAAGAACTTGTTACTATACATTTTGTATTTCAGTTGTTACCAGACCACACAAATATAACCAAACATGAATCTTCTATGTGATGTATGTGCCTGTCAGGCAGGCAAACAAAACTTGCCTCAAGTCAACTGAGGCTTAAGTTAGTGATCCATTTTTGTTTTCTGCAGGTGTTTTGTTGTTTTTTTCTGTCTTCTGCTGTCAATAAGTTTTGTTAAACCTGACCAGAGCTTTTGCACAAAACTATTCACCACAAACTTCACTATCACTCTATGTAGTCAAAAAATTTTATGGTAAGGCTTCAATCTGTCTACTTTTACTGAGAATTTAAGTAAGTTTCTGTTTTCAGAGTAACTAACTAAATTAAACCTGAAAATCATTCTAAAGCAACCCATATTAATATTACTGGTTTTCTTCAGACTCAGTGCGTAAGGCTTTCTAGGACATGTTCAACCCAGTTTGTGGTACAAACTGCAGGTTTGCCATGCTCCTGGAAACAGATATTTGTGCAGCCTGGGCTGCCAACCTTGTCCTGTTACTGAAAACAGGTTTTTCAGTAACAGGTTTTTCAGGTTTTTTTTTTTGATGATGAAATTCAACTAGGAATAGGATTGCATATAACTTCTGTGACTCTATTTAGCAGGACAGAATTTATTCACTATTAGAGACAGTGCATAAACCTAATTTCCTGATTAACTCCTAAATTTTTGATTATGCACTTGCTCCTAACTCAACTTTGTTTAGATCTCTCACTGTAAAACATATAATTTGCAGAGTTTTCACAATTTATGGATCATGGGGTTTTTTTCTTCTGATGATGGATGGCCTAAACCATTACATCATCACAGATGTCTGGGTTGCACATTAGCTATTTTGATCCTAGCTTCACCCATGAGAAAAAAATAAAATTAAACTTCAAAAATATATCTGGTCCATAAAACCAGAATTGCTTTATTCCTGAAATCCCTATCTTGGATTCGCATACTCCTCATTACTCAGAAAGTCAGCCAATACGCACAGATACATTCCTTTGCATCTGGGGCTAACTATACCCTTGTCTGAGGCCTCAGTAAGAATTAAATTCGAACTAATGGTTACCCTAACCTAGTCCTGGCAAATGATTATTTCTCCTCCCTGCTCATGGAAGCCAATCCTTGAGCACTTCTGCAATACAGAGTACATCCCATCTGTTTCATCTGTTTGTTCATGCCTACTTATTAAGTCTGATGGGAAGGCTGCCCTGAGCCAGGCACCGTTTGTAGGAATGGCTCATGCTGGGTCTTGTCAAGAGCCTTCCTCTGTGTCTGAGCACACAAAGCCACAATGTGAAGGGATGGTGTTGGAGCCCTGCTTGGAAATGGACCCAAGCACCACATTTAAACCTGGCACCTTACCAGATGTGCATTTATCCCATCTAGCAGCAGCCTCCTGACAGGTTTTTAAGTCAAAGAGTATGAGAAACTCCACAGTGAGTGGAGTATCAGAGCATAACACACTCACCACACTGTAGGCTGAGGTGGAAGGGGAAATGGCAACAGCACTTTGCAAGAAGGTTAGGTCACAGCCTGCACTCATTTCACTGGCAGCTCATGGTTCCAGGGAAGTGGGCATACTTTTATTTCAGAGCACCTTAACTCACTACCTGTGAGAGCACTTGTATGTTGACTCTCATGGGAACAAGACGTTATAAAGTGATGCTTCCATTCCCCTCTCAAATCTGGCTTACTCTTTAAATCCACACTGTGCTCATTATAGTCCCGGGTTCTGGTCTTGAATATTGCTTTAATGTTCCCAGGGAACCAGAGCACAGCTGGTCTGCACAGCCTTTTAGAGAAAGGTAGGTTTCTCTATGTGGGAATAGAATTCTGCCTGCATGTTAGGTTGTCTGGATAAACACAGGTTTTGCTATTAACCACAAGAGTGTTTATAGGAGGCAATTCACAAAGGCTATTAGACAGAGGGCATTATCTTTATATGAAGAAACATCTGTACACATTTTCCTGAAGCAAATGTATCCTACTCCATTATGTATTAAAGGGTTTTTTTTCAAAAACTGAGTTGAAAATTCACTAAAAGACAAGCTTACAAATAGTTCAAAAAGGCATTTTACAGGTTTCCACATGTAGTTTTGTCTTTGCACTTCCACCTCAATAATTTGTATTCCACTCCTTGCTATCTTTGACACAAAGGCTGTCAGCCACATGCAATTATCTCATGATTTTGTGATAGACTACAAGTACAGCGGTTTAGGACAAAAATAATCAACTCTCTTATATTTATGGCAGACACGAAAGCAATGGGAAACTCTTCTGTGAAATCCTGTAGCATGATGAAACCAAGCAGTAAATCAGCATGAGCTGAATTTTGCTTATGGAAATGTGTGTAAGAGATTATAAACTTTAATAAACTTCCAATACAATGAATTTACTGGCAGAATTTAATTTTGCTTTTCCTGTTTCTTATTTGAAAAGTAGTGATTAGCTGGATTATGATGAAAGATAATTATAATCTAAATGTATGAAGAGCAAAATGTGAAAATACCATCAACAAAGCATTGTCACCAATATAGTGATCCTGCATGATCTGTCCTGTGTTTTCTACTGACCAGGTTAGCAACACTATTCAATATAGAGATCAACTGGTACAAGTGTGAGAAAGTGTTTCAAGCTTCCAAGAAAAAAACATGATATAATAATAACATAAAACAGTTGCAATTGACCAAAGCTGTTAAAGTACCTCTTACTGACTTTTCTCCTGTGACAAGGCCTATAAACAAACAATACAAACTAAAGCAAGACACATAAAGGAAAATTAGTCTGAAACTTACTGTTTTATTTCTATGGTTCAGGCTGTAATAAATGATTTCTTAAGCAAAATCCATCAAAAGTGATGTTGAAAATTAAAAGAAAGAAAGAAAGAGAAGACGGACAGAGTATATGATGATTGAGTCTCTGTCCTCTGGTATTCATTTATACATTTAGCTTCTAATTAAAAGCAATGTTCAATGCCCCTGACTAAACAGCCATGGCATTTGGACCATCCCATGGTGCCATGATCCCTCTTTCTCACTCTAAAGAGGACACTTAGTTCCGGGAAGTTGCATCTCTCAGAAGAGAATGAAACTTTCTATTTTCAAAAGTTAAAATGCAGTGGAGGCTCTAGAGTTTAAAACAATCTTTCTATCACTCCACCCCCCTTCCCATCTGCAAACACTGAAAGCAATCAGCAAATCTGTGCTCATTGTCTTCCATTGTTTAGCTGTACTGCCTGGCTTAACATGAAAAAGCCTTCTAGGTAGAAATTGATATAGACTGGTTATGCTGCTACTGACCAGACATAGCTTCTGGACAGTTGAAAGCCTCTGGCTTTAAGTGGTGCAGCAGATGCTGGTGGTAAGACAGGCTTCTGGCCACTCCTCCTCTTCACCTGGTCCCTCTTCGCATTCTCCTCCAAGCTGTTTGTGGGTATGTAGCTGGCTCTCTCCCTCCCTCCCAGTTGCAGTCAGGTGAAGCCCCTTCCCAGTTTCTCCCTACAGCCTGTGCCAGTTTGCAGTTTGCATTAGGACACCGTGTGACTTGTTCCTCTACCCTCTCCACTGCACTGCTGAAGATCTGCAGTGGGAGACATTACTTGTCATTAGGTATTTTCCAAGTCATTTTCCAGGTGACTATTCAAAGCTAATGAAGTCAAACTCCTTGTCATCAGGTCATGGATACCTTGGTACCTTTGGTACCTTGAAAATAGTTCTAATCTGAACCTGTGATATTTTCAGTTCACAATGAAGTTTTCTTGAGCATCTTTCTGGCACTCTGTTTCTCTGCCTTTTTCTCTTCCACACAAACATTTAAAGATTAAAGATTTGGAGAAGTATTTAAATAGTTAGCTTTTAGCTACCCCAAGATTGAACTTAAAGGCAACCACAAAAAAAAAAAAAAAGGAGGGGGTTGGGGAGGAAAAGAAGACAATGAGAAACCACCACTCTCTTGTAATCCTTTTCCACCAATGTGTTGATTAAAGCAAATGTTAAACTGTAGGGTATCATCCAATCCTGTAGAGAATCTATTGGCACAATGGAACACATAAAAGATAAACAAACAAATTTAATTACACTTTGCTTGCATCTTTACTGAATAAGAAATACAAAAGGAAATTTATCTTTGCTGTTGTTCAGATTTCCTCATCCTGCTCAAATCTGCTCTTAATTTAGAAATATGCTGGTTCCTTCTTTCACATTTTCATTAAATGTTGCTCAGACTTCCTGGATCTAAAGGAAGCATTGGGATTGGCCATGAAAAATAATGTTTTTTGGAACAAAGTGCTGGAGCCACTGAGATACCAAGAACCAAATTCAGACTTTAGCCATAGACAAGGAAAGAATCCAAGGGCAGGATAGACCTCTTCTACTGGTCAGAAAACATTGCTGAGAGAGACACTGTACTGACAAAGAGGAAATTTGCAGTCTCCTTTCCACCCGTGTCCCTCCTCTTTCCCCCCTGGGCCTCTCTGACTTTTCCTGTTCATGGGGGCCTTATTGGACATTCTATTTCTTTCTATGTTTACTATTTCTATCCTTGTTTTGTTTCCTTTCCTCCTCTTTTAACATCTCCTCATATTTCTGCCTGCTATTTCTTCCTTACTTATTCTGTCTCATTGTCTGTTTCTCCCTCATTCCCACATGAGGCTTTAGCACAGAGTTCTGGCCACCTTCCCCAGTTCCCCTGTGGTGTCTCCATGATCCTCCTTCCATTTCTCTCTTCCATCTCTTCCTCTGCTTAATTTTTTCTTCTCTTATTTATTATTCTTTTTTAAACTGTATAATTCTTTCTTCCAATTCAGCACCTCTTCCTTCACATATTTTGTGTTGCAAAACATTTCTTGAAACTTCTATAAAGCAGCAATGATACAGTTCAGGTTCCTGGGATTACAGCAAGAGACAAGAGAATAAGCTTCCCTCCTCAGTGCTGAGAATTCAACACAAAGAAATACACTACAGACTGAGGAGCACAACCCCCACCTTCAGAGCACTAGAAAATGGATGTGTGCAGACACTGCTCCATCATCGGATGCAGAGCAGAGAGAGGAATTGGTAGCTAGGAGTTAACTGAACACATGCATCTATTGAGGGACCACTGTATTTCTCAAATGCCCCTTAGCTGAGACTCACATTGACTCCCACTCTGGTGAAGCATCACGTTTTGTCACTCTGATTTGATGGAACAAGAAGCAAGAAGTCAGGGTTTGTCATTGATGATACAGGGCAGGAGTTTTCAGTGAAACACAGCCCATCAGGGCAAAAAATTTGAGCTGTGGAGTAATATTCCATAATTTACAGTATCTGTCATTGTGTTTTTTCTTTTGTCTTTTTTTTGGGTCTTGGTCCCACTAATATCACAGCCTGGGGGTGTCAGAAGACTATGCCCAAGCTGTGGATTCAGGAAGGCTACCTGGGAAGTGACACAAACACAGCTAGAGATGTTCCTTGGGTAGTGGTCAAAGTGGGGTTTGGCTCACATCATTCTTTGAGTGAAATAGCTGGTAAAAGTAGAGAAATGGTAGATTATTTCAGGTTTGAGGATGTTTGCAATCAGTCCCATGGCAGGCTTGTTTTGCAAGCTGAAATAGTGTCATTTATGTTTCTGCACGTCACTAATTCACATTGCTTCAACTGTGCTGCACAGGTACAAACTAGTATAAATACCCTTACCCATATTGCAGTTTTCTTCATATTCTGTGTGGCATGCAGTGCTAAATCTGTCCGTTCATCAAGCCCCAGTCCTGTTAAATGAAAATTTAGCATTTCTTTGCCTCATACAGGGATAGCAAGGCATTCAAAAACTCAGATGAAGCACAACAAATTAATGTCTGAAAACCTGACTTCTTTCAAATGAATATGATTTTTAAAAGGTTTGTGGAAGAGCAGGAATGCTGCTATCACAATACCTAATTTTGTGACAAAATTGGTGTTCAAATATGCCTTTTCCGTGTTGACACCTCGTGCTTGTTAGATAAAGAAGTTTCAACACTAAAATAACCACCAAAAAGTACCTTTAAAAGTGAAATTTCATAGAAAAACTCAGTCACATGAGATTGGTGAATCGTGGTTTAGTGAAACAATGTTTCTCAATGGAAACTTAATTCACAGGTTTCTTTTCCTCTTTTTTCTTGACTGAATATAGGCAGTTTCATGAATGCGCTTCACATACTGAGTGGGCTTTATAAATCTTTATAAACTGTCTTTTGTGGCTTAATAAAAAATTGCAGCTGTCCATCTACAATCTCATAGACTGCACTGATCTTTTTATGAGTGATTTTCTTCATAAAGTACCCATTTAGCCAAGAATGGATTCCATGCCTGTGCAGAGAAGGATTCTGTATTTGATATGAAACAGGCAGTCGTATGCATTGAATTGATAATAAGTAAAGAGAGTATCTAGGAAAAGGATGACTCGGATGACTCTATTTTATGGAAACAATTGTTCACATTCATAAACCACATTCTCCTTTCATTATCTTCCCTTCCAAAAATCTTTGTATACCAGCAGTGAAATGAGTGAGAGGAGAAAGTGTTTGATGAAGAATGGAAGGTGGATGTAATAAAGGCAAAATACTGCGTATATATCTATTGTTATCCTAGACAAAAATAGAATTCTCTCCATATTACCCCCCTCATTGGATGTTCTAGAGAAATGTGTTGTTCTGAATGCTGTCCACATGAGTTTTTGTTTAAAGAAAAGAAAATAAGATGTATTATTTATGAATTTTAAACAAAGGGCTTATTTGCACTTATAAAACATGAACTGAAACAATTAAATGGGACAAAGAGTACAGTTTGTATCAATAATTTACTACAATCATTCTAATGTTTCAGACATCAATAAACTTAGTTGTTTCCTATTTAATGTCAAAGTAATTACTCCAAAATTAAATCAATTTGCCATCCTAAAAGAAACAAAAGCAATAAGCCTTTCCATTTCTGCATTAAAGACTCTTTCATATTAGTTTCTTTAACTCAGCTATGAAATACACTAATGTAAATATTTAAACAGCACAACTGTATTATCTTTGCCAGCAAAGATTTCTTAACCTCTATTAATCCATATTTTATTACTACTGTAAAAGGAAAGTATTAATTAAATCTATCAAATTTTGGACAAAGTTAAATGTTTTTAATTATTCAGTCTATATTTTCTTTTCCTTCCAGCTTTCTAGGAATGCCTGTTTTCTCCATGGCTTATGGCACTTATGAAGGGCAAAAGCCTGGTTCAAATAAAAAAAGTACAATGTATTCCTCTATTTATATGCAGTGAGCATTGTTAAAGTCTTCTCCCTTTCACTTTTAATATCTGAAATTACATTAGCAAGAAAAATTTTCATTCCAACAATCATCTAGGTCCCAGTTCCACAATATGAGTATCTGAAAACTAGGCATTTTGTTAGACTGGAAGAAGACTGACAATGAAGTGGTTTTGGTAAAACTTGAACTGTGAAACTGGCCTACATTTAGGGATGGGAACAAAATGAGAAAGTTTTCCAAAGTGTTGACAAAACATGGAACATTTCTCACTGTGTGGCCTGTTGACTAATGGACGTTGCAACAGGCTGGACAAATCACTGAATACATACACATATTTCAAACTTTATAGTCTTCTATTTGCAACCTTATAAAAGCTTTAAACAAATATGTTCAGAAATAGCTGGAACTAGAACAAATGCTGGTCAATGAGAAGCAGAATATAAATTGTGTTTTCAATAAGAACAGAATTAAAATTGAAACTAAATTATTGCACATTGAATAGGATAAAAACTAGAACTAATTAATTATTGTGTAACTAAATAAACATTGGTACTGTAGTGTGAGCCTAAGGGCCTATTCACAAGAATTCCTTTTTGGTATCAAGGCCACGCTTGGTTACAACTAGAAGGACCAAGATTCATCCAAGTTTGAATATCCTGCGGATACATGGGAGATACAGGAACCCAAGGTGAATTTGGCAAGCTTTCAAGTGTGATTCCATTAGGGATCTGGACTTTAACTGGAACTATGAGAAGTTAGTACTACTTATATTCAAGTGGTATAATTGCTGGTAATTGAAATAAACCATAAAAGTGATGACACAGAAAAACGTACAAAGAGGAAGTACCTCATGTTTTGGTCATTGTAGAGTTATTAAATGACTGTGTTGTAGAAGTCTTTGAATACCTAAAAGTGCCTTTAGCAGTCACTTGTGTTCTGGTCAGCGTTTAAGGCTAATCATGATATAATCACATGGCTAGTCCAAATCTGCTTCCCCACACACCCTCTTAGTTTAAATGGGGTGCACTTTCAAAACATGAGCATGGCAAAATATTTGGTAGCCTACATTTATAATTGTCTCCAAAGGCCACAGTGATGAAATTAGATGGTTCTTACTAAATGCTGCTACTAACCATACTGTGACCACTTAACCAGGTGCTTAAGCTGAGATGAGAATTCTCAGGGTTTGCCTCTCTCCTCATTATTTAGAGCCAAGATGAAAATTGCCCAGCAGTTCACACACCCATCCAGGGGATAAGATGCCATCTCTATCTATGCCGCATGGCACTTTGTTGAGAAGAGACAGGAGACCAAGCTGAAACTATATGGAGATAGTAGCATCCAAGGACCGAGCCTCAAAATCACTATTTTGAGAAAGCAATGGTATGAATAAGGAGTGAAGACAATTAAATAAAGGGACAAAGAAAGAAAAGAAGTTGGATACAACGTGGAGTCGTGAGGTTTCTTATAAACTCAGTGCAGTGGTGGAGTCACCATGTGTATCTGCTTCCAAACATGGCTCTCTATGATGCAAAATAAAAATCACCAGCATAGTTTGATAATATACTGATCTTTAATCTATAAAGGAGATTAAATTCAAAGTTTAACAGTATAAAAGAATAACAAATACTTTTTAATACAAAAATACAAGATAACACACAGTTGTATCTTGGTTTCTCCTGCTGCCAAAGCTTGGAGTACACAATTTCTGGGGTACAATTTCATTGCATACAGTGTTTCCTATCACTTCAGCATGTATTGGAATTGAAATGAAACATTTTTATTTGCAGAAAAGCTTCTCCAGGTACAAGCTCAAGCCAGGGTGCTATTATGATTAGCTAGTCACATGTCAGATCCCACACATTATTTAAACAAACCAGAATGAAATCACTGCTTGCTGCAACATTCCTGCCTTCCCATGTCAGCTCTGAGATGCCAGCAGTCCATCCACCACTGCATCGATCAACCCAGCTGCTTGTAACTCACAACTGTTCAAAAGCAGAGCTTTTTTTCATTTGGGTCCTCTCCTCTAAATTCACATCCTCAAGTTCTTATTCCCCTCAGGCACACAAACAAAAAAAAGCATTGGGGGGAAAAAATGACAGAGAAGGTACAAAAACTTGTGAGAACTACTTTCAGACAGCAAGGAAAAAGCCTCAGGCAGGGGCAATGTGAGTAGCCCCTCCTGATGGCAACTGCTCATAATTTGTTCAGCTTTAGTCCCAGTGGACCCCAAGGCAAGCCAAACAGTTGATAGGGTGGAGGGGAAAAAAAAGCTGAACCATCTGCTTGCTTATCCTTCCCTGTCTCTATAGCAAGATTTACAATTCTGACCCATATAAACTCTGCTCCTGCTTTACACTGACCACAGAAACATACCAGGCTGAACCAGGTTGGAGCAACATTACAATCCACTTCACCTTACTCCTTTTTGGTTTGCTGTATTAATAACTCAAGTGAAAGCACACAGGAGAAAAATCCTACCAAAACTTATAATAAAAGGCACTTCAAAAATGGATAAAAGGATACATTTTTCTATAAGCATCCCAAGTATAATAACTGTTTTTTAATCCATTAGTGGTTGTATTCTCATTGCATGATCTTTGGAGAGCCTAATAATTACAATAAAAACAAAATAAAATAAAATATTGCCACCGATGAAAAATCTGTTCAGTTAAAAACTGCAAAACCAAGTAAACAGCAATTTACACGATTCTCTCAGTCCTACAAACCTGAAATTTTCAACACTGGTTGGACAACATTGAGAATACGGTAGACTTTTCAGCATAATTCTACTTAAATGACAATATTAAGAAAAACAAGGCATACTATTGAAACCAAAATATATAAAAGCGGGTTTCTATGCTACTGTTTGCCACAAAGTTATTTCCTAAAAAATGGTTTAAATGCAAACTTGTACATCTCCAACATGTTTTACATATTTCAGACAACAAAAGAATACACATACATTGTATGTGATAATTTTTCAAAACTAGCCATTACATTTTCACAGATTAAAAAAAAGTCTGTTTAAATATTTCATTTCTACAAAGTGAATTTACATTTTTAAGTACAAAGTGCAAATACTACAGTTGTTTTTTATTGCCTTTTGGTGAGGAAATCTCCCACGTGTCAAAGAGATCTGCCTTGGATCAGTAAGGTGTTCATCCTTGCTTCTTAGAAACTTGCTGAAAAGAAGTTGGAAAGAATTGCATTATTTATGATGTTTTCAATTAATCCAGTATAAATATCTATGTCTATTTCTCAACAGTGTCCACATGCCACTATCAGAAGGAGAATTCTGCACAAATATATATGGGGAATAAAAAAAAAATCCCTTCTCTGTAGTCCTTCATGGCATCTACAAGCAAGGGTATGAGGAACATCTTTACTATTTTTTACCTATGGCCCCTTTAAATTTATACCTGTTGAACACACAGTTTTAGCAACCGTCTGGGCAAGTCCCTCATGCAATATACTTTTCTATAGCATTTGATGTATAAGGAATGGGCTGCTGGCCAAAGTCTCATGAACAATCTATAGTTTCCTTATAAACGTTTTACTAGGCTGCAAAATACCCTCTGAGTTTCACTGCCAGCATGCGTGCATGTATGTGTATGTTTGTTGGACAGGGCAGAGCTGAGCAAGGGAAATATATCTGACCACTACCCTGGTTCTGTCAGACCCATCATGTATTTGACCTCTTTTAGAGCAACCAGAGTTGAGACTCAGCATATTGGTATATGTTTATTTATCTGCTTTCTTTCAATAAGTGTGTATGTGCCTGTACACATACAGATGTGCACATATGTGAAAAAACATATTCAGGAATACACACCTAAGCACACATAACCATATATATAACTGGACTGCTGCAACAAACTAGTAGAAAATGAGCTTTGGAGTGTGTGTCTCCTGAGTGGTGCAAATCTGATCATGTCCTTAGATGGGTGGTTTCCTTTGAGTGACTCCTACGCTTTTCAGTAACTTCCTTTCAAGTGAGAACTTCTGTGATGAAAACCACCTTATGCATTTGCAGCCGTGTATTGTTCAAGTATTAAACTGCCAATAGATGGTTTGTTTAGTCAGCCTTAATTTAAAGCTATCATTTGTCAGCAACAGCTCTTAAAACAATTGATACTGAGTCAGCGAAATTATTGGACAAAATTAAAAAACATAGCTGTTCTAAAGACACTTTTATTACAGATTCTGCAAGTCAGGATCAGATTACAAGAAAGGGGAGAGGGCTTGTCATGCTTCAAGTGAAATACACGTGTGCCAGTAATTGTCATTATATGACTAAAATAACCCCTTTGAATGTTTTTGAGTTCCGACAGGATAATTGTTTTCAGGTTGCCTTGTTTAAAGGCATAAGTGATTTGTGGGGGAAACTTGAAAAATTAAGACCACAAACATTTGTTTAAACAAACAGAAACTTATCACACCCTTGTAAACGTGAGAATATTTTATATTCCATCAAAGGTATGTAAGAGGTCTATGGTAAAACCCACACCGAATGCTGAGCTTGCCTTAGGAAGGGTGAACCTAACATCAAACAAATGAGAGACAAAAAAAAGGAACAAACTGATGAGCAACAAGGAAGGAGGATTTCTCTTGGCTTGTGGGGAGGTTCACCTTGGGTTTAGTTTCTAGCAAACTAATCTACTTTATGATAGATGGGACAATATTTACCACAACTATGGTTTTGGGATATTTTTAGCCACATTCCTATTTTCACAGGTGCAGGATTACCTGAGCTGTTCTTATAATACGTTTATATGAGTATTTTTTTAAACCAGTTCATAATTTACTGATGCTTTTATGAGAATTAAAAATTTAATTTCTCTAACTAATATAATAGTGAGGTAAGAATAGTGTGATGATGATTCTTTCACTAGACCAGTCAAATAACTGGACCTACAAGTCATCCTTCAGGACCATGAAAAAGTACTAGGAAGGTATGCTGATGTTGCCCAGAAAACTGAATATTTAGAATTAATGATTACAAAAATAGACACACACACATGAGAAACCCTTTTTTAACCTATTTTCCTGAGCTTTCATTTGAGTCCCTCCTTTTCAAAATGCATTTTTCCTTCAATTAAAAACTCTGATTTTTTGCCTTTTGCATCTCTGAATGCCTTGAGTAGCCACACCTTCAAGGATGACATAAACTGGTGTTATTTTGAAAAACAAAATTAAGTCTTTACAAAAAACTGATGCAAAACCAAATCACAGATTGTGTTGTCAGTGCCCTTGACATTTTATTTGCCCAATAATTTTGCAGACCAAACCAATTTTAGTTTAAACATACATTAGCAGACTGATGCAAATCCTAGTTCTTCAGCATCGCTTTGCTCCGCCAGAAACAGCATTTGAAAGTGACACTAAGATTTTAAAAGGTGTATAAAGCCAATGAATAATAGTTCAGTGGGGTTTGTGAAATGTACATATTTTCACAGGGCATGTAAAATGCATAGCTTTGTTCACAAACAGCAATTTCAGTTTTCACAAAGGAAAACTGACAGAATTCAGTTAAAGCAAAATGTAAATGAAGATGAAGCGGTGCACATTTAAAAATGTATTGGAATGCTGTCATTCAGGAACAGAGAAAACTCGTGAGGGCTCAGTTACACTCATCAAATTATGACTAACATGTATGTCAACTTACGCTTTCCTAGGAACTTGCAAATGCAAGCCTAATCTACTTTGCATATTATGTACGTATACTCTGCATCTGTAATTGACTGATTCAGCATTCCCTGGATAGAACTTAAGCCGAAATTTGTTAATTGGGATACTGGTCTGCATTTTTCTGGCAAGTCTGCAGAGTGACAGATTAATGCAGTTTGAAGCTGAAATACTGACTGCTAAACCACCATAAAATTCAGCTGGGCAGGACAATAATGAAGATCTTGCACTCCTCAGTACTCACCTGCCTGGATGAAGTGCTCTCAGTGTTGGTTTTAGGGGCTGCTAAAGGAGGGAAAAGAAACATCATAAATATGGTTTGCAAGTATATGTAGCATCCCCAAGAACTGAAGCTCTCATTCTGAAAAGGTATTATAATGATATTCCAACAAAAGAATGTTTTATTGTTTTGTCCTTAAACCTACAAAGTAACCAGTGAATTGGTTTAGAACTTTTTTCCACCTCAATGCCACTAGTTTTTCAATGTCAAAGTTTTGAGATTTTTTTTTCCTTCCAAAGTTGAATGTTCTCATTGAATAGATTTTTTGAAGAGGATCTGTTAAAAAACTGTTGTGGTGGATGTAATTTTTACTTCAGCCAAATCTGTGTGTAATCTTCATATGATCTCATGCATCTTACAACTTCTGTTTCCAAAATAGGCAGTTTATCCTAATCTTTGGGGTTTTTTCACTGGAATACGCACAAAAAAGACTGGGGTTTGCTGTCAGTCTTTCTATGGGTTTCCCTTACCTCCTGGGCAGTGATTTTGGACCCCAATTTCATCTACAATAAGCCCAAGGAGTGCCTGCTGCAGCAAGACAGAAGCATTTCACTTTCCACATTTAAGCATAAAGATAACAACAGTCATCCACCTTCATATACATTTTTTTAACCTCTATCATCTAAGAGAAAATTGCAAAGTATTATTATCATTAGGTCCATCACCTAAGTGAAAATCTAAGGTATTATTATTAGGTCCACAAAAAAAAGAAAGTAACAGAAAAAAATCCTGGATTTGACTGAGACTTGTTTTGAGAGATCTGGTTTTATGAGCCATAGACAAATTATTAGTAAAACATAGAGCTCTTCTGTCTTTTTGCAGTATTCCCTTTCTTGATCTCGAATACAACAAATGACACCTTTGTTTTACTGTCCTCTTTTCATGTTAAGGTGCCATACAAATCAATTTGCCTATATTCATTGTTCTATGACTTCTTAAAGTATGGGGATCTACTGTTGTCATTTACAATTCCTTTTTAGATTCTTTCTCATTTTCAGGAATTGTATGATTGAACTCTGCAAGGACTACTATACTCTGTAGTTTGCTGTTCCCCTTTCTACCAGTTTAGCAGCAAGGTAAGGTGGCTATGTATCAGCAGCTGTTCCACCTGTTTGGCAGATGACCACATTCCTCACTGTATCTCTAAACCACATTTGAGAAATGAGAAGTCATTAGAAAGTTCAACCACGTGCTTCCTTCCAGGAATCCAAAAAGCACAGGTGTGATACTTCCACTCATTCATAACATAGTACTGTAATAACATTAAACTGGCTCTTTAATGACTGTTAATGTTATCGTATCCTCTTAGGTTTCCTACTGTAATACAGTTAATGGCCAGAATCAGCAGGAAGTTTTTGATTCTTTTGGAGCAAAGTGATGATTTGCCTACACAGAAGCAACTTTCCTGCCATCTGCCCTAAGCAACAGCTGCATTAGCTACAGACAGGTGTATTCTTTTATTTTGTATAATTCTGGCACTTATAAAGATCAGACTTGATCAGCTCTGAAGTATTTAGTGAAAAAAGACAGACAGAAAAGGTTCTTACTATGGCGTTTCTTTGTATCTGCTTTACCTTCTTCTTTTGTTACTCCCAAGCAGCCCATTAATTCTTGAACTGACAAGGACTTATCATTGTTCACATCGCAGTATTCCACAAACTTCTTCACACACTTTTTGGGCTTTGATTTCTTTCTCAGGAATCTCTTAAAGGGCTTGATTTCTTTCTTGCCAATATCACCACTGGAATTTTTATCGAGCTGTTTGAAATACCAATGGACCACTCTCTCTTCCAGAGTATGATTTGGATCAGGCTCTGAAACCCTGAAGCAGGAAAAAACAAAAGATAGTTTAGTCTTAATTCTGATACATAAATGTCAGTTTATACCTTCATTTCAGAATAGTTACAACCTATTATGTATTATGTATTGCTACATAAACCTTTCTGCTTTTGGACACTAGCTCTTTTTTTCGCTTTGGCCAACTCTACCCTAAACTTTACACTAAGGGCTGGAATGTGCTCTTAGTTAACTCTCTGAAATCCTGTTGAGGTCAGCATCACTTGGCAAACAGCGCTTTCCCCTTTAATTCCTGAAACAGAGAAAAGTGAAGAGAGAAATAAAAAAGAAAAAGACAGTTTCATAGACAACAGATGCATTAAATGTGTAAAGCAACCAACTGAAGTAGATCAACAATCAGCATCGCCAAATTACAACCCATGATGGATGTTCTTAGAGATAAAACACCTAAATGTATTGAATTACAGGATAAGTTATAACAATAAATGCCATCACCTCTTCATACCGTAAACACCTGACCTACAGATGCCTGAAGTCTGACAGCCCTTAATGCATTTTTAATGCTACCTGTGGCTATTGATAGCACTGACTTGTTTTGGAAGCAAGCAGGCAAAATATGAATCAGGAAGGTAGCACACATTCATCAAATAAAGCCTGAGAAGAGAACAAAGACTGAGAGACAGTTGCACCAGCAGCTACAGATAAACTCTAATCTGTGCTGCTGAGAACTCATCTATCAAGTGCATCTCTGTTTAGTGGACATAGTCCACAGGGATAACTTTGAAATAAACTCTCCTAGATAAGTTCTTGGAAATTTACCCTTTGTGAAGGCTTCTCAAAGCCCACAACAATCCATTCACCACTGCCAGAGTCTTTCAAAAGACACACAAAAAGGATTCAAAACTCACCGGCTAGAAGATAGTGACAGATCAGAGACCGCGTGCACCATATCTGTGGACAATGCATCCAAAACGCTAGTCAGGAACTCATTCTTCTTGGCCCCAGGACAACCTAGAAAACCAGATTTTTTTTTCCTTTTCTTGTTAGCAGTTTTTACAACATCTATATCCCAGCATAATTTCAAACTTAAAGATAGATGTGACTCCTGTACACAAATTTCCATAAATTGTGGACATGTTTGTAATTCAAACACAAGTATCTAAATCCAGGTACATATCTGTAACAGAGCTGGAATAAACAACCAACCTTTTAAACTCAAGCAAGTAAGAATCTTTTGCATACTTTTGTCCCTTTCTTTCAGTTTTGGCCATTATTTTTCCTTTTTGAGATATCTTTAACACGAGTGTCACATTTTGAAAATAACACCTTCGAAAAAACAGAAGTTTGTACATGACACAGACTGTTTGAAACATGGACTAGAAGCCCACAGCACAGGACAGTTCAGTTTTCCACTTTTGCTCTTCTGAATTTCCATTGGCTCTCTCAACACACATTCTTTCAGTGCATTGATTTTCCTCTCTGTAAAATGACAGTCAACTCCTTGCCTCATTCCCTTTTCTCTGGGACAAAGGTTAACTCCCACTATATGGCACCTAGCCCAATCAGCTGCTGTTAGTTGGTACTTTGGTTAATATTGAGGGATCCTATGGTGATGTTACATCATTCTCATAACTACATTCCCTATGCTACAAAGTTCTTCTCTGAAAGAAACTGACAGCACATTTCAGACACATAATATGTCAGATATATATATACTGAAAGATCCCCTCTTCAAGCAGCACAGCTGGAGCAGATAAATTCCTCTGACAAGCTCATGGATGTTGACACATGGAGGTTTGCTTATACAATACACCTGTTTCCTCTCCTCTTCCCTAGAGCCCTGAGCCAAACACCAGGTCTTCCCCTAGCCCTCTAGTAGCTGAGTTAAACTCTAGGATGATCCATGATCAGTGACACAGAGATTACAGACTTGAAGCTGGAGCCTATGGCAGGACTTTCACAGACAATTCTGAGTTGGCAGCCACTTACCCACAGTTCTGCTTTAAAGTGAAAAACGGAAATACTTTGAAATGTTGTGGTAAAAGAAGATTAGTCAGTCAGTAGGGATTTGTTGTTTTATTATACTTCTCAGCAACCTCTGGAGCAGGCCGCAGGACTATATGAGCCTGAAAAGCCTCATCTTGCCCAGAAAATTATTTTTTAATACATCCCATGTTGATCCAAGAAAATAAACCTGTGTTATATTAGCCCTTAGTTGTGTTGCAGTAAGAATAGCTCAGTTGTTATGTACAGCAGGAGCACCCACTACATATTATTGTCTAACACATTCATGTAGTTATGAGTTCCCTGTCCCTTATGGGTTTGCCTTTGGCACCAGGGACATTTTATTCCAGTAACTGTAAAAGGTGTATAACAGGAATTTATGAGGCAAGTTTCACTGCACTAAAAGTACACATATGAAACCAGTTGTCACTCTCTTAGATATGTTCCTCTTCCCATACTCTTTATGCACTGTGGCTTTTTTCCTGTCACGACTGGAAAAAAAAAAAAAAAAAAAAGAAAAAAAAAAAAAATAAAAAAGAGAGAGAAAGGAAAAGGAAAAAAAAAAAAAAAAAAACAACCAAAATAACCCAACAGCTATGACTGCAAGTTTGAGTTCAGCAATGCAAGCACTTGAGCTTTCTCTATAAGGAACAAAAGTGAGCAGGGTGGCAAGAGATTAATAGGTAAGGACAGACAACCATACCAACAGGTTCCTGGCAACACTCTGTGCATAATTTAAAAGCATATTCTCTAGGGCAAAGAGCTTGCTGTTAAATTAGGTTCAGGCACCGCAATCATGTAAGTAAATTGTGCATTGTGATTTAAATGAGGTCACATAGCTTTGCAAGTCACAAAAGCACATTTGTCCAGAGACGAGCAGGCAGATGCCAAGCAGCTCCCATGCAGAAGGCACATCCAGTTGTGTTAGCATGCATGAAATATGCAACTAAGTCTCTGAGCAACCTAGGGAGGCTCAGCGCTACATCTTGCTAGCAAGGACAGCACTGTGGACCAGCGCTGATTCTCTTCAAAGGACAGGCAAAAAGAAGTCTGCCCGAGACTCTCCAAATAGTCCTATCATGAATGATATAAGTTTTATCCATTTTGTGCTGGAGCTGTGTTACCATCATCAGCCAGAAGCCTGAATCCTGTTACAAACATAAGTTGTGAATTAATACAGGACTCATGGAAAATGCAGAAAATAAGACGTCAGCATGTAACAATGCAGCACAACATTGAGAAAAGGCAATTTGACTTTTTTCTTTCTCTGTCCTTTCTGGATAGATAATAATGTTTCTATCCAATTTGATTTAGGAGCTCCACCTGAATTTTTCAGGCTGTTTATGAGTGTATTTCTGAAACATCTGGAAGAAACAAAAATCTCTGGTTTAGGTAGTTTCTACTGCTGTCCAGGGAGCTGCTGAGAGTACATATGCTACAGATGTAGAGATCAAAATCCTGACTTAGCTTGCTCTTTATGAGATAGAGCTAGGTAGGGGAAAGTATCAACTTCTAAATTCACAAGAAATCATGGGGAGAAAATTCCACAGTTTAAAGCCTGTCTCTGACAATTTTCCCTAAGAATAAGAAATGTTTCTAAATGCGTATTGCATAAAGTTGCAATAGCAGCTGACAGCAATAGAAATCTTCTCATAGAAAAGAAAAATTGCTGTTAAAGCAAACACAATCAGTTGCTGTGAAACATTCTAAATTATAACTCTACTACTTAACGTAAAATGACACCCCACAAAATCCTCACCAGTTAAATACAGAGAAAATATTCAGTTTCTCCCAATTATAATTTTTGCTGACGTGTGGGCAATCACACAGCAATTTACCTCACAGTGAAATCTCTGTTCTTTGCAGGTGTTATTAACTCAGACTAATTCTCTGGAGGCTTCACGCTGAGCTTTAATTTTCAACAAATTTGTGGATGAACTGGTAAGTCTGGAGGAGCTTTAGCTTGATTGCAATGAATAATTCACTCTTACTGGGCTAAATACAGAAAAGGGAAAACTAGTCTCTTATGGGAGCCTTATGCTTCTCGCTATGGTTTATGTGCTTCAGTTTCTTCTGCAGCTGCCTTTCCTATGTGGACTTGACAGCTTACATAAATAGTAATTTGTTGTTAAAGGGTGGAAGTTGAAACCACATGGAGTTAACCTACAGGTTCAGAGATACAGACTTGAGTGTTTGCGTTAAGGATAGATTTACCCAGAGTAAACCTTAGACCAACAAATACACAAGGCAAATGACAGGAATACACAAACACCTCATTTCAGCTATAATATGAAGGAAATCAAAGAATCATCATTATGAATTGTATATTTCAAATATATACATTTCTCTATACGTATACCTACTTTTAGTACTAAGAATGGATTTTTGAAATTAAAGCTGTGGCGAAGTTTTCCATAAACCTTCTAAAATACGCACCCAAATTCCTTGGAGCTACCTGGTTGATCAGTAATAATCTACCACTGTCAGTCTTGGAAGATTATATTTTGCAGCACATCTGAAGCCTTGGCTAGAAGGGCATTTAGTTCATTTCTTTTAAAATGGGAATACAATAGATAAGATTAAGCACTTTAAAAGGGATTTTACATTTATCTTCTTGCAAGAGAGGAAACTGTCTTAAGTGAGTCACTCAAATTACTAAAGGCATGACAATTTCCAATTAGCAAATCTAAAGCTTCTTTTTTATTCCCTAATTGTGAATAGGAGCATCAGGCTTAGCAGTGATCTTAAATACAATGACCACTGGAATACCTCTGAAGATTGAAAATCAGTTTTTGATCTGCTAAAAATCAGAATGATCAGAACTATTTTCTTCTTTTGTACCTTTGACTTCACTGAAAAATAGTGATACACAGAAAGAAAATAATTAAACAAAGTTCTTCAGTGCTACTGGTTATCCTGGGAGAATAGACAATACAAGGAAAACATCTTCTCTTGGACTTTTATTCTCTCTCTCTGTATATATATATATGTACATTTCATGAGTTTATTTCTGTTGATCCATATGAACTACAAGTCCGCGTTTGTCCAGATTTGCTGAGGGGCCTCCTCATTTTTTGGAGGGTTTCCTGAGCTCTTCCTGGCTCCCTTTCCAGAAAAAAATCCCCTTCAAAAGATGAGCCTGGGAAGTGAAATTTGTAATTCTGTTGATGACTAAAAATCATGGTTTAAACAGGGTCAGTGCTTTTATAGTTTTATTTAATGGTTGGACTCAATGACCTTAGAGGTCTTTTCCAGTCTTTACAATTCTATGATTCCATGATTCTATGGCACACCACAGTTTTTCCCCCACTACAGCTCCTGATAACCTCTCATGGACAAAAACTATCTCCCTATTAGTCTCTATCCTAGAAGGGTTGAGGGCTTAATCATCTCTCCTTGTTAACGCCCCTCAGATATTACATTTTTTAATAATTGTGTTTTATTTTTTCTCTTAAATATTCTTACCATTTAAAATAAGATAAGCTCAGAACTAAATTCTCTTTTATATGTCCTTACACAAATTTCAGAAATAATGAAAAGAATAAAACAGATATTAGCTGTAGGGGAGCTACAGTTCCACTGCTTTGTAGCCCCAGATCTCTGTCTTACCGGGAAGAAGTAGTATTTCTTGAGAAGGGGAGGAAGCAGATTTCAGCTCTTAACATATATTTAACTTTATTTTTGTTACTATTTTAGAATTATCTTTCTGTTCTAATTTCAGGGGACACACACACTAAAGAGTTAACAAAGTATGCTCTCCCAAGGCCCTACCCTTCAATCCTAGGCATTCATATCATACCAAAGTGCATTGAGTGGGATTTGTTGAACTTAAGCCTGCTGAAATGAGGTGTCTCACCCATAACAGTTATTTAAGCTCAGTATAAAAGAAACCATTCAGAGGGCATTCATCCCAACTACCTGAGAATTTTTTTTTTCTTGGAATAGAATAGGATCTCCCTTAAAATGTTTCTCTTCTTCCCCATGAAGCAAGGAAGCCCAGATATCTAATTTATATTCCCAGGTGGTCTGAAACTGTTTGTGATTAATTCTATATGCATATGTTTTATAAATACATTTAGGCTCAAGCTACTCTTTTATTCTTTGGGTAAATGTGGAAGAAAGAAGGGATAATATTCATAGCAGAAACACACGACTGTACAAACAGTTTTTGAAGGCAACTGAGTGACAAAGTTAGACTAGGGCATTTGTTGATAGGAAATGTGGTCCATTACATTTATTTCAGTTCCAGTAATGTTAGTGCTAAACAAGAAAAGGAGAATTAGAACATCAAAGCATAAGACAGGCAATGTGAAATTACTAGCTTCTGATTACAACTTCTTAGTTGGGTTTTCCCTCAATAAGAATTTGAAAGGCTTTTGAGAAGTGAATGTCTTGCTGCTAACAATTCAGAGATGTCACTGTGAGAACAAGCAGGGATGAACCAGCTAGAACACTGTAACCCTTTCAGGGGCCATCCAAAAATCAAAACTGAACGTGAGAAAGTCTTTGGATCTTATCTGCCATTTTTAAACATTCTCTTGTAGACCTTTACCTTTCTAGTTTTGACTGGGAACAGGAAAAAATTCAGATGATAAGGAGGTCTTGCCTTTTTGCTGCTTAACTGGACACAAGGCAGCTGATGATTTTGTTAGGCAGTCAATACCTCCACAATATCTACTGCACTTTTGGAGGTCAAAGACACTTCAGTATGTCGAGAAGGATCTGATATTCTGAGTATTTAAGTTCAGTCTGTGTGAATGCAAACTCCTAACCTTCAGAGGCTTGTTGCCTTTGGTTTAACATGACCTGCAATACAGCTGTGTGGGTTCAGTTCCATGAAAGAAACACAATGTATTTGACTAAAGCATTGGCACAGTGACAGAATCAATCATCTGACTAATTAGGGCACAGAGAGAAGAGCTTCAAAATTAGAAAGGGGCCCAAAAATATCTAGAAGAGAAAAGCAACTGGGTCTGATTTTCTAAAGGTTATACATCTGCATTACATACCATATTTCATGACTGCCTGGCCTTGAGATATACAGCTGGTACTTCTGACTGCATAACACTTTCAACAATAGCTTATTAAACTGAAATATTTTGGAATCCAGTTTTATACACTATTACAGGCATCTGAATATCCACATTATCAGTCTGAGAGTCTTAACAATTAGCAACCAGTACTGCTTAGGGAGTAAAAATGCAGTTATTTTTAGTAGACATTTATTACTTCCCATTCACTTGTAATTTCATCATGTTGTTATGTTTCCTCTCAGGAGATGGGTATAAAAAAACCCCCATATTTAATTACTGCCATTTAAATACCCATTTAAAAGGAAAAGCCATTACAAAAAATGTATGCTATTGCAATTATGGAAGTGACCTCAGAAATAAGGTGCATAATTCTGGTCTCCTGATGAAAAAAAAATTGAACTATCGGGACTTGCCTTAGTGGGGATGTTTTTTACATTACTTAATTAATCTAAGCAGCCTGCTCCTTGGAAACCTTCATGAAAAACAGCCTCTTCTACAAACTGATGTTGATTTTAACCTTTCTGAATATCTCTTACTGAGCCTTTAACCATTGGAAGCATCAGCTGAAAATCCCAAAAGCATTCATGTTCATCTAAAGCCACAAAAAAGGTCGTTATTCAGACACTAAGAGCCAATGTTCATTAAATCAAAAAGATGAAGGAAATTCAGAGCTGCTGGGCCAGTGGTACATATTTATGTGACAGCAATTTTCGAAGAGTCCCTGTGCACAGAGTGGTACCTTCATTCCAGTCTGTGGTTCTTCCACTGTCATAACACGGGACAGATGGAGATGTAAGGCCAGCACTCTCTTAAAGATATCTTTCAGTCCCTCAAAGAGCATTACATATATGATGTAATTTTTCAAATACATCTTTGAAACACTGCACATTTGTCGTTGTTTTTTTAAAAAACAAACAAACAAACATCGATGGTACAGAACAACCTCAAACTGTGACACACAAATGCAGCATTCTACAGATGCAGTGACTTGGTGTCTCTTGATCTTGGAAATAAAAGCAGTGGCAGAACCACCAATTGCAAAGATAGGTCACTTCTACCAGGCCCCAAAGCATATGGTTGGATGATAAAGGATGAGATGGCAAAAATGATGGGGAAGGGAGAAGAAGAAAGGAGGCAGAAGATCTAGCTACACTGAAAGTAACCAGATGAAGTATTAGAATCTTTAGCCATGTTTTTATTTTGCTTATACAGATACCTATGAGTAGTGAGCTTTAATTAGGATAAAAATTTTCATCAATTTTAGCTGATCTTTTTCTCCCTCCCTTCCATAACTGTCAAGTGAAAGATTTAGATATTGGATTTCCAACACAGAGGGGAGCTAAAAATAATGGCAGGAAGGCATATCCGTTTCTTGGAACATAAACTATATACTGAATTTTAACTCGGAATGGATTTTTACAACAGTGATTAAAAAAGGTTTATAAAATGTAAATCCTGGAAGTAACTGAAGTGAAACAAAAGTCAGCAAGAACCACTAAAACATTATTTGAACACTATAGAATGAACAGTCCTTGGAAATCTGGCATCACTAAAATCTCTCTTTCTCTTTTTGCAGTGTTTAACTTGAGATCTGCAGTTGTTTCATCTTCTGGGACACTTTCCACTAAATATGATAGATTTCCTCTGCAAATAGCTTTTCAAATCTCACTGACTCATCCTCTGCTAAATTAAAAAAAAAAACAAAACCTGTAAAAAGACTAATACAAAAACATAAATACAGCCTTAAAATTGCTCTGTGTGAAACTTTTACAAGGTATGACATTATGTAAGAATTAAATGCCCTTAGTTCCTGCTGAAAGAGGTGCGCATAGGACGAAAGGCTGAATAGGCTCAGGCCTTAATAATTAGATGCTATTCATTTAAATTAAAGATGACAGTCCACTCCTAATTCACTCTTAATTACCCAGCTTACTTCCCCAGAATTGACAGAGATCTCTGGAGCTACAGCAGGTTCTCAAATCAACTTTCTTTGCAAACAGATATCTATTTGGAACAGATTCCCCACCTACAATAAACTAATGTTCAACTAATGATGAGCTTGATTTAATCCCAAAAAGCAGGGCAATTGAGAGTTAATCATGCCACTCTTAATTTCCAATTTACAGTAAGCACTGAGGAAATGAACACATCTCACTTGGTAGCAAATATCCTGCAATGACAGAAGCACAATGGAGCAAATTAAAGATGGAGATTAATGTAATTATGGTTCTAAAGTGTCTGCCAGGAAGGATGCAATGCAGCTGACTTCATGTAATACATCTTACAGTGTGAGGTTTGATTACTGAGTGCCTTGGTCATTTTACAGCAGGGAGATCCAATTCCATGATTGTACTTTATTAAGGATTATGAAGACAGTTTCCTCACTGGACCACTACATTGCATGCTAGTTTCATTGTGTACAGTGTTGCCTGTTTCCCCTGTGTGCTGCACATCCAGCATTTGGTCAGGAACCCAACTAAGAATATCCTGCAGCCATGCTAAGGCCTGGATTTCCTTGCATTTGTGCAGAAGCCCACCCTGTCAACTTCAGGAGACATCACAGCTTAATGCTAACCAGGTTCCACACAGTCACCTGGTATTAAGATGTATTGAAATGTGGAAACCAGCTCTGGCTTCCTGACCATGGGACTTGAGAGGAAACAAAGAGATAGAGAAATACCCTATCATACCACTCCAGCAGTCAGGCATGGTATGCAAAAAAACATGACCCCATTTTATACACTGGCTGACATGACATGACATAACATGACATGACATGCTACAAGGCTGATCATGTGTACACAATTATGGGAGTGTATGTGTACAATTTTTGGAGCAGTGCACAGAATCTGATTTGTTGATAACACAGCAACACGAACACATGAGAGTTCTCATGCGTGTTACTCTGCTGCTGAGTGAATGGAGAGAGATGGAAACAAGACATCTCATCATAGCTTTGAGCTCGGGGCATTGCAGGGGATAGGGAAAAATACAATCTGAGTGTACAACAGCAGCATCCCAAACGCTCATATCCAGCAAAACTGAGTCCCTCTTGGGCATGTATAATAATCTGACTTCCGACCATGCATTTTGCAACAGTGCTTGCATGTTGGTGAATGGAACTGAAATAATGACTCTGATTCATAAACTCCATTTCCATTCTAACTCTACTGTGAATAATTCTTTGGTATAAATATACACAGTCTAATATTGATTTAATAAACAGTGGTCATTTTCCATTACAAGTGAATGAATCTAAAAAACTCTTATTTGAAACTAGAGGCCCATGCTCCATACCTGGAGATACTCAACACCGCAAATTCCAACAGACATAGACTTTCAGTCCATGAACTTTGCATGACTAAAGTAAACAAGCCCTCTCCAGATGGCTATAAAAGGGTTCACAGGCTAGATTGTCAAAAATCAATAGGTGGTCTACTGCTGGTTAAAATCAGGAGACAAAAGAGTAGGTAATGAGCAAAGAAACCCACTTAAACCTTTAAAAATGCCTGGGATTAGATTAAGAAATTAAACATGTGTGTGTGGATTACAAGGACAAGATAAACAGTTAAAACCCATCCATTCATTTCTGTCAACTGATATAAGCACGTTCGCAGAGGATTTTGCAGCAAGGTTGGACTATGTGTGCCATTGCAAAGACTAATGCTTAAGCTAGAACAACTTCTTTGTAGAAAGCAGAAAGACATGAATATATGATAAAGGCAGTGAAAAGAGGAGAAAATCATGGAAAGTAGAGAGAATCAGGTAGAAAATCAAGGGAGAGAAGAGAGGCGTGGAAATCAGTGGAGAAAAAAAGCTGCTTGAAGTTTCAAGCAAACTCACAGGGACAGCCTGTGCTCTGACACAGACACCTCTGACAGCACTGACAGAATATTAATCTTCCTCCCCTATTCTCCTCCAAACAAAACTGTGGTTCACTGAGATAGCTCTGGTGTTCACATGAACTGGCTTCTGGTGGTTTTGTTTTCTCTCTTTCTGCCAAAGCCACGCGGATAACATGGCTGAATCTCTGCATCTTTAGCTGCATTTGCAGGGACAAAGGCATTTTATATCTTCCTATTGCTTCTGGCTCTCTCAGTATATGACCATGAAGTAGCTCTCTCTAGGCCTGGCCAGGAAACAACAATTCCATCACGTGGAAATAGTCAGGATTGGGTAGTTTAGATTTTACTCTGCTGCAAAATGAGCTTTTTAATGCTTTTTCTTTTGGTTTTTGTTTGTTTTATTTTGTTTCGGGTTTTTTGCTTTGTTTTGTTTTGTTTTTTTGTTCTAAGAACAAAACACTCCATCCCATCGCGGCCAAATAGCTTGGTGATGAGGGCACACAGCTGAGATGGAGGAGACTGAGGTTCAACTCCCTGATCCAAACCAGACAGAGCAGGGAGTTGAAACCTGGCTTGCTGTTATCCCAGCGGAATATCCTAATCTCTGACACTAGAGAGTTTAGGTTCAATTCCCTGCTCTGTCTGGTTTAGATCAAGGATTTGAACTTAGGTTCTTTCCTCTTCAGCTGAGTAGTCTAATCATTGAGCTATTTTGTGTCCACAGAAGGGTTTCTTTTGTTGTGAGCAAACTCTTCAGAACAAAGAGAGTGTCAGAAACCACTTCTGTTGCTACATTAAAACATTTTCTTCAGAAGAATAACAATAGCATCAGACTGGACAGCGTGTCCTTTAAGTCAGGGCTTAATCCTGCGTGTCATAGAGAAATGCAATCAACATCTTCCAAAAAGCCTGGCAAGTATGTCAACAGAGTGCTCTCAATAGAACACATGAATTCATAAGCTTAAAGAAAAGCATGGGCTTCAGTGTTTTGCTGAATAAAGGCCTCTGCACTTTGCACACTGAAGAGTAGAATTCTCAGTAAAAAGATTTTTTGCCTTGCATGTTTTGGACTCAAGGCTTTCTGCTTTACTAAACAACGGAGTTGTGGGAACTGATGCTTAAGAAGCACTTTATCATTCTGCCCATACTATAAGCCTCTCTAAATTTTTTTTCAACAGTGCATATACAAAAGAGAAGCTTACTGTTTGGTATAGAAACTCATTAAGTCTGTTGGATTTTGTTCTCTAACTTTAAATCCATTTTATTTAAAATGGAGTATTTAGCTTCTCTATTATTCAACGTAAGTGTTCCACTTAGAAGACATAAAAAGGGTAGACAATAAAACTTCTAGTGGGATAAAGTTGAATTCAGAGCACAGTGGAAAAAATAGGGCAACTGGAGGGAATCAGACATTCAGACATCATGACAAAAAGTGAAAAAAAAGAAAGGGAAAGATCACTTACAGGGGCAACAAAAATCATAAGGTACTTCAATGCCTCTATCTCAATCTAACAGTTATATTTCCATTTACAACACAGAGTACGAGTTTCTTTCCTGTGACTTATTTTCATGATAAATGTTTCATTCAATTGTCTAACTTTTTAATAGAAAGGGAAGACTGAGTTCTCACACAATACTTTCAAAAACATCACCAAACTTTATGCTTAATGACTTGACTTAGTAAAGCGCCTAGGTTTGTCTGTATTATCAAGCGTATCTTGAGTTGTTCTGATGGAGCAGAATCAACATGATCTATGAAATCCTTGAATATTTAAAGATATAAACATCTTTCAAGACAAGGGGAGAGGATGGGGGTTCCAAATTCAAGTTTTACAATCATTGTTTAGCGATCCTTAGTTAATCTGTTTTCTGGTTTTTCTGCGTGAAAAGGATTACTTTTCATCTCTCAAGTATTTGAGAAATTCCATTAATGTCGCTGATGTGTTTGGAAATGGTTACCAGGAAACACTGAAAAAGAATATAAATGCCTAGTTATCAAAGCACATTTTAAGAATAAATTGCTTTTCTTTTATGACAGGCATTTTTCTGTTGACTCTACTGAAAATATAATGAGTATAGGATGTTCTCACTTTATCTGTCCTGTTTTACAGCATTCTGCTTTATCTGTAAACAGAGATAAATCACTAAGAAGGAAACTGGGGTTTGGGAAATTAGTCATTTACTGTTGAATAAAGGAGTACAAATTTTGGTTTGGTTAAAAGCAAATTAACCCAATTAATTCCCGCCTGTCTCCAAATTACAAATGTTACTAAGGAAAAGTGCTGAAGCTAAATATCTGAGAGAAAAAACCCCAAAACTCTGATAGTAAACTTGACCTCAGCCTGTGCACATGCTATAAATCCTTACTTTAATATAAAATTCATTTGTAAACAATTTTTTTTTTAAAAAATGTATTCCGCAATGTGAGGACTGAAAACAGGCCAACCTATGAGTTCCATCTAAGATATAAGGCATACAATGTACCCTTCTCTCTCTGCACAGTTGAACAACTTGTGAAATTAATTGTAGAAGAAGGAAAAATTTCAGCATCAAGACATTCACTGTACCCCACAATGAACTCCCCTTCTGTATATCAGCTACATCATTACAGTTAGAGTAAGATCCAGTGGGTCTAATCTGGGGGTTTTTCACACCCCCTCCAAACTACCAGGTTTGATTTGGAAAGAGGAGTCTAAGTTTAATAGACTCACTGGGGTAAGAGTTTTATGATATGAAATGCATGCCTCTCCTTTCATATTAAACCAGAGTTTTCTGACCTGCTTCCCAGGGCAACTTTCCTTGGGCGGATTGTAAAGAATCAGAGCAGTGTATATCTGTTCACATTCCTCCTTCCCTCGCCACCTTCTATATGAAGTGACTATCAAGTGAAGCCTGTCTGCAAGATGCCCCACAGCCAGATATGAATGAGAGCTAGCAACAACAAAGCATTCACCCGAATGCTTAGCTAGGCCTCCAAGCTTAAAGCTCAAGCAGCTAAGGAATTTGACAAAACAAGGTTTCACTGTAGAATAAACCATACAGTTTTCACTCTCCCAGAAGAATCCTGCCTTCCCTAATAACAGTAGTTTCACCAAGCCACCTGTCTATGTCAGGGAAATTAATGAACTTCAAAAGTAAAAACAACTAATAATGAACAGCGAACCCTGTTTTTCTAAACATTGGAAATGCCAGCACCACAGCAGTGTGCCTTCTGTTTTACCAAGCCACACAGGGAACTGTAAATTAAAGCCTGATTCCTGGACCTTACATGTCCAGCCACTGCACTACACATTAATCTCTTTCCTCGATTCAGTTGCCAAGTTTGCAGTAACGTTGTGTGATGCATGTCTGAAACCATGAGTTTGATTCCAAGAGAACTATGCACGCTGTTAATGCAAGGGTCAAAATACCTGTCTTAAAAAATCAACTTTTTATAGGAACTTTAAGTGATATTTTTGGTAATCCCTATTGGATTAAACTTTTCCTCTTGACAATCACACCTAGTGAACAAAATACTACATATAAATTGTGGACAGCTCATCAAATTAATGAAATGGGCTTGTAAACATGTCAGACACAGATGTTGTGGCCCTGTTTGCCTTCATTTTTTTAATCAAGAAGCAGGAACAAAAAAACCCACAGCAGATAAAGGATGAAATTGTCATTGTGTCAAAGAAAGTGGACAGTCAAAACAGAAAACATGATTTCAAACATCTCATTACAGATTGGCATTTTAGTGCTTGGGAAAAAAAAAAAACCAAAAAAAAACTTAGCTCAACTTACAATATGAAAGGATCAAAGTTTGATGGAAAAATTAGTAAATCTTCAAGGAATTCAGAGGACAAAGTCTTTTTATATAAAAGAGACTAGCTTCCTTTGATTTAGTAGGAACCAGACAAAGTTCAGTGGGAGAAACGTATTTCCTTTCAAAATCTGACACTAGGATCGTATATCTAGTATTAATTGCTTTTATTCATGACTTTGGTTCAAATTGATATGGCAATGTCAATGACACCTAGAGCATGAACTCCCTGTAGGTGCTGTTTATGCAGCTTAGATGACCCCCAACCTCTACAGCCCAGCTGGTGTTCTAATTATGCTGAAGTATGCTTTACCCGAAGACGATAGGAAAACTTGGATCCAGCTAAACTATTAAGGAGGAAGGGAGATATTTACCAAAAGTTCCTAATTAACTAAGTGTCCTGGCTTGCTAGAGGGAAAAAACCTCACTCTATACAGAGAGTAATCCTCTGATATATATACAGCATAAGATTAATCAGTTGCACTTTTTCAGAAGCAGTCTCCCTGATTTTCTAAGACAAAAGATGTTGAGAAACAGTAGTAACGGCTGTAAAGTTATATTTTCTCTCATGCTTAAGTTCACTCTAGTTTTTTAACATATCTGCATGAGAAATCTGAATTATAAGTATGCAGAGCAGAGACAAAGAGGTGAAAAATGTGGCCATTTCTAGTGCAGCACATGGTAACCTACCACTCAGTAGCTTTAAGTTGCATGGAAATCATTGATAAATGGAGAGTGTGGATATGCTCAAGGAGTCACATCATCACCATGCAGTGAACTCAGCGTCGCCCGAGAGCTGTCAAGCTCACCACCACAGCATAGAGTAACTTTTCTGCCCTGGAGGAATGTGTCACACAACAAGCTCTAGGCAAAAAATGCAGGTATATACATGTGCCAATACGAAAAGCGGGCTGATCACAGCAGTTCATCCCACTGCTGGTAGGGAAATAGCTCAAAAGTTCTGCTAGGTCTCACTGACAGGAAAATATAAAAAGAGCTCATTCATCACATCTCGGACCCAGCCCAGACTCATGCCTGAGCAAGGCAGAGTCTGCCATGTGTGGAAGGAGTTGAAAGTCTCAACTCATCTCAGCACAGCAGGGCACACAGAGAGTGTCAGCCCATTCCTCACCTCCTGCAGACCCACCAGAGTCTGAGGTCTGAGCTGTCTCACTCTAGAGTAGGAGAACAGAGGCAGAGGAATGAATCTCCACTCAAGAGTGTTTGGAGAGCAGAGGACGCGACATCTTTACTCCAGCTCCCAGCACCCCCCACCCTGGATAAGTTAGTATTCGCAATAGATACCTGGATTGAAATACTAACACTACTTGAAACCTTCTGACAACACCTGCTACTGAATCTCGCTTATTTCTTCCCTTCTGTGAAAGAAAAAGCAATAAAAAATATTACTGAAAATACCAGAGTTCTCTGTATTGAGCTCTTTGTAGTCATCCTGTCCTAGTTATCGGTGTCCTTTGTACAAATTTAAACCTGGTTACAGTGAGATTAGTTTCAATTCAAAGCAATGAATCAGAAGCAGAATTTGAGCCACAGTTT
This sequence comes from Margarornis squamiger, assembly GCA_035222235.1. Taxonomy (NCBI): domain Eukaryota; kingdom Metazoa; phylum Chordata; class Aves; order Passeriformes; family Furnariidae; genus Margarornis; species Margarornis squamiger. Next base: position 41,196,274 of record JAWWTY010000106.1, on the reverse strand, counting down.
TACAGATGAAGTAAAGTAAAAATCTTCTTTAGAGCAATCCATATGGTTAGAAAGCTACTTTCAAGCAGTTATCTGTATAAATATGTAGATGATATCAACTATTGGAAGTATTAGCATAAGAGGTATTTACTTTTTTTCTTTTCGTTAATGCAATGACACTTAATGAATTCTAAATTTCTCACAGCAAAATCACTGTTTTCTTAAATTGGTATAGTACAATCAACTTGAGTGAAGCTCAGGAAAATTGTGATTTATTTCTCTAAGGTACATCACAGCAATTCATTACAAACAGCAGAGATAGGATACAGCTCACAGAATGGGTTCAGCTCAATTCAATACATGAGAAAACTATTTAGAACATATATGGAATGCGTTCATAAGTAGAACTTGTTTACGACCCTTTCCTAGCAGTGTGAGTTGAGAGGCATAAGAGGATCTCTGTCTGTATATGTGCATGTTAGTATAAACACAGATTTAAATTTAAGGCTATGTTAGTTATCATATAAACACTTTTAATCTACATAAATCAGACACCCATTATTCCTGTGTAGTTAAATTATAAGCACACATCACCCCAAATAAGCACCAGTAGAAACCATTCTCCAGTGCACCTTCACAAACCCTGTGCAAGCATGAAAAAAAGAATCCAAAACTCTCTTGTATAAATATTTCAGAGAGTTCTAAAGCTTTTTATTAGGAATATTTTTGTGTCCTTCCAACTCTTTTGTTTGATACTGTGAATTCAGCCACAAAGATCTCAGAAGGAGATAAAAATTCTAAGTAATAAAATCCTTCAAACTGACTTTACATTCAAAACCTAAAGGACCAAATACCAGATATATTGGAAAATATAGGGTATAAATATGTGCTATATATCCATGGAAAACCATGAATCTGATATATTCAGTAGTTCAGAGATCTTGTATTGTGACCATTTAAATACCACTTCTCTGAACTGAAATTATAAGATGGAAATCTCCAACATATATGAAGAAGTAACTCTTTTTAGTCAATGGTGATTATATTTATATGCACACATATACACATAGGTACACAACTAATGGAACTTCTGCCTTCATGCTTGAGATGTTGAAAATGAGAGAGACAGCAATAATAGCAAGTGAGACTGTAGAACCAAATGACAAATGCAATTCATGTGTTAAATCCAAAATGCTGTATCATGTGTTAAATCCAATACTCTTTTCATCACCGGACGTAGAGTACATAACATACAGCTAACTACATAGTTGAATGTGCCAGTCAACAGCTATTCCTAGACCCTGTTTTCAGTGGGCTAGGCAAATTTTCAAACTCCGGTTTTATTTTCTACAAACAAATCTGGCCAGCTCTAGCAAACATTTTCCACTAGAACTTTGAACAGTTACAAAGCCTAGGAAATCTATGCTTACCAGTACTTTTCCCCATTATAAAGTTCACAGCATAGAAGGCTCTGTACTAATTAAGAAGTCATAAGAAAAAGCTGATGAATATTCACTCTGTTTCTTAAAAAAAAATAAAAATGGATTCAATGACTTTGTATTTGACTGTGTTTCAAAGCTAATTTCAAGTTGGATCACCACCAGCAAATCAGGATTATGTACTCAAAGAACCAAAAATTCAGATCTGTAAGGATGGATACTATCACTCTCCAGTTAGGGAACAGGAATAAGACCCTGGGACTGAAAAACCCTGACTTTGCACTGTTTTTGAGTGCCTGTGTCTCATTTAAGAAACAGAGACGACACAGCACGTAGAATATCAAGGGTTATGGAACAACCTAAACCTTCATCCTACAAACACTTATGCCTGGGCTTAACTTTACAACCACATGTAAAAGTTCCTTTGATTTTAATGGAACCAAGCACAGGAAGAATGTAAGTGTTTGCAGGAACAGGGTTCAGCAGGTCATGGACTGTATTTTAGGAATATTTACAATTAAATGCTTGTGGATGACTTACAGAGCAGGAGGCTTTACCAGAAGACATTTCTAGATAGCAAACAAATTCAAAAACTTCACAAGTGTAAAGGGCAAAATTTGTGATTAATTTAGTTCCCAAAATTATTCATGGAATTTTGCCATATGCTAACATCAGGAATCTATGAACAGTAGCACTCCTGCTGAGCTATAGAGAAACAAATTTCTGAACCTTGTGAAGCATTCTGAATCCTTTGAAAGAATTCCCAGATGTTTGTATGGATTAATTTCATTTCCTTCTCGTGGGCTCTCAGTTGTGGAGGCATAGAAGTTGTATTTAACCAAGGAATAACATAATTTGAAAACCACTGAGATAGTCTCATATACACTGTCATCTTTGTGAACAAGAATATTTGTTCTACGTCTCTTCACTGAGCACAGAGAAATGCATTCTCTGCTGTCTAAATACCTGATGTGAAAAATGACCTGGAGGAAAGCCAGCTGGCTTAGGCTCAGCCAGTGTAAATGGAGGTGACACATGCTGGCATACTGAAGCACTTTGAGGAACTGGCAGGAACTTTCACTGCCTCTCCAGTTGATGGCATCTGTCCACTCATTGTCCAAGTGCCTCTGCAATCAGCTTGACTGCATGATTTCCAGGCATCAACTTGTTATTCTGCATTTCCACAATGCCCAGAACACTGGGATCCCAGATTGTACAACGATATGCTCCTGTGATACAAACAATTAACAATACTAAGCACAGACACTTCCCAAGCTCATCTCTGGTTCCACGTTCTTGCTATTAATAGTAGTAGGTATGGTATCCTCTACCTGTGGCTGCACCAGGGCTGCAGCACTTCCTCATCAAGAAAAGCATGTAAAGTTAATCATGTCTTTAATTCCACATGACGAGGAGGACATAACCTGGCATTACCTTTGAGCCTCAGTTGGAAACTGTGTTCAGTAATGATATTTTACTTTGTAAAATAAAGCCAACCTCAGTGAAAGCAAGCAACACTGACTTTGCCTCTTATACTGGTGATCAATTCCACCAGTCTCATCACGTAAGCCATGCTGGTACTTAGAAAACATGAGCATTGAATTGACTTTGTGATTGCCAGATAGCCTTCTTCTCAAAAGAGGTGAATAAAATACCTTGTTTTTTTGCAGCAGGTTAAATATACTGCATGACAGTGCATATGAGACTCTCTTAGTGGTTTTCAAATAGACGATGTTGTTCCTTAGTTGAAGAATACACCTAGGCCTCCACGACTGAGAGACCACAAGGAGGAATTGCTTTGCCTTTTTCAACAGGCTAAAATGAAAACATTTTCTTCAGAAAAATATACCAACTGTTGTGAGATCAGAGTATCAACAATTTTGACTGTTCATTTTCCTTGACGCTTTCAGTCATTACTCCTCAGACAAAAAAAAATATGTTATTTCTGCATTACACATGAAGTTACTGAAAATGTTAGGAAGTGGGAAGTCTTGCACTGACTTAATTTTTCACAAGTCCTACTATCACAACTATGCATTTCAAAAAGTCACTGTTTGATACAAAATTTCTAGAGTGGTTTATTATAAGTACATGATATTTTCAAAGTAGCTGGGAACTGAAAATCCCACTGAACTCACTGTGAGGGAAGTGCTTATATTATTTGAAAATTGGAACACTTCTCCAAGTGACTACACACAAGGAATAAATGCCTAACCATTGCTATTCTCTCTCAAAAACATAGCTGCAGATATACATTCAATCTGAAAGGAAAATATTTCTTTTTCCCTGTCCAGAAATTAAATATGAGAGCTGGTTTTGCCACATAATAAAGGAGAACTTGTATCCAAGCAAGAAAACACAACAAAACAAGATACCCATTTTGAAGGGAACAGCATTACAAATCCATGGTATGTTTTTATTCAGTTTATACTCAATCAGATTATAAAGGAGAAGCCCCATACCATATGCCTTTGAGGAAATAGTGTCTTATTATGTGACTCCCACTCACTGTCATGATAAGGTTCAGGTGTCATTTTTCATTATGATTACAGCCTTGGCAGAGTAAAAGGTTTTTGCCTTTTCCGTTCAGTCATATGAGTTTTTCCTGACAGCTTTCAGATTGCAAGACGATAATGATTGCAGTCATTCTGGCAGAAAACACTGAGGTTATTCTGTATCAGTCTTTCCCTCTTGTGTTGTTTTTTTTCTACTGTTCACCCAAGAGCTGCAATCCAGTTGTCCCAAGTTATTCAGAGATACCTCTCCTATGTCTTTACTCTACCAGAGATTATTTTGAAATTTTTTATAAGCTTAGTAGCTTTAAGAATACAGCATCAAAGTTTATTCAATTAGGACAAATATTTTAATCCCTTTTAGGCTCCAATGTGTTCAAAGTTTCTCTCTGCTTACTCTAAGATTTTTATACTGGGCACAGACAATACCTCAGTATCTACAGTCATGTACTTAGAGTTGCTTTAAAAGCGTCTGTGGTATTTTCACTGTAAACCTTAGATTTCTTTTAAAAGACAGTAAGGATCTTGATGTTCATACTAGACACGTATTTTCTACAGAGCCCTTGTTAAAAGAAACAAAGTTGTTTAACATGTAGTGTTTTGCTCTGTCTTTTGGATTTCTTGATGAGGCTAATCTCTGCATTGAAACATTTCACATAAATTCCTTTCCTTCTTTTCTCTTCTTGGTATTAGGAAAAAAACCCAAAGAAAAAAGGAGAGTAATTATGGATTAAATGTATGACTTAAAATATATAGATAAATTAAAAGTAGGAAATACAAGACCTTCCTGAAATGTCTTCTTTTAGCTTCACCTAAGCTTTTTGGTACAACAGTTTTTCCAGTTTGTTACATCTCAGAGATGGGAAACCAAATATTTTTATGCATATGTATTTTTACATATAACGTATGTATGTATGTATGTATGTGTTCACTCTAAAACAATAGTTTCCCTGGTAAAGACAAAAGACAAGGGTCTATCTTTATCAGAATCAATGACAAAATCATAAAGTGCAGAGGGCTGCATTTGTCTACATTTGTGTCACTGACAAGTAAACCAAAACACTTCCATTAGGGTCAGTGGAATTTTCTGATATACACTCAGACTTAAGAAAAGCCTATATGGGGGAAAGAATCCCCTCACTTATTCACTCTTGGGCCAAGAAGGCATAAAAGACAATCAGAAACCCATTTCAAAATGCTGGTGCAGACAGAGTCATGGTAGAGCTGTTGTGTGACCACTTCCTGGGAAGCCAGTCAGACACAGGAGAATGTTCTCCCTTTCTGGGCATGTTCTCCTGAAGGTGTCCCATGGCCCACACTGACAGCAGGACACAATGGAACAGAGCAGCACAGTAGGAAGGGCTGCTGTCCTTAAAAATGGGTTTGTCTGGAAAAGCAGGACATCAACAAGTGAGATGAGAAACGGAATTTATATTCTTTGGCATAGCCAAATGCTGAGAAGCAAATGAAGTCAGTGTTTATTAGTCCTAATACAGACCTTTAAAATAAACATGAAATTATTGGGGAATATGAACCAGAGCAACCAATGAAATGCTATTGCTGAGCCAGTAGCATCACCTTTAATTAGCAAGTTTTTCTCTTGTTAGCTATGAAACAACTGTGTCTTTCACTGGCATTTTACTAGCAGTACAAATGGTTTTACTGTAATTTTTGTAGACAAATTTTCACATGATTGAAAGGTACAGCAGCTCTTAGGTTGTATGCTTGAGATTTTTTCTTCTTTCGCTATTAATATTTCTGCTTTGGGTTAGGAGGAAGATATCATTTTGGTAAGAAATTACTACAAACTGAGGCACAAATAAAGCAATATGAGGAACTGTGGCCAGACCATTAGTAATTAAATCAGGATGGGGAGATGGACAGAAGAGGGTGTGAAGGAAATAAATGTGATCCATAGACCCTTGAGAAATAACTTGCAGGATTTCCTTTGGAGCAGAATTGCCCACCAGGAGACTAAAATATGTTCATATAGCCAGACAATGGGGTAATAATATTGAAGTCACTAAATCCAAAAGCCCCAGGAAACTGTTGTAAGTTTTGGCTGCTCTGAAGCCATAGTAGTGGCTTAGGACGTACTGCTGCAGACCTCCCTCTTTGCATGGAGGTTTGACCCATAGAGCTATGTAGTGGTGAGGAGTACTGCCTCTTGGACCTCCCCAGGCCACCACTATGTACACGAGAAGAGACAGCAACTGCTTCAGGAGTGGAAGTAGCCATTCCCTCTCTTCCCTCAGTACATGGGACTGAGTGGAAGCATTCTTGGCCCTCCAGCACCACTCTGCACAGAACCACAGCATTATCAAAGTTGAAAGAGACCTTCAATGTCTTGTAGTCCAACCATCAGCCCAGCACCAACCTAATCACCCATAAACCATACCCCCAAGTGGCACACCCAGACACCTCTTGAACACTTCCAGATACAGGGACTCCATCACCTCCCTGAGCATCTTGCTCCAACACCTCAACACTTGTACAGTACTTTTTCTAATACCGAATCTGAACTTCCCTAGTTGTAGCTTAAGGACATTTCCACTCATCTTTCATTTGAGACATGACAGAAGAGACTGCCCCCCACCTCACTACAACCTCTCTCTCCAGGTCTCTCATTACTCTCAGGTGCATCCCATCTGGGCCCACAGACTTTTGGGTGTCTAACAGGCATAAGAGGTCACCAACCATTTCCTCTTGGTTTATGGGGACTTAACTCAGCTTCCATCACTAACTTCCAGCTCTGGGAGTTGAACCTCACTGTTGAGCCTTATGTCCTCCCTGCAGAATCAACTATGCTCCAGGCAAGTTCCCTCCATCAGCTTGCCATGCAGCTGTTCAGTTTTGCCATCACTGCCATGAAGGTTCACACCAGCTTTACACCAGCATTTCCTGGTCATAGTGCAAACACTTTGTTAGGCAGGTCTGCTCCATAAAGAGCCTTTTGCCAAGTACCTCTTGGTAAATAAAGTGATACAGGGCTCAGGACAATGGTTATAGGCTCATTCAAATAGCTGGCAACTTCAAATGGTTGGCTGACAACTTGGAGCTTTAAGTTTCAATAGCAGAAAAGGGTATTTTGAATATTAGCTCATGCAGCCAAAAAGCTGGTTACATCACAAAAATATAATCCTTTTAAATCACAGCTCAGTGAAGACAGTTACATGCCAATTGACCTAACAATTTGAAGCTCATGAAGGCAGGCATGTGTATATAATCTGCACTATGCCTTGACTGATACCTTTAAAAACAAGCAATGTTTTAGTTATTCAAATGTTTAAGAGATGTGAAGTAAGATAAGATTAGTTTCTACTTGGTGCTGGTACCAGACTACAGAGAGGAAACAACTATGTGAAACTGCAGTAAGCAAGATGAGGTAGGGCAGTCGTGGTACCTCAGAATTTTAGCTGAGAAATAGTCTGGTACCTTATGAAATCTGACAAAATCATGGTCAAAAGTGGAACCACTGCATAGCCAAATGTATCTCAAAAGAAAAAGCAGTTAAGCCTCTATCACTTTCTTTTTTTTTAAAGATGCCTTTGAAGTGAAACACTTCATATGATGGCTGTTTGGCTGTGGGTTTCTGATTATTTCTCTTTAACTTTAGAAAAAGAAGATGCACTGCCAACAATGAAAAGTAAACTGTACTTATCCCCACATAATTCACCCATACCTTAAATCATGAGTTTTGCCCGACAAAACATAAACTATTCAGGGTCAGTGCAGGATTATCCCTTTGGAAACACAGTAAATAAAGCCATTACAATAGGAAGAAAACTGGTGAGTTAGAGTACTTTTGTTTCTCTTAAGTAATACAAATACAAAATAAACAAATGAATTAAACAGCTCTCATGCATGGTTTGCAGGAGAAAATATTAACTGCTTGAATGCCAAGGTTAAACTAAGCTTAAGATCCATAGGACAAAATAAGAGCTAAGTTATTAGCAGGCTATGAAATTAGAAAACAACCTGCAGTTCATATTTAAGGAAGAGTTTTAAGGGATTTATTTTTTTTTTAAGTAAATTGATTGACTATGTAAAGGACCTGCCTTAAAAGATTTCAATTTAGTAATATTTTTTAATGTTCTAACTACGACCAAAATTGTAGAACATCACAGTACCTACACACTGATTAGCAGAGCTTAGGCCCTGGATGAAAAGCACTAGGTTTTGCTTTTGGGTTGTAGGGAGGAGGGGGCATAGTCTATACTCTTGCCCAAACAGAGAATTCAAAATCTGTCTCATAGAGGCTGTTCTTCTTGCACCACTGAATAAACCCCATACAATAAAAACTGAAAACTTTCAGATGCTTATTAACTCAGTGCTTTCAAAAACCCAAAATACTACCTTTTTTAAAATGCTCTAGAGTCAAAAATTGTGATGAGAAGCATCTGAAATTAGGGATTTGACAGGAAGAACAAAAATAGTGAAATGCTAATCTCATTTCACCAGTAGAAATCTACATTAAAGTTACTGTAATGCAACGGATGCATTCTACTGGATTCCCACTAGGTGAACTGAGATCAGTGTCTCAGGAAAACTAAATATTCAGCAGTGAAGAGCTGTGCTATTTAGAGAAAATAGAAAAGGGACACTTCCAAGAATTTTAGTAGATTGACACTGAATCTGCAACCAACAGTCAGTAGATTGTATTTCTGTTACAGTTTATGAGGCACTGTCATTTTCAAAGTATAGTTTCCCCTCCCAAATTATCCTTTTGTATGAAAGGAAGTATCACAACTATAGGAACTTAAAAAATATCAAAAAACCCCAACATGTTGTGTTAAAGAAAAGGAGAAACTTAAACAAACCAAAATGAAATGTAAACAAAATTAGTGGTCTGACTTAAAGCCACAAAACTATAGAAACTCAGTAAAGTCTCAAAGTATGAAAATCTGAAAATCCAGCTTGGCATTGTGTCCCTTGCTGAAACCTGTGAGTCATTTACTCATTTGTTTGGTTTTGTTGTTGGGGTTTTTTTTCCTGCACAAATGATAAGGGTACTTTTAATTAAAAAACATTGTGTGAGCAAAATGACATTTCCCATAATCCTTGGAAAATTTTTCAAATTACTTTTCAAATTTCAGATCTGTGTAATGAAAATTATATTACAGGAAAAACAGATAAATTTTCAGGTGAAGTAAGAATACAAAAGTCTTTAACCATATGAAGAATTAGCCAAAGTTTATCCAGCCCTCACACACAGCAGAACCTAAACCAGAGACTGCTTGCATTCAATTCACACTTTTTAAATAAGAAGAAAATTTGCCTGTGAGGCAAATTATCTGAGTAGTCTGACACTGTATCAGGATGCTCTCATGTCTTGCTCTCCTACATATCAAAGTCCCTTTCTTCCAGGTTGCTCAGAGCAGGGGAAAGACCCATGGTATAAACAGGTAGCTTACCCACTGTATCCAAACTGGGGTGCATGTACCCCAGGGGAGGCATATGACAATCAGTTGAAGTTCATGAAGAAAATATTTTTTGCATTATTAATAGATGAAATTTAAAATAATTAAATTGTGGTTATTTCATCCTTTTTAATGTCTGTATTTGCATATGTTTTATAATGTACCTAATTTATTATTACAGCAGTACATATATACAATTTATAAATAAATATACACCTATTGAGGATATGTGCTTAAAAATATTTTACTGATTATTAAAAAGTAGTGAATACATATAAGGCTAGAAAATACCTTCACCCATAGACCCAGCATGAAAAATTACAGTTTCAGTAACTGATACTTATTACGCTTGGCTGAATTTGACCTAGAACCACTCATGATTTTAGGAAAATACAAGGGCACCTACATTTCATTCCATCATACTATATGGTTCTCTTAACTAGCCTTCATGCTTCTCTTAACACCCCTTCAAATGTTCTTAATCAGCTCACGCAGAAAACTCAATTTCTGTTTAACACACCAGTAATCCAAAAGTATGAAAAAAAATATTCAAGACTCTTTACAGAATATGTCCATTTATCACAGGGTTCTCATTTTACTGTAAAACACAGAGGAGAACAAAAGGTCAAAATACGAACGTTTGAAAACTCTGACTGTGAGAAAAGTAAAAAAACCCTTCCATTTCCCCAGTGTGTGACATTTTCTAGACTCCGTTTTGAGTTCATTTTCATTATCTTGGAATAGCTAGTTTCCAAGAAGTACCGCAAGTAACCTCAGAAAAATGCTTTGGCTTTAAAAAAAAGAACTAGAAATCTAATGGGAAGAATTATTATTATTATGTAACTTCCAACCCAAACTAAGAGATACAGGTGGCTTGGATCGTCCTTACAAACGCTAGATTAGCCTTCAGTTTCAGATGCTTTATATTAGGTTACCCTTAGGATGTGAAGACATAGCTTGGTTTAAATCAGTGGGAGTTTTGCTGTAGACTCCAAGGGGCCCTTACCTTCCACAATTTTGCCTTAACAAGATATCAGTGCTTGCCAAAAACTGCATCTTCATTTATTTGCAAATTATTACTAAAAATATTTGGCTTAACATGCAACGGATTCAAATTTTCAGGTGGTATAAATCAGCATAGCTGCAGAACTATGTCAATTTAACCCACTTGAGGATCTACCAGTGGGGTTTATCCCATTTAAGATCATTCATAGCAGTAAAGTAATTAATTTTAAAATCTTCCTGGTTTCACCCTGGGCTACAGCATTTTTGTGGCTATAATCTTCAAATCAAGCAAACTCATCCTATCAAAAATGTATTATTCCTTAAAAATAAGTATCTAATTAACCTACTTCTTTTCTTTATTCAGCCCTGGCACCAATCAGAAATTATATGCTGTATTTAAATTTAGGCAACACAAATGTAAACATGCCTTTGCAAGACTGCTTACCATAGAGAAACTTTGAGTAACTCTGGTTCATTTCTACTAAAAAGTTGATTCATATTAGCTATTTGCACAACTTTGTGTTACTTGTTAACAACTAGACACATCTGTGCAAGATCATCTTTTAACCTCCTTGTCTCAAAAAACTGTCTAAAGTAAATTTAATTCATTTTCACTTGATGCAGTGTTTGCATGATAAGTGAGAAATTTTCCAGTTGAAGACTTGTGCATTTAGCCTTAGAGACAGAAAAAGGAAAAAAAGTAAGCATCTAAACACAATTGCAAATGGGAAATAGCCTCGTCCCCGTTTCTTCTATAGGTATGTACTTATTCTGCATTGCTGCAGAGTAGAAGAACAAGGTTCTTCTGTCTAACCTATAAGTATTCAAGAAATGTTAAGAACATTTTGTATTTGCTTTCTTTTAAAATAACACAAAGCATTCAAAAGTCAAAGCTTTAGCAACGTAAGATGAGGAAGAATAAATCCATGTCATATATATAATTTTGATAATTATGAGCTTGCATTGCTGTAGTGGTTTGTTGGACTAAAACTCACACAATGCACAATACCATAATGTAAAAAGAAGAAAATCAAAATACCATTGCCATGAAAATGAATTTATCAGGTAGGAGTTTACAACATTGAAAGTTCTTGTTAACTGTTTCACTGGAAGTGTATCGTGATTTTGGATAAATCTTTATTACTGTACTACACAAAAGCACTACCAGTTTAGAGCAGAAATAGATATGCGAAAACTTAAATACCTTCACCTTCCCATCCTCTCTCTAAGATTTCATCTAGAACGTGTTTTTCAAAACTTTTAGCAAAAGGTAAGAATGACCAGTGAGTGATATCTTTTACTACAAAACTTGTTTCTTCAGCTTGTACTCTGCTACAGTCTCTTTTGAGTCAAGTTCTTTACACTCACAAAAAAACCCACATAAAATGATGTAATTATCCAAGTCTGTAACTATGCAAGCATTGTGTGAAATAAATTGTTGAAGATAGTTAACTTTTCAGTGGTTTCCATGGGGCAAGGATTGTAAAATAGCATAAAATAATTTGGGTTGGAAAGGACTCTTGAAGGTCATCTTGTCCAACCCCCCTACAATGAGCACAGCATCTTCAACTAGATCAGGTTGCTCACAGCCCTGTCCAGCCTGACCATGAATGTTTCCAGGGATGAGGCATCCACCACCTCTCATGGCAACCTGTTCCAGTGTTTCACCACACTCATCATGAAAAACTGCTTTCTTATGTCTAGTCTGAATCACCCTCTTTTAGTATAAAATTGTTATCTTATTTCGTATCACAAGAGGCCCTGCAAAGAAGTAAGCCCTCTTTAAGTATTGAAAGGCTGAAATAAGGTCCAAAATATTTCCCAGATTATCCCTGAAATACCTGCTAACTTCCATGAAGTTACAACAGCAGTAAGTAACTTCAGCAGAGCAAGTACTGACTGGCAAAATGATGGATAAACATAATTTTGACTGACTGCCACCAAGGGTGTATTTCCCACTAAGCTTCACATATCTGAGGATTTATGTGGCACGTATAGTTATTGCTGAAATCTGTGAGCAGCTAAACAGCAAAAGTGCAAGTCAGGCACACTCCATCCCTCTTTTTGTGAAGGAAGATAAATGAGGACAGATTGGTAAGAGATGTGAAAATCATGCTCCAAAGTGAATTTTTAGTGTAAATCAGCTTTTCATCTCTTAGTATATGTACATGTTCAGTATCTTAAGTGATAAGCCATGATTAGTTAGTACCACTGTCTCTTTCACAGAGTAATCAAGGTCCACATAAAACCCTAACCAGATTTTCTGCCCCATTTCTATTCCATTAGAAGGCTGTTGCCTCACTGTTTTAGTAGCTGGAAACCACTTTACAGCTGTGAGTGAAATTCACTCGGGGCAGTTCATACTTATTTTTCTTGTAGTCATGGAAGGAAACAGTTTCTCATGATCTCAAAGGAACAAGATCACCTCCAGACCTTACCTTGTCTGTCTAAATGAAGCAAATGCCTTCTCTTGGAATGAAGCTGCTTTCCCTGACACATTTGAGCTAACTAACATCTCGTTGTTTCCCTTTTTCTGAACACAGATGGCCAGAATTATATCTAGATAAGATCCAAAAAAGTAATAGGGATATCTAAAGTAGCATGAATGTTTCTTTGTCTGTCTTCTCTGTTCCATCACACCTAGCTAGATACATTTCTAGATCACACTTGCCATTTTTCCAGCCACATTAATTGGATGGCTTATAGTTAATCCTTTGATTAACTTCTTTTTATGTAGAAAGAACGTAGAGTTATATATGAGTTATATATGGAGAGAGTTATATATATTTTTATTGCATCTTGTAATTAAATTTATTTTATGACAGAGAGTATTGTGTCCTTCATTCAATATGCATTTCTACACTGATGCGCATGTTTAGTTAAGAATCATTGTCTAAATGCTTCTCTGCATGGCTAAACTGGAATATTTTTCATCATGCAAAAGATCTGCACATATTATTTATTTCTGGTTGTTTAAAATAGCTGCCAGTGCCTCTCTCATAATACATGCAATATCACTAAATGTGCTACACCTCAAGTCATTCAAACATACTAAAAGGCCATTTCAAAAACTAAGCAAGTCTACTGACTTCTGTGTAGCTAGACTATCCAGAGGTAAGATCTCTCACATGCTTATAAAAGGTGTGAAAAAATAGAACCTCTAATAAATACCTTTTTTTTTCCCTACACATAAGAATAAAAAATATTATTTCAAGGTAAACTGACAAAGATACTCTTGAGAAAAAAGATGGCATATTTTTTAGACTGATTTGAAGACAGAGGCAAATTTCCTATGGATTTTGCTAGAACAAGGATTATGAATTGTGTGCCAAATTATTCTAGATATATTAGCTGATTTCTCTGGTACGACAACAGCAAGGAATAATTCCAATAAATAAATGTGACTGCCATGAAACTACTGAGAAAAATGAGCCTTACTTTCTCTGACAACTTCCCAAGATTCATAATGACATACATTGCTTCAAAGTCAAAGACTTCAATCAGTGGCAAATCAATATACTGATATCTAAAAGATACATTGTTTTGATATAAGAAAATACTTTCTAATTTATTGCAGTGGATAAACAAAACATTGGAATGCAAAAATGTAAATCAATTTCGCTGACCTTGAAGCTGGCGTCCTTTGTACAAATCCTTTGTTTTTGTCGGGTGAGCTCTGGCACTATTATCACATTTAGGTTGTTCATACCTAAAGAACAAACAGAGAGAGAATAAAACCAGCCAAGGTTAATGTGATTTGGAATTAATTTATTTCCAATTTTGTAGTCCAAATAAAACTTGTACTTGCTTATATTCAGGGAATAATCCTGTTTTTCACTCAAAAGAGCAATGCAAACTCATCTGCCTATTTTTCACTTACCTCAAAGAAACCACCACATTCTACAGGAAGGAAAACTAAGGAACTGCCATAAATTATTATATTATAAAAATTATTTTGAAAAATACTCCAAAAAAAAAGCCCACAAAAGCAAAAAAAGAGGTACGGCTGTCCTCCCACCTACAAAACCAAAAAGCCATAAACACTATGGAAAACTATTCATGTTAGGAAACACCAGACAAACGATTTCAAAATCACAGCTAGGCAGGTACTCTAGTTAGATACTACTGCAGCTCTAAAACTATGTACCACTGTATTCCTTTCTAATAAACAAAAAACAAAACAAAACAAAACAAACAAACAAACAAAAAAAGTAAGAAGGACTAGCCAGCTAATGTTTTGAACAAGAGTGAAGAACTGATAGGATTTCTACAAAGAAGGGAATTGGGCTGAAACTGCTTGAAATTAATTGTGAAAAAGACTGAATTTCCACATGCTACTGGAATATTCTGGTCCTTCTATGCAAAGTGCTTGGAGTTTGCCTGCCAGCACCGTGCCAGCAGCATTCCTGATGGGCACTACCTGCCAGGATCTCACATGAGTTTATTTAAAGTCACTCTGTTCATTGAACTGGTAACAAGGAACTGTTACCAGTTTTTTGTGCCAGTAATTTGTGCTTTCAAGAAACATTGACTTATGCAATACCACTGGTAATATCTTTTATGCAAGACCAGGAGGCATGGGAGCATCAGCTGCTGAATCTCACCTTTTTTTATGTCCCACTATCAATACATGATGTTTTTTCATACAACTCACCAGAATTTCATTATGAGAAATTTTACTTTCTTCTAAAGTAGCTTGAAGTTGCAGAATTCAATGTGTAGCACTTCAAATAAAGTTTCAATTCTCAGTGAAACACACTTACTAATATGAATTGTGCCCCCATACACGTATGTGCACATACATACCTGTTCACTGAATCTAGATTCTTTCATCTTTTATATAACTGAAATTCTTCTCTACTAAGTTTACCAAAAGGATATTTATTAAGCAGTACACTAAAATGGCTAATTAAAATATACTAATCCAAACTGTATGGAAGAAAACATTCTTTCTAAAACCATTAAATGGTGGCTATGTCTTGGGTCCAGGCCAGACTGCTCCTAAGAGCACTGTCTAAACATTTTGATCTTAATTATCAGGCAGCATAAAACTCCCCAGTATTATTTTTCCTTTGAGGGCTTAATTTATTTCTACATCATCTAATGAAACTGACCACTGGCCCATCAAATTTTGGCTTCTGCAAGAAGATACAGTGTTGTTTTCATGGACATAGGAGAGCTAAGGACCCTTTTTTCCCCTAAAGAATGGCAGGAATAGAAGGTGCTTTGATAACATGGATGGGATTCAGATACCTGTTGGATGACCACTTCAATCAGCCAAAAAAACAGTGAAAGGGAAATCTCTGAGCAATACTCACTAATGCAGTATCTGGCAAACAGCCTGGTCCCCAGTTAATCTGATACCTGACTGCATTGCCCTCATCCTCTTCTGTTACTGTTGTTCTTTGCCTACCCTTTATTTTTTGGCCTCTACTCTTCTACCCTTTTAACTTATATTTTTGTTAAAGACATATATAGGTCATAATATGCAAGCTAAATCTATTAAAGCCCAATAGGTGTTAAATGCTGAAATGTGAAAAGTCTGTGTTTAACTCTTTAAAGCAACTGAAGAAAGAAAATGAGTCATTAGAACTTTACCATACAGGAACAGCCATGGTCAAACCTGATAAGAAAAACAGACTTGCCTCAGTTTTCATGGAGAAAGAGTGGGAAAGGGATAGCATATCAGAATGGAGCACTGTCAGGTTAAAAATAATGTAGCTAATAGACATCCCAAGTTACTCTTTTGAATTTTAAAGGGGAAAGTATCCCTAGATGTGAATGTATATCTAGAATCATCAAGGGCTTATGAAGGCTGCTTTATACCTCTGATCAGTCTGCTGGGAAGCATTGAGATTTACTGAGGTGTAAAATCAGTAGAGGATGGAGGCTTTCACAGGGATTCCACAGCGTGTGTGGACCTCACAAAACAGGTAAATTATGCTCTTTTTTAAGTTTAGAGAATCTTGTGCAAGTGGGTTAGGGATTACTTTGCACATGTTCCTAGTTGCTAAAAAGTCCCATGTAAGCCTCATGGCCCCCACTGAATAAAAAGGCTGAGGGTTATACTCTGAGGTCCAACAGGCATTGGGAGCCAGCTGGTGAGGACCATACTGATAAGACTTTTGGGAGGATTGTTGTTTAACCCTTTAAATGTATTACTTCCTTTTAATTAAATGGATGTTTCCTCTAGGTTGTCATGAAATCCAGCTTTATACCACAACTTCACCTATTTCTTTAGAGTTTTATTGTCTTAAATGTTTTAGAGTGGCTTTTAATTGACATATCTTTATTTTAACCCTAGGATGAGATTATTTTTTTCTGAAATACCTTCATTGACAAATGACTTGTCTTTTTTTTCAGATGATGGTGTATTAGAAGGTGAATGAGTATTAATAACTTCCCTTTGTCTTGGGGGTCTTATTTAACATGACTAATTTTATTCATTGTGATATTCAGAGCCTTACGACATGACAAGTATCATCCTCATGAATACATTCAAAAGAAACAACATGCAAAACACAAAGCTGTTCTGGCAATAGCTTCCCACATCTGTCTATCCTTTCACTGTTGTCCCCCAGTGATTCAATTCATATTTGAAGATATTTCAGCATGTTATGCATCCATATTGCTACCAGGAGTATTTATGCTATCAGTTTCTGCAGTACCATTTTAACATCTCTTAATTTCTATTTTGCAGTGGAAAACTGAAAGACCGTACACCAAATTTTGCACAAGTGCCTGGTTCTTTAAATTAGGAGAGAGTTACATGTTCACTCTTTCCATTCTATAAAAAATAATTAGAAAAAGACAACTGTATATCCTTCATCATATTCTGATCCCCCTTTACTTCTCTCTGCCAGAGAAAAAAATTTAATTTTTTCAATACAGAAAGCAAAAATTAAAATCAGGAAATAATTAATGGGATTCCAGCCCACCTAAATCTTTCTCAGAAATGAGGTCTAGACATTCCTCTTAAACTCCCGGCAGTAATCCCACCTGCTTGTTTACCAAGACTGTAGATTCCTAAATACACCAGTCATTCTTTATTTAGTATGAAATTCCTAAAATTGAGTACTCTACTTACCCATCTGTGCTCAGAAATGTCCTCTCCAGGGATATTACTAAATATTACTTCCTCAGAGCTTCATTGAGAATGGACCATAAGTCCAACAAAACTGAACAAATTGGAAATGGTCAAGACCACAACACATGATCTTTTTAGTATCAGACATCAAGCAGAGCACTTTTGTGTCTAAACCATATGCATGGAATGATTGAATTCAATTTTCCAGCCTTCCAGACATCCAGTACAGTGAAAAGCCTTTCTGCTGCCTCTTTTCCCACAGCTGAGTGAATGTGTAGTTGCCAAACACAGAAGGCCAGAAGACCAAACAGGAAAAAAAGAAGACAAAGACTGATTCGCGGTCCATAGGTGATTCATCAAGGGGTTGGGAAGACCTAGAATTCCAGTCTGTATGACAGCAGGAGCCAAAATGACACATAGTGCATGCGCACTATACGTATGAACAGGAAAATGAGCTGGTTGATTTTCAGCAATCACCACCTCTAGTTTCATAAACAGTTCATCTTGACATACAGGATGTGGCAGGAAGCCTGCACAGATGAACAAAGGGCACCTAACAAAATTCAGACTTAAAAAGGAAGCATAAAAAGGGTAGAAATAGAGTCAGGTGACACAGGAGGTGATATAGACACTGTCCAAGTGTGCAGGAATGGGGTTAGGAAAGCTAAAGCCCCTTGGAGACCAATCTGGTAAGGAGGACAATGGGCAGTGAGAAAGACTTCTTGCATTTGTATCAGCAGCAAAAAGAAGACTAAGGAAAGTGTGGGATTGCTGCTGGGTGGGACAGGAGCACTTGTAACAAAGGACATACAGAAGGCAGAAGTACTTAATGCCACTTTCTCCTTGTTCTTTACTTTTGAGACCAGTCTTCAGGAATCCCAGGTCCCTGAAACCAGCAGTAAAGTCTAGAGCGAGGAAGATTTACCCTGAGTGGAGAAGGATCAAGTCAGGAATTGTTTGTTTGAACAAGCTGGACACACATATCCACAGAACCTGATGAAATGCACCCACAATTACTAAGGGAGCTGGATGATGTCATCGTGGGCCACTCTCAATTATATCTGAAAGGTTGTACTGACTGGAGAAGGGAACTGGAAGAAAGTAAATGTCACTTCTATCTTCAAGAAGGGCAAGGAAAAATCAAATAATAAGCCAGCCAGCCTTACCTCAGTTCCTGAGAGGGTGATGAAGCAAATCTTCCTAGAAGCTATTTCAAAACATGTGAAAGAGAAGAAGGTGATTGAGAGTAGTCAGCATGGAACTATGAAGAGGAAATCATACTTGGCCAACACCACAGCTTTCTATAACTTGCTTAGTGGATAAGGTGAGAAGGACAGATACTATTTATCTTAATCTTAGCAAGGCTTTTGACACTGATCACATTCTCACAGATAAACTGATAAAGTATGTGCTAAATAAATGAACCAGGAGGTGTGTTAAAAAATAGCTGAACAACCAGTGTCAAATAGTTGTGATCAGCAGCAAAATTTCAGACGGAAGCCAGTCACCAGTGGAGTGCCCCAAAGCTCATAGAGGCAGTAATGTTTAACCTCTTCATTAATGATCAGGACGCTAGGACACAGAACAATTTTAGCCACTTGCAGATGATAAAAAATTGGGAGGAGTGGCTGATACAAAAGACAGTTGTTCTGCCATTCAGAGAAACTTCAACAGGCTGCAGGAATGGGCTGGCAGGAACCTTGTGAACTTCAAAAAAAAGGCAAATGCAAAATTCTTTCATCTGGAGAAGATTAAGCCCTGCACTTTTACAGGATCGGGCCAACCAGCTGGAAAGCAACTTTGAAGCAAGAACCTGGGATTTCTGATGGACTCTGAGTATGAGGCAGCAACACAACCTTGCAGTAAAGCAGGCCAATAGCCTCCAGGGCTGTATTAGAAAGACCACTGTCATCAGGTCAAGGAACGTGATCCTTCCCCTCTCGTTCACACTGGGAGAATGAGACAGATCTGCAGTTTTGTGTCCAGCTCTGAGTCCCCCAAATGAGAGATACAGACACACTGGAGTGGGTCTTGCAAAGGGCCATGAATTTTAGCAAGGGACTGGAGCATTTGACATAATAAGGAAAGGGTACTGACACAGTTCACCCTGAGGAAGAGAAGGCTAAGGGAATATCTTATTGTTCTCTATAGATATCCAAAGGGAGGAAAATAAAGACAAAGGAGTCAGACTCTTCTTGGTGATGTCCAGTAGCAGGAAAAGAGGTCACAAAATGAAACACAGAAAATTTTGGGAAAATGTAGGAAGAAACTTTTCTTTTAACTATAATGGTTATAGTTAAAAAACTAAAAAACAAACATTAAAGCGGGCTGCCCAGAGAGACTGTGGATTCTTCATTCTTAGAGATACTGAGAACCAACCGAACATAGTCTTGAGCAATCTATTGTAGATGACCTTGCTTTGAATAGAGGGGTTGGACCAGAGAATCTCCAGAGGTCCCTACTTATCTCAGCTATTCTGCGACTCTATAATAAAATTATAAGTACAAAAAAAAAAGAAAAAAAAACCCCAAAATAACAAGAAGAAAACCCCACCAATAAACAAAACTCAAGAAAAGCAAAACCACAGCAGAAGCGCCATTGCTTTATGCGCATAAGAAGATGATTTGGACTCAAATTAGGGAATAGGAAGTAAAATTATTTAAATTATCATTCAAAGAAGGATTAGCAAGAAGAAGAAACTGTGAACAAACCTAGGGATGGAGAACAGAGAAGGAGCACAAAAGGGAGCCTCTGGAATCTCAAGAGGACATCTCTAGATACTCACACAATATGTGTACTGATTCTACAGTTTCAGGATGAAATTTGGACTTGTTTGTTTACACAGTTTATGAACCTCAATTTACCAGAAACAGTAGATCAACAGTAACTTTAAGACATAGAATTATAGAATCGTCAAGGTTGGAAAAAGACATCTAAGTTCATCGAGTCCACTTTAGATGGTACTGTAAATGGCATGGTCTAGACTATGGTATAAGCAGCCAGCACTAAATCAGCACTCGAAGAATATGTGAAAAAAACCCTCCCCAATAATATAGCATTTTACAAGTGACTTATAGTGTGTGTTTCTTTTACAAACCTTATCAAATGATAAAAAAATATTTTTCTTAAGCTTGAAAAGAGTTATGATTACATTAAGATACCCATACTGCCTGCCAGTTTTACATGAGCTTCTATAGCATTATTACAAGGGCCAAACCACAAAAACCAACCTAAATAACGTCTTTTGGAGCATGATATGTGCCTTGTCTACATCTGCTCTATGTGGCTTACGACACTTCACCATGTATCCGGCTCATCTTAGATGACTGAACTACAACCTTCTATTAATAACACACTAAAATGCTATTTCCTCTCTATGGGTTCCTGAGCAGTTGTTCCATCAAAGCCTGTCACATGAAATAGTTGAGGAGGTTGCTGGAAAAAAAAACATTTCTGAAGTTGGAAGTGATTTCTGTCATAGACCATCTCATTCGTTTTTTTTATATTCAGATTAAGGAGTGTGAGGTTTCCTCTGGGATTATTCATTATCTGCTCCAAGCCTTGGTTTCTCAGCACAAAACAGAAGTAAAGAAGAGGACTAGGACAGCAAACTGCCTGTGACATTGCAGTGAAAGAGTCCGTGGCCATCTGGCCTTAATTTTTGATATTTCTTGAAACATTTCACTTTATAGTGGAAAAAACTTATAATTCCGCCAGCAAGAGAAACCTACATGCTTGCACGTGGACGGACACTAAGATATCTTCTCACTACAGCTTTTGAGCACTGAATGTGTAGTCCCTTACCTTGTTGATGTACCAGGGATGGGACGTCCTGTATCCACCAGAACACACCAGCAGTAGCCTGTGGAAGGATGGCACTGCACTGGTTTGTAGAGGCCGCCCTGAGCACACTCTGGAATGAACACATTGTCTTTCTGGGGCTGTTTAGCTTCCTCCAGGGCTGACTGAAGTTCTTGATCACATGACGATGCTTTTGGATGGAAAAGAAAAAGCACTGAAGAAGCTAGACAGAAAGGGTCTACAAAGGGCCTATTAGATTTATCAGACAGTTTTTTATATGTTTGATTGCATATAAGGATTGTGTTTGAAGAGGTTTGGTACAGCTCAAATACCAGCTACATTGTTTTAGGTTGTATACTGTTAGAAGTCTTTGTTTTCTTTTCAAGCAGCTGCTTCATATTATAGTCCTAATATCTTGAACACCCCTCTCCTATACTTGATTTAATCTATGGATAACCAAATACTTTCTCTGTGACCTGAAAAAAAATCCTCATCTACTCCACAGTCCCTAAACTACTGATTCTTTTCAGAAAGAACAGGAAAATCCAGCCTCTTAGGATTCCTTAAATGAATTTTTCACCTAGATATTAATTTAGACTTTTATATTCTGCTCTTTCTTTCCAGTTTTGGAACAACCTCTTAACACAGTGAGAATTCTTCCACGCTCTTTTCTGGTGATTCTGCTATTGGCAATGTATCATTTGCTTTGGAAAGAAAAGACTCACAGGAAAAAATAATGCATTTTTATCTCCTATTACCAGTATTTCCTAGGTCTTTCTGAATGTGTGAAAAACTTATGTATCTACACATTCCCAGCCTTTATACAAAAGTATGAAGCAGGGGGAAAGAGCAGAAACCACAGGGCCTAAGAAGGCTGTCAGTTTATACCAGTCAGTAAAATAACACCTCTGCTGAGGATTTTTGGTCACTTCTAAACTGGTAGATGTGACACTGCAGAGATAATAAATGAGACAGACTCCAAGGACTTTAAAGTCAGTCTTCTATCATGTGAAATTTAGATGGTTAATAATACAGCTTCTGTATAATTCATGAACTATCCAGTGAGGAAAAATAATTAGAATATTTGAAAAACAAGAATGTTAAGCACTCTATGAGCACACAAATTACTCACAGGAAAATTTCAAGTCACTAGAATTTCAATCATTAAGAGATTCTCCTCAGTTAAAGAAATGTCCTTTTAATGTTAGAATCAAAAAAAAAAATCTGTAAGTAATATTTGATCTTCTTTCAAGTCAAGTCAGTTAAAGGATTTACTTCTTGACTTTTCACAGTTCAACCCACAAAAGAACAAGTTGAATCCTGACTGAATTTTCTACTGCATTTTAACAAATTTCAGCTTTAGTATAATCTCATTTACTTCTATCCACAGGGTTCAGAAAATGCTTTGCAAATTGTAGCCATCAACTGACAGAAATTCACTAGCTATGTTCAGAATACTACTGCTCCTTGCCACCTTTTTTGCAAATTCAGATGTCCAAAATCAGTAAAATTTCTGTTGCAGAGAAAAAGGTAGTAGGAAGTTGAGCACCTTCAATCTTTAAATGGCACATAATTCCATCTAGACAGTGTCCTGGTTTAAAAAACAGTATGTTTCGTTCCAATCCATGTAAAAGGTTTAAAACCTTTTTTAAAACCAAGCATATCACTTCCTAACTTGATTACAAGGCATGGATAGACGTGCTTGTTGACTTTTTTTTCTCTTTTGTTTCACAGAGTATTTGAATAGCACATCTAGATAAGTTGTTTGATTTTGCATGTTTTTGTCTTGAGGTACCCACTGACATAAAGATATATAGAATAGCTCTCAAAGTGCCAGTGTTTAGATAATGAACTGTACTTAAGGAATCAGTGTAGTGGGGACAGAAATGCTCCTTTAAAAAAGGGAAATAAGTAATTATTTGCACATTAAAGCCTTCACAGAAATAGCTATGGTTTCAAAAATTAGAAATCTGTCACCAACATCCTCTCAGAGTAGCCAAAATAAATCTTTCCCTCAGTGAATCTGGATTAGGATGGTTATGAAGTAACAAGGTATGAGAACACTGGAAAGGATATCACTTAGCTTAGTTGTTCACTTTTTCTGTTTTGTATATAATCAAGCAAAAAAGAGCAAACTGGGTGAAGCAGCTGCAGTGAGAGGGAGGAAATCATTACTCCTTTTTAAACTCCACTAAATTAATTTCTCTTTCATACTGGTAAACCTTGGGACCATGCCATTAGCTACTGTGACCTTTTGTTTTACATCCTTTTAACTAGCAACACAGTCTGGCAGATGTGCAGGTATTATTATCTCACCAAAACCCAGAGGAGCAATACATTTTCATGCTTCCAGCTTTTTTTTATAAAATACATTGATGTATAAAGACTACATAGTCACGTCATCCGGGCAGACAAAATGTAGCAGAGCAAAGAGAGTGTGATGGAAAATTCCCAGTGTAGAAGCAGTTTCACTGTTTCAGCTGTGAGCGTAAGTTACACTCCCTAATTTCTGTGAAGCTCTAATTCCTACCTATTGAAACAACCAGCAAAGGATTGCACTGCTGACTCAAGGGCCAGTGCTGTCACCTGCCTTGTGGTGATTTAGGAGCCAGTGTTACAGACTTAGATAACTGGTCTTTACTGATTGACTTGCTGAGGCAAGGTTTTCTCCAAGCTGCCGCTCAAGTCAGAAATTTGTATCTTTTGCACTAAGGTCAGGCTTGTTCTGGTCTTTTTTCTCCCTTATGTCTATTTTTGAAACTCAGAGGTATAGAAAAGTAGCATTTTGGAAAAGATATCACAGAAGGGCTGCAGATGTGACTTACAGCTTTAGGAGGGACAGTCAGAAGACTGGTTGAACTTAACATTTCAAGTGAGACTGGAAACAGAGCAGACAGTGAAGTAATCAAAGGAAAGTTTAAAGATAAAAAGGAAGGATTTTCCTCTTCTTGGAACTCTTAATTTCTTACCCTTCCCCTATAGATGGAAAATTGTAACAAGAAGAGGAACTTATCATTAGGCTAAATTAGTTGTCGGATAAAATCTAGATTATTTTTGACAGATTAAAAAAAATAATAAATGAATATGAAAGACATTATACCTGTCAGTTCTCTATGAGCTAAATAAGTCCTATTACAAATCTGCTGAAAACAGTTCATTGACTTTATTCAACAAAAGTGCAGAATAGTTTATTTTGCTCCCTCATAAAATGGCTAATGAGTTTCAGATCAGCTACCAAACAACCTGTCTTGTGACTGTCCAAGAGAGTAATTTCTGAAATTTAATGGTTTTGTACACTTTTGGCATGACCATTTCTGCCGCCATTACCCTTTCTCTGTTTGTTTTCCTCACTACAACACTGTTCCTACCTGAAGGAAAACTGCTTTAAAGTGCTTATCTATAATCCTGCATGCCAGAGCCAGAATATTAGTCCTCTCTGTAATTTCTTCTCTGAGGGAACCATTCATTCCCTTTCAAACTTTTGGTTCAATTATTTACAACAGAAGTAGTCGAAAGATGCAATTGTAGCCCTGGGATGCTAAGAGCTCTTATCACAAGAACTACCATACTGCTGCAAGTAACTGTCTTTGTAATGTCAGAAGAGTCATGGTCAACAAACATTCATTTCCCAGGAGAACCAGTGATAAACGTCATTAACTTAGAAAATGCCTGACAGTTTGTCCAAACAATCTGACAACAACTATGAACTAGAACCCTAACAGATGGATGCCAGAAGTTCATGAAGTGAACAGTATGGAAAAATATCTGTGCCACAATAAAAGCAGGGTAAGTACCTTACTCACTAAAATGCATCAAACTTTCTATGGCATGTGTTACTAAAATAACATTCCTTCTGGGAACAGAAAAGCATTGACACTCTAGCTTCTTCTTTTCAAGGAAAGTGCTTACACTGTTGTTATTTCACTTAGTATCTTCAGTTTTGTCTTGCTGGAATAAAAAAGAGATGTTTTCCAAGCATCTCAGTGAAACAAATAGCTAGAAGTGGATGAAAAAAAATCTTTTCTGCATCGTCTTCCATTTTAGTCAGTCATACTGTAGCTCAGTGGGGATAATTTATTTCAGGTTAATTTTCTACACAAAACTATATTTTAGGTTCGTAAACATTGGTGATTCAACACAGACATTTCAATCACGTAAGGAAGTATTCTTTTTTTCCCCAGTTTTACACCAAGAGCCTTCATACCAGCACTTTTGAATGACAAAGTAAAACTCTTGCTCACCACTGACAGTGAGTTTAAAAAACTGCTTTCGATGTTATGTATGTTACACTTCCTATGTCATAGTGCTATTCCATTTCTGCCCTTACTTTAAAGGTTAATTAATAAATGCATTTTTGCTCTTCTGGTTCAGGATGCCTTTATAGTCCATTACAAACAACCAGCTGAAATGCTGCATCTTCTGTCAATGACAAACATACTTCAGCTAATCCTAAATTCTTTGGATAAGTTTCATGTTTCGTGTAAAATCTTTGGTCAATTCTTGTTGCCAGTTATCCCTAAGAAAACAATCTGGATTTCTATGAAACAAGTTAATATGTAAATTAATGAACAGAAAAATGCCTCGAGTAATAACATTGTAAATCACAGTTTATGAAAGATTTCATTTACTCATTTCTGATGGGCTACCTAAACTGTTACTTTATGTTTACTAGGGAATATCCTAGAGTACAAAAGCAGTGACTTTTCTGGAAAAGTCATCCTGAATAATGTATGTAGCTGTGCATTTTTCTGTCGCACGTCTAAAACACCAAGTGCTGTATTACGTAAGTTATGATAATCATCTTGTTAGTCGTGTAACAGGAGATGTTTTGGCCTCTTTTTTTCAGAAATTCTGGCTGTTTTTCTGCTGAGTCTTATCACAACTTCCCCC
This sequence comes from Margarornis squamiger, assembly GCA_035222235.1. Taxonomy (NCBI): domain Eukaryota; kingdom Metazoa; phylum Chordata; class Aves; order Passeriformes; family Furnariidae; genus Margarornis; species Margarornis squamiger. The sequence goes on along the minus strand of JAWWTY010000106.1, from coordinate 41,170,140 downwards.
AACATGTGGAATTTCATGATTACAAATAATGTGACTTGGGGTTTTTTTGCGTAAATGTAAATCGCTGTATTTATGTCTAAATTTCAATGTGTTCTGCAGAAACAAGTTGTCAAATCTGCAGAAAATTACAAAGGCATCTGCAGGGTACTTCAACATTTCCTGCCACTATACAAACATTTCCTTTCAATTTCCTTAACCCCACAATCTGTATGTGACAAACAGAATTTATTCCAAGAAATTCTGGTTTTTCGTTGGTTCCTTCCCCCTCCTTTTCTCATTACCATAATGGGCCATGAAAGGACAATATAGAAAGCCTTGTTTTCAGGGTAAATGGATCTTTTATTAGGATTTGAAGCTCAGTGTCCTCTATAGAAACCAGGTAACAAGAAACCTGTGAACAAAAATACTTCAAAAAGTAATATGTGAGTTTTAGAGGAGTGTAGTGTAGCACTACAGATGTTAATATTGTAGTTCGACAATGTTTCTGGGAGTATATACTGACAGAATATAATCATGTCCAAATTTCACTATACAGAGAGTTAAATTGTATGACAGTTTCTGCTAACCAGAATGTTGTTCAAATTGTCTGTCTGTCCTAATTAATTAAGCCAAATTTAAGCAACCCTTTAGAATATTTCAAATACTGCTTTACAGAAGCTTTGTTCTAGTTAATTCCAATACCATCATAATTAAGATGGATAGTCATCCTATTTACACCCATGCAACCCTCTAAGAAATTCACATCTCATGAGAATAAGAATTTGATGCGTTTGCTTAGGATGAACCCTCCTCGAACCAGTAAAGTTAATACCCTCCAGGGAAACTGATCACAATATGTTTTTACATTTTTAACTAGTTTTCACAGTCTTCAAGTTTCATTGAATGGATTTCCACTTAGATTACATCAAATTGTATTTCCACATATGAACAAAATCCTCACTTTAGAAAGGCAGTGGGAAGAGGGATAATTTCTATTCAAGCTATGCTCTGCCTGCAGAGGAGTTTATATTGACTGAATAGCAAAATGATCCATTACAGCAGTGGTCCCATGATTCCTAACACCAGAAAACACACACCTTCAAGGTAAACTAGCAGGTTCTTTACCTGCAGCTGAAATTTGTCAGAATCCATCATGTCTGTTTCTACTATAAGTACAGCTAATACAAATGACAAAAAAATCCCTAAACTATTTCATTCCAGTGAAGGAAAAGTGCAGCTCCATGGCTTCATGTTCTCTCAGGTATTCCAGCTTTACTCTAGACGTTCTCTAGCATGACAGATATCTTCTCTGAAGCGGTAGATGAGGTGGCATAATGCAGTTTAAGATGCAACTTCCTACCCTTTGTGCACATGAAATTATTTTCTCATCCCTCATGGCCAGGGTATGGGCATCTTATACCAATCTTTCCTAAGAAGACCTGTTTTTATAAGAATTTGTCTGCCTGCGCCCTGTTGACAGTTTCAAGTACTCTTGACTCTGACAGGAACCAAGTGCAGCTCAGTGTTACAAACATATGCAAGAACTAATTTGCTTATGCTACTAACTTCATATAAAGACTAGACATTAACCTGAACTAAACAAGGACCACCTATGGGGCCCAGCCCTCCCCCAAGAGAAATCCATGGGAAAAAATACCCACTCAGTTCAATGTACAATACATCAGGTCTCAAATGAATATATTCGCATGCACGTATGTTTCCAGTTAAATCTAATATTTGTTCATGGACCAAGTCCTGCTTGTAAGCAATAGGTTATATTAATAAACACTCAACCTTAGACCCAACATCTAGATGGCAACTAAAACCTAGAACTAAATTACAGTATTAATACTCATCTGGCACCACATGTTTTGATTTACATTAGGTTCAGATACACATCAGCATGAGGGTTCTCAAGGCCTGGAGAAAGCTGGCAACATTCCTATCCATATTTTTTCTCATTTATGAAAAAACTTGTGAAAACCAAATACTGCCGGCCCCTTGTGTGCATTGCAGAGAACTCTCATATAGCTGACCACTATTTTGCACTTTTGGAGCTTGGGTAGATGATTGTGGCTAAACAAAAAAGCTCATGGCTTCAACACTGCCCTAATGATTAATTTATGTACTTTACTCCACTGAACAAAGCAAGATAAATCACAGACAGATGCTCTCATTTATCTATGTGGTTTCATATGCAAAGATACTGCAATACACAAGGAAAACCATCTGGAAATGCACTGAGCTCACTGAAAAAGATCCAAAATACATAGACCATCCATCCCAATTAGCTTTACCTGAAAAGAACATCACAGTCAATCTAATCTACCAGCACACACTAAGATTTTCTCATCTGTTAGCCTGGTCTTGAGCAGCCAAGTAGCCCTTTGTCAAATCAAGATTTCTGTAATACATAAGTTCTGGTTCTACCAACTGGGGAAAGCTTGGGGGCCTGTAAGGCAGAGGTCTGAAATGGAATGGGATGACTTGCTCTTTAAACAAAATCCAAACCCACTTGTCTGCTGGAATTTTGTTTTTTTAAGTTTCTGGTTTAGGCAAGGTACCTCTGCAATTCTTTATTTTCTTAGAATTTTAAAAACTAGGAGTCTTGTGAGAAAGACTGTAACTGCAATACTGTAAAAGAAAACAAAGTGTTTTGCCACAGAAGGCCTGCTCTTTTAGCACTGTTTGGTTGTTTCCTTTCCTGCTTGTTTGTTTATTCTAGCCCAGCTTCCTGGTTAAAGAGATGAGAAATATTATGCAAGTATTCAAACTTCTCCTGTCACAGTTTTATAGCTAATTTAAATTCCTCAGTAATTCATTTGTGATCCTTTTTCTCTTCGCTGGGTTCTCACATTGTCATTGAACAGATTAAGGGATCAAACTAGCTACCTCTTCTAAAGAAAATGTAATTCCGTATTTTGCCATTCTTAGATTGAATAAAATATTAGTGTGAGGTCTGCCCACTGACTTGTTGAACACTCACATCAAAATTAGTCTTCATTTAGAACCATGACACAATCAGATTCTAAATATTTCAATATTTGCATTTACCCTTACTGTAGATAAATAACAGAAAAACATCAAGTTAGAATACATTAAACTATAGATCTAAGTTATTTCAAAGATGCATTTTGCATTAGAGCCAAAATTTTTATCCTGAATGGTCCCAAGTCAAACATTTTATTATACCATCTATGAAATGTGAGAGAGCAGTGAACTGAGAGCAGCATATTTGTGTTAATCTTCAGCAGCAGTGTGTGAAAGCGACAGCAAGCCTTTGCAAGTGCCAAACATGATCCAAGGACTGGTTACACCCTACCCTCTACAATGGATCTTTAAATACAATCTTTACATAAACCAAATATCATTTAAAGCCAACTGGTCAATCACATGGCATCAGGCTTCACAAGGAGAGTGAAAAATCTGGTCTTCTGGGGAGATGAGGCCCATCACGTCTTTTTTTGCTCAGTTAATGGAAAGAGCATAGATTATAACCTCCAGGTGCTCTTCCTTAACTTTGTTAACTTGACTTCCCTAAAATGAGCAACGATGCTGTGCAAAAGACTGTTCCATCCTGCCAGGATACATCTGAAAGCAATTTGCCAAATGGGGTAAAATCTGGTTTTCTTACATAAGAGGAAATATCGGTACCTATTATTGCTACATATGGATGCCTCCCTGCCAGAGCAGAGCAGTACCACTGAGTTCAAACTGCAAAATGAATCAAAATAAAAGCCACCACCCAAGATTACAGCAAATGAAAATCACTGACGTTTCCCAAACACAGTGGCTAGCTGGCCAGCTTGCTATAGCAATCTGAAGGCTCATTCATTAAACCAAATTGTGCAAAGCTACCATTCTTCCTTTATGAGTATGTTGACCAGCAAATGTTAGTCTCCTGCCAGTGGAAAAATCTCTCATTTTTAAAGAAAGATTTGAAGTGAAAAGAAAGCTGGTTCACATTTTCCATAGAGCTGTGAAAATGAAAGTCTTTGCCAGGTGAGCTGAGGGTATTTGTTTGAATAGCTCTACTAAGAATTAAAAAACTAAAATGGGCTAACAGGGGTACCTAAATTCATCTTTTTGGCACTTAAATAACTCAGACAGCTTAAAGGGCTGTTTATCAATCCAGCACTTCCCCTCAGCGAAACAGAAGTCTCTCTTCACCATTTGGGAAACTGAAAAACTTACACCAGTGCGTGGATATGACTTTGGATACTTTACCTTATGCACCCATGTAATTTTCCTTTCAGAGGTGTACAGTGCCATCTCTGGCTGCAGCCTCTGTCATGTTCCTGCCACTGGTCCACACTGCTAATGCTGTTGGCATTAGTGTAGTGTTTTCCAGTTATTGCTTAACTCCTGCCTGAGGTGACTGCACTCCACCTACACTTAATTTTCTAAATATTAACTCATTTCCAACCACCTTACAGACAGAACCCCCCCACTGTTGCAGAAGCCAGCAGGAGCCAGGGGACTTCTGGCTGTTTTATGGGAATGTGATCTCAGGTGCCCCGTTAAAAAATGTGCAGATATGTTCAAAAAATAAGAAAATGTTATTTTGCATTTAGGTTATTCTTTGCGTCTCAGAGTATCTTAAGAAATGGACAGTATTTTATGCAGCTCTGTTTAGTTCATAGCAGACTGGATGGGCATTACAGAATGGTAAGGATCTGGCCCTCTGACATTGAGCAGGAATATAGAGATTAACAGGCTCCTTTTTTCCTCAGTGTTTCAATGAGTGTTACTTTGACAGCCATAATGCAAAAGTTTATGCTACCATCATTCCCACTGCCTCTCAGATATGTACCCTTAAAATCTACTTGGTTTAAAAAATCCCAACATTAAAAAATTGTAGCAATACTGAGAACATAATTACACCCCTAAAAGCTAACTTATGACAGATGAATCAAAAATTGGCCACTTTTCTACTGGCTTGCTCTTCTTTTTCTTGTAACAGAGAAGGCAAGAAGCAGGTGGAAAATTAGTGTGTATATTATTGCTTCTGTCTCTAATTACAAGAATTGTGTTGTGCAATGAAAAGTCTTTTAATGGAGCAACAAGGAAATTCTGTGAAGTGCTATCATCTGTTGAGTCACACTGCTTCCAGAATGCCTTAACTATTGTCCTCAGTATGAGATTCAACAACATGAACACGAAGCATAGTCAAAAGGTAACTGCACTGCTTTAACCCTCCAAAAATCCAAAGGCTTGGCTTAGATTAAATGCTGTACAAGTCTTTGCCCCCTAGCACATCACATCCAAAGTGCACTATTTATAAAGCACATAGGATGTCAGTATTCATAACATGAGAGGTATCGGATTCAGATAGAAGACTGTTTACTGATTTTGGCAAAGTTTTGTGTGCAATAAAGAGGATGAGCCAAAGAAGAGTAAAAGCCAGGGAGAATATTCTAATATTAATTCTTTTGGCTCCAGCAACTTTTAATATCACTTTTTGTTGTTCTTTCTTTTCTTTTTTGCTGTTCGCATATGGCCATGGTTAAACAGCTCAGCCTATGCTTTGGTTTCAAGAGCAAAGCCAATCACTGGCTTGGCTTTACCTTCAAACTTTGGAGAAAAACAAGTGCAATCTGAATTAAAAATAAAAATGCCAATTCCACCCCACTTTCATCTCTGCTTTAAAAAAGTAGTTCTCTGAAGTGCAGATAATGCTAAAACTGGTATAATAGTGAAACATCCCTATGCTTTTGAAGAATCAAGACCTACTATCATATTAAAAATTCCAGGCCAAAATTTCTGCTCCTGTAAACTGGACCCATTCCATTGTATACAGCAGGAATCACCAGCAGAAAAGTCAGTCCCAAAAATACTCAGAACAATTCTAAAAGCTTCTTTGACGATGCACAGTAACAAAGTCAATTACTTTTGAACCAGTAAAATATGAGTTTTAAAGTGTAAGGATCCTTAATCCTTTACAATGGATTATTACTTTGAGTGCTCAGAAGATTATTAAAGTGTTTAACATGCCACATAAAAGACCTGTATCAATGGAGTAGGCCTTGCATAAAAAACTCCCAACAGGGAGTAAAGAACAGGTTACAGAAAGTGCTATTTTCCTGGGTGTTTGCTTAGCTTCTTTCCCACAAATATTTCCAGCCCTTTCAGACCTGCTCCCATATTCTCTCCCCACACCGACATGCACATCTGCCTCAGGTCTTATTTATTTTGAAGCTCTCTACAACCAAGGGAGAAAATTCAAAAGTCTGGTTTTGGCAGTACTGTTCAAATAAACCAGATTCTAAATATTTAATTTCTCCAGACAATGAGCATCACAGGAAAGAGCAATGTTGGCATTCAGTCACCTAATAAGGAAACGTTTTTATCATCACTCATGTGAAGACAGTTCTGTTATTGTTTCTACATATAATACATTGTATGCTTTGGGTTTTTTAATTTGGGAAAATTAAATGTTGTTTGATGACTTGAAAATAACGCAAAAGGAAGCTCAGTGCATCATGCTCCCAGGAGGTTGTGAAGCTATTGCAATCAGAGCTGTTGCTGATTAAATCTGCCTATTGTTATAAAGCCTTCTGTGCCAAGCCAATCAACCACTGGCATAATTAATGAAGTCCACAAGGGCCTTTAGTGGTACTTGTTTTCATCAATCATGAGTGATAAACACAGCTAAGGAAGAGTGGGAAAGACTGTGTATTTACAAACATGCTTGCCTTGAGTCACATTTGGGAATAACTACAGTACAGTCCCACAGCAAGTACTGTGGAAATACTAGCAATTTTGCCTCATACATGTATGTTCATTTTGATAAAGAAAACACAGAGGAGAATACACAGGCTCTCCCTTGCACCAAAGTCATGGGTATCCTCTTTTTGTTTGTGTTCTACATATATATTCTACAATCACACAATGGCAGGTACAGTTTGCAGAATGAAGGGAAGGAATTTTTGAAGTTGTCAATCCGTTGCAAGGAAAAGGAGTGTAAATCCAACACCATGATTTACGTGACTGAAACACAGAGACCAGCAAACAAAACAAAAGGCAAAAAGTCTAGATGCAACACTGAAACTGATAAAAACGGTTTAGTTTGTGCCTTTTCATTTAGAAAAATGCAACAGATTCAGCTGGTCAGTGCGACATCTTTTTTTCACTTCCACCTCCTATACTACATAAGTCTGTAAAGCTCCTTATTGTTTTCCACAGTCCACGGTTTCAATCGCCTCTCTGATGAAACTTTTTCTTCTGTTTGCATTGATCTGTCCAGACTGCAATAGCCTTCCCAGAAACAGAGCCAGGGTTAGAGCCCTGGAGTTCCTGGCTAGATGCCCCAAATGTAAGCAATGAAGCCATGCTGTCTCCCTCCACTAGCTGACATCAGACGCTTTCGCATACAATACTTTGTAGGCTGCTTAAGACTCCACAATGACATCCTGAGGAAGTAATATTGGCACAAAATATAGACCAAAACAGAGATTGAACGCTGGTCAACCAGACCAACAGCATTGACGTTGTGACACTTGTATTAAGTTTTATTTAAATAACTCAAATGAACTTCCACAAAAACCAAAAAAAATAAAAATTAAAAAAAAAAAACAAAGAAACCCCAAAAAAACTAACAACAACAAAAAAACCCAAAACAAAACAAAACAAAAAAACCCCACAGCCTAAGGATACATTCTTACTTAGAAAAGCACTGAATTAAGAATGAAGATATACTCTACTAGCTTTAGGATCAAACACTTAGTTGCTCCTGCATTTTGGTATCCTTCAGTATTCTGCAGTATGGATACCACACCTGGACAAGTTATCCCTGAAATGGTCTGTGAAATCCTACAGTGATAGGTAATGATACCTTTACAAGCTTAGTCAGTCTAGGAATCAACCTCTCTCTCCTATTCATTGCACTGTTCAACTGGGTGCTCCTAAGAAGTCTCAGCTTCTCAGCTTGGATTTGGAGTAACTCTATTTTCAGAGTACAGCCTGAAAACTCAAAGCAGGATCTACAGCCTTTATTCCTGGGTTATTCCTCTCATAAAACTCCTAGTTTATGCCTCTGGCTGACATAGTTAAAAAGAGAAAGTGGAAGAAAAGAGAGATGAGAAATCAGTATTACAAAGGAATGTCCAGCAGCATTTGAGATTGAAAATGATATCTAGGGAAACAAATGAGAAACATCCAGTGAAGATCAGCTATTGACAGAAGACAAAGACTGCAAAGAAAGGACTAGAAACAGAGCAGGGAATTCTGTGAGTGCAACCAACATTGAGGATGAATACCAGAGACTATAATAACATTGCACAAGGCTCCAATAAAAGCAGGTATTAAAAGAAGGTAAACTGAGCTTAAATATGGTGTTCTGACTCACAAACTGTCTTATTCAATTATATGGGGATTAAAAAGACCTGAAGTAAAGCATTTTTCCTCTAGGCTGGCTGTGAACAGGGGATACTCCACAGTCACACAGAGAAGTCAAACAGGCTCATTTTGACAAATGTGTTGAAAAGGCAACTGCATCATGACATCCTTACAGCTACCACTATGGTTATCCATGTGATGTATTCTCAGACATATGTGAAGGTATTCACGAATATTCAATGTTTCTGAATATAAATATGCTTTGAAGTACAAAACACATCATCTGGAGACAATTAAGTTGTACATAAAGGTAATAAGAGTCTGTCAGCTGGCAATACCAGTAGAGGAGTTCTTGTGCTGACAGCACATTCATTAAAGTCAAGGTATTCCAGATATGCAATAGGAGCCGGATTGGTGTCGACTGTCCCATTATCACTGATTCAGCAGACTGATATACTATATACTAGCTACTTTAAGAAATGAGTGTGCACTGTGTTTCCAAGAGAGGCAATAACACCATCATCAGTCCTGTACCACCAATGTCCCCATTCAGAGGAAAATTAAATGAAAATTAAAACAAACCCTCCAGGCCTGATTTACACCTCTCCTCATAAGGCTTCCAGTAGCATCACCCTTCTAACTGTAGTGGAGTCACTCCTATTTGCACTGCTCTGAGTAAAATGAGGCTCCATGCCTGCTGAAACTAAACCATCTCCTCCTACAGTCATTTGCTACTATTACATTGGACTGTTTAGTTAAAGGGATGAGCCACAGGATGTGGGACTACATTAGAAGTCACTGTTTCATACTAGAGATGTTGGTAGGAAAATGGAGAGAACTGACTTTTCAAACCACTGGCATTTATACTGATATTTTTGGCTTTGTTGTGTCAGCTCATAAGAACAGAAAAACATGTCCTAAAAATGATCTTAGATTGCTTTTTAAATCTGATAAGAAAGGGCAAGAACACTAAAATTGTAAGTCCCTTAAACTGAGGGACCTTTATTCAGCCAAACAGGAGAGCAATGAGATTAACAATTTTCTCATTACCCTCTGGCAGTTTGAGATTTTGACTTTAGCTACATAGTGGGAGTTTTGGGAAAGTCAGAGAGGAAACAAGATCAGAAACTACTTGCATGTCTGCTCCCCCAGGCAATCAGGCAAGTAAAGAAACAAAAAGGGTCCCCACCTCCTTGCCAGCCAGGATAACTGCCCACAGTGCTTTTCTGAAAGATCTTTTTTGCTCTTTGAACTTTTGTCTTGAAGATACATGTTTTTAGGTGAAAATGCATATATGTAAAAGTTCTCTAATAAGTCATATGTTTCCATAGAAGGCTGCATTTTCAGCAACTTTGGTATATTAAACTTTGCCCTCCCTTTTCTCCTGTTGTGCAACACACCAAGAGAATTTAAGATCTGAAGTTTAATTTACAGCCTTAATCTTATTTAATCATAGTTCTATTTGTGGCTGAATGCAGACACTTGACCTGCTGTTTTTAAACTAAAACAGGTATTAAAAATAGCTGAATGAAAAACAGTGGTCTGCCTCTTGAACCACTGTTCCTTCACCAGTAACACAGAAATCTAAGCACATTATGGCAACAATTTCTAGGCAGTGCAAAGTGCAGGAAAAACATAGTGTCGAGCATTTATCTGGAACAGTCTGATTTGAAAGATGACAGAGCATGATGGACAGAGTACAGTGAAAGGAAAGGCAAGCCAGTAATAATATAATATTTGGGGTATGGACATCAGCTTGCAGTTGAAAATACCTCAAATTGGGTTATGCACTTTAACAATATAATTTGACTAAAACAAGTTCTCTTGCTCTGATTACGACCTTTGGTATGGCTTTTCATGCAAAGGAGATTCTACAGTCAAAATAAAAAACCCAGTATATTGCATTAAGACTGGGGTAAAGGATCCATGAATGACAGCATTAACCTGGGACCTTAACAGCCCATAAAAGCAGAGTGCTGTGAAGACTTGGACTGATGCAATAGCTTCACTGCAGTCATGGGGCCAGTGCAGACTCAACGCACAGAAGTCCCTGTAGGAGTTGAATTTTTCTCACTTTTGTACCAAGTGGAAAACACTAAAATTATTGATGAAGCCTCAAAAAGTTTCTGCATCACATGGCAATTTTTTCAAGACTTAAGGAAAAAGCTAAGTTTGGGTTTTTTTAAATAATTAAGCAATGCATCAACTGTAGCACGAACTGTCAGTCTCATCAGAAATTTTTTTCAGAGACATCGTTTGGCAAATAAGAAAGTTGAAAGTCATATGTGATCAATCATTCAATTAAAAATCCCCCAAATTTAAGCCACTGTGACTAGCCATTATCTGAGCATTACATGGCTACCAGTCCTTCCATGGTCTGTATTTCCATTAACAGAAGTCAAGTTTTTTTGTGCAGATCAATCAGCAGAATTCCACACTTCACATAACAACTGTTTTTGTCTTGTTTTTCAAACACTACTTGCTCAATTGTTGGAAGGGTGGAGAGTTGGTTATTTGACTTATAGAAGAGGAAACTGCATCCCTGCATGGAACACAGGCATTTTCTCCTAACTATCAGGTCATTGGAATGATGATGGAAGGCCTGGCAGCTCTTAGTATTTACCCTGTTGGAAGACCTATCTTCTGTATACCACCCAATAATCATAGAATAGCCACCGCCAGATCCAGACTGTCTTGACTGAACATTTTATGTATTTCCCAGAAAGATTATGTCATTAGATACAATCCAGTCTAATATGTTTATGTGCATTAACATGATTTACATGATTTTTTTTGCATCTGTCATTAAAATATAGACTGTTAGCCTGATATCCCTCTTAGGATTTATGGAGCTTATTGATGCTTTTATGATTATGCAATCTGATGTCTGGTAAGCCATAGAAAGCTGTGGGGACTGGGGGAGTGCATGTCTGAAAATTAAAGAAGAACTTCAAGGAGGACTGTTGTGTCATTTATTTGCTGCAGAAAGTAATGTGATATAATTAAAAATGGTCAGGAAAGATTACTATCTTTTGGCATCAAATTTTAACACATGCAGTAAAATAGAAATTATCAACCTCGCATAAAACAGATTTTTTTTTTGCTTCCCCACAGTGGGGGTCCAATAAAACTCTGGAACATCCTGAGCATAAAGAACATCAACTGGATGTAAAACAGAACTCTATTGTTTAATGGTTTAGGATGGGAGGATCTTCCCCTGTAGTGGGAGGTAAAAACTGGAAATGTCAGTGCTTGATCTTTTTAAAGGTTTTGAGCTAATATGTAAAATTAAAATGAAGATAAATGGAAATCCTTGTGAAAAGTATTATTAAAGATAGGACAGTTCTATAATAAGCATGATCCAGCAGCCTACGAATTAAGAATGAATCATAATACACAAGCACTGTGGGGAGGTCAGGAGGTCTGGAAAGTTTTACCTTCTTGGAAGAGGCTAAAAGAACTGAAAGAAAGCAGTAATTTTCCTTTACCAATTTAGGACAGGCAAGGAAAAGCAAGGCAAAGGAAAAAAAAAGAACCAGAGTATGATGAGTAATTTTGTTCACAGGTGAAGAATGTGAAGAGGGTGAAGAGTACTGTTCTCATTCTGTGCAACAGCTAAACCAAAAACAGGACATAAGTAAAAATTCCTGCTGAAAAGTAAGACAAAGTTCGCTATTACAAACTAAGTCAACCATTTACTGATTGCCCCAAATGGTGTGAACAATCAGTAGTTTTCAAAGCCATGAGTTTTGCAGCTGCCAAGACATATCTTGAAACCAATTCAAAAAGAATTCTACTCTGAAACTATTGTGGTTCTTGACAGAAAAACAACAACAAATGAAAGAGAAGGAAAGAGAACTACCTTTTACTCTTCAAAATATTTAAAAATAAACCAGTAATGAATATAACAACTTGTGACTATGCTTTACACATCTTCCTCCCCAACAATTTCTTAACAATGCTGGTTTTATAGTAAAATACAAATAAAAAATTAACCTTCACTTCAAATAGTTGCATTCATTCATGAACTCTAAAGGAAACATTTAGAGCCAACATCAGAGTCAACCCAAAGAGTCTGAGAAGGCCATAAGACTGTTGTTCTGGAAGCTTCCAGTCTTCCTCTTTATCACTTTTCTTACTAAACTTCCTCACAGTACTTTTCTCTTTAACTTCCCTGTACAACTTGCTGAGACAACATGCCAAAAAACAAATGTTCTAGCAGCTGACTTTCTTCAGCACCCACAGATTTTACAAGGCCCAAAAGCCAGATCTATGGTTATCACAAAACATTTGGACTTGCTGTAGATGACATGGAAAAATGTTAATGTCTTTTCTTGTATAGAAAATTCACCTGCAGATGAGTCCAAGCTATAAAGTTCCCAGCGATAATATAGGCATTTGAAATTTTCTAAAATTTGGTAGAGACTGATTATCCATCAGTAATGTACTGGGTTCCCATTGACAGAACCCACATGTGAACTTAACTAGTTGATATATTTGAAAACACTCAAAATCGATACTTCTGCCTTCTTCCTTTCACGACTTCAATTGAGGTTCCTAGGGCTGAATTCAATTCCATTTCAGGTGCTCTGCATTATTAAACCTCCATGCCAGAACATCACAGATTTCCAATAGGCAGTCATAACTTTTAGCCCATGACAATATCAGGTAGACTAGGCCCTGTGAAGGCATGAGATGGATACATTTCAGTAGCTTATTACCATGCTTTTGACTTCTCCAGCTACAGCTAATGGCTGCCCTTACAAGGCAAGTTTGGAAATATAAATCCCATGTTTGACTATGGCTCATATCTCACTAATTGTTGGAAGAAAACATTGTCTTTAGGGCTGAAAAGAGGGGTAAAAATTTCTGGTTTTCCTATGTAAATCAGTGGTTTGCAATTAATGAACCACTTTTACTCACACTCTTCTCCTATGCAAATATACTCTATATATTAATTTGAACTCAATTTCTGAGTGTCCAATATAGGTATAATGCAAGAGCAAGCAGGACTCGTCCTTACCTGCCCTTCCTTTTATGCTGAATACAAGAAAGTTTGAGAATGGAAGATTAGCCAGGGTTCTGCAGGCCAACACATGACTTTCTAGAAACCCCTGCTGAAACAGGGAGACAACAAGCTTTAAAAATACTTTCTTCTCTCTCTTGTTTTTGTTCTTTTCTCACTTTGTTATGACAACCATTTTGATTTCCTTCTGTTATAACTGGTTTCATATCTCAAATCTTCACATTGCATAATAAGCCTAATTCAAAATACTTCTAGAAAACTTCTACCAATTTTGTAATAAATATGTAAGTGGAAACGCACAACTGCATTTTATTTTTTTCTTGCTAGCTCACAGAACTTCAACTGCATGTAATTTATCTTCAGTCAATACTGAAAGCAACATCTGGAAAATGCAACAATTAATGAGAATAAATACAAAGTCACTGAGCTGCTAGTGTTCTGTCTCGAAGTTATTAATTTTCCTATGCCTAGAAAGGAATGACTATTAGAATTGAAGTAATTGGGCAGATACACAAACTCTTAAATATATTTCCTTTGAAAGAAAATCCTATTTTTGGGTTTTGTTGGATTTTTTTTCATGAAGGTTTTTTTAACTCCAGGACTGAGTTTTGTCAGGGTAAGCATAGCAGCAGAAAGTTAGTCAGGTTCAGTTTGGAATGAACATGAGCATTGGAGTATGGAACAAGGTCTGTTCTGGTCCTTTATAAGAAGGTAACTTTCAGGGAATGATCAGTGCACAGGGATCCCACTGGAAGAATTTCCTCTGAGAAACAAAACAAAGCAAGCTGACAGAAACCTCACTGACAACCAGCATAGTTTCCATGTGAGAAAAACTTATTTACAAATACTTTAAAGCTGTCAGATGACAAGGCAATAAAAACGGTATTCAGCTCTTAGAATGTCATTCTGTCATATTAGTCAGTCTGACTGGCAGATTTTGCCAACAGATTGAGACTACACAAACAGATAAATGCAAGTAGCTCTTTGGTATAGATACAGAAACATAATTGCTAGTTACATTATCATTTTAAATTTCAAAGTTTAAGCCTGTTAAGAAGGTATTTTCAGTAGACATTATACCAACTGTTTTCATTTGCATTTACAGTCCGTCCATACTACATTACTGTATGTGCATGTCAGTGCACAGATGGTGTTTTGAGAATGGAACTCCTGTTGGATTGAGCTCTTTGGGACCAGTTGATAAAAACTTGTAACAGATTTTTAAAGCCCTGAAACTGATAGTCTCTAGTAAAAGACAGCAATAAAACACTACTCAATTGTGCCAGAAAATTAAATAAAAAGCTATGTGTTCCCTTCATGTGTGCACAGCCGAAGCAAAAAATATTGATGATTCTACATTACCAGAATATGCACAGTGGTTGAAATTTGAGCATTCGTGAAGTCACTAAAGCCATACTTTGAGGAGACATTGAATTCAGATTTAGGATTCTTCACTCTAGATGAAAAATGTCAGAATCACACAATCCACTGTGTTTTTGCACAGATGTGTTCAGAATTTTGACAACCTGACCCTGCCTCCAAAGTCTTACTGGTAGACCAGGGTTTCGTCTGGGTTGACCCTGTTTTCTGCTGGATCATGTCCTCTAGCACCTGCTTAAAGCATATAAGCATAAAGATAGCAGAAAGCACGAAACTTGCACAAATGTTGTGTCACGTGTCTGTGCCTGATCCAGATGAAATGTGACCTAATAGGTGGACTAGTAGCATGCAGTCAGAGTATGAATGGTTCAAATGCTGTCCGGGAGTTCTGCCATTGACTTCCAGGAATCTTCAATTTCTACCCACTCATTAAATGTATTTAAAATTTAACACATGAATCCCAATCAAGCTCAGTAAAGTACAAAGACATGCAACAATTTCTTTCTCTCTTCTATTTTGCCATTCATACTGGATCATCAACAAAACAAACACCAATTTTACAATCATTTTACAATGCTCACTAAATACACAGTCAATAAATATGTGATCAATGACCATATGAATCGCTAGTGCTAAGAATGACATAGTGTTAAATTTTTAAGGAAACAAAGTATTACAATAAGAGGATAGAACTGAAGAGTAAATCGGTGAAACTGTAACATGTTTTAGTCAATAATATATTATTCAACCCTGTTTCTTTTATCTTGAATTATATTATCACCAGAATCTCCAAAGTCCTTAAGCACCTATGTCAGTATATTTCAGATTATGGATGACTTTTTGAATCTGTATTTGCAAAATTAATGAAATTTTACACTAAATATGACTTACTCTTCAGTGTACAGATTCTACTTAAAAACTACTCAGTCTTTTTTGAACATTAAAAATATTATCAGCTAAACTCACACTATTTATTTTTCATTGAAGTGCTCCTACAACAGACTATTAGAAAATAACGGCTCTTAAATTCAAACTAACAAATTAATCTGAAGCTTCACTGGGCATTGTGAAAAGGATTAAACTACACTTTTTTTGCCTGTACTCAAACTCAAAAAAGGGCATACGTCCTCTGAAAAATGTCACACTTGGTTCCCAAGAATCCCATAGGGATATAAACTGCTGGTAGAGCAGATGTAGCAAGGAGAAGCTATGAGTTCTACAGTACAACCCGACCTCTCCTCAGGGAACTGTTAAATGATGGGAAAGTATCCACACTGTCTTCTCCACTCACATTCAAGTTGCACTGAGCCCCAAAGCTACAATAACTGGCAACTGCTAAGAACACAGTCTTCAAGGTAAAAAAACCTTCTGTCCTCTGGTCATTAAAAAATACTAAAGCTCTAAAAGAATAGTACCTGGATTTTCAACTGATGCCACTGTGGGATTGAGTTTATCTAAAGCACAGACGCCTTTGTATCAGCTAGAGATCTAAACTAATCACTACACTTGGTGAAGTCCAGTTCTCTAGCTAGCTTTACAGTGCTCTTGGCTTTACAATGAGGTGGGTGGTTCTCCAGACTCCACTGATTACATCTCCACAAACTACAGCAGGAGTTTAGACACTGAGTTCGCATACAGAGAGCAACATGTAGGCTGCTACATTTTGATATCTTAATTGGAATGCATATAGCCCCGTGTTCAGTGTTTCCAGTTTATTTTTGATAGCTGTTGCTATAATTCTTATTTGTGCCAATCCAATGTGGCAAACCCACAATATTTTCTGTGAAATGGAGAAAGAAATGAGGAGTACAGGGATATTCACAAAATGCTAGCAAAGGCACAAAGGTACATGTATAAAACATAATCTCAGCAAAAACGATGTTATAGGAACGAGATACATATTTCTTTCTAATTATGGGGAAAAAAAGGTATTTTTAAAATCATCTTCAATGTACAAAAAGAGCTAAATTGGAGATGTGTTCACCCAAATTAACCACTCTAAACAGAGCTATTGTAACATGACCCAAAACCAAGAGGGTTTTTGCCAAGAGTAGCATTTTGTCCTCAAAAAACTAATAGGTTAAATACCACTCCATAAATGCCTTTAGTGAGCAGCAAAGGCCTATTTTTCGGAGCCAACAAAAAGAATATTCACTAGAAAGTCACTATAGAACATGGATATATAATCCACTAATTTCATGCCTTGCATCTGTAAGTCTTGCACATCCCATTACTCCATGCTAAATTAATTTAGACTGATTTAATCAAATGAACGCACTGGATAACTAATAGAAACTAGAATTTCCTAAGCCATTGTTTTTTATCTTCCTAAACCTAAGAGCTTATGCTGATTTTACTGGCTAATTGTAACTGGCAGATCATTTGCAGAGTAGCAAAAGCAAACCATTTCAGGATGGATACAACAAATTTAACGTATTCATTTGTGATCCTTAAATCACAAAAAACCTTCTCCTAAGGAGAGTGATTTTTCAGGTCAAAACAAGTTTCTTTATGACCATGGTATGTTGATCATGACATATTAGATCATATATTCCAGAAAAACTAGGGAGGAAAAAAGCAATACATACTAAAATAGTCAGCTTTTAAGAAGGATATTTGTAGCTTGACTAACATTTTTAGTTTTTTGTTTTGGTTTGGTTCTAGTTATAGTTATGTTCTATAGGCAGGACTAGGTGATAGTCATACTTGCATCTCAAGAATTTCTTTGAAAGCACTTGGGATACTATAGAACAACAAATGGAAATTTAGCCTATTATGAATAAATTGAGCTTCAGTTTTTGCCTTATAAACACAGTTCCTATGCAGAGATAAATCATACTCATTTTACTCAGACAAATACTTTTCAATAAGCTTTCTGGTGTTTGTATGACCAAGCCTGAATCAGAGTTTGCTAAGCAAACTGAGTAAAGAAGACACTTATAATTATCCTTTATATTGTAGCTTGGAAGTGGGAAGGTGGTTAGTTTACAATCCATTGAATTCAGTGACAAGGTCTTTCCTGTTATGTACACATAACAGTCCAGAGTTCACTCCCTGTGGATGATCCCAAAAGCCTTGGCACCACTCCAAGAGGTAATAAGAGGAAAATCTTACTTAGTTTTTTCAAGACCTTAAAAGTGTATTCACTGAGTATCGGTGAGGTTCAGCCAGCAAAAACAACTTGTAAATATACAGTCACTGACACACATTATACATGGGCATCTGGAAGAGAGAGAATGCCTTCCACAAGTGGTGAAAACACTCTTTTTAGCACCTAGATTCACCTTGATTGATTCTGTCATTTTACATATATAAGAGAAGGTACAGCAGAGAGTGCAGTATTCCCTTCTGGTGCATCAGGTATACCTACAAATTACAGCAAGCCTGCCTATGTGGTGTCTCTTGACTTACTTCTTCTGCTAGTCTGCGTATGGCACCATAGCTGTCAGCAAGTCCTGTTGCTAGCAAATCCAACACAATCATGCTTTTGATGCTAATGCACCAAGGGCTAGCAGTCACAAGACAGGTAAACAATGCTTCTGGTTTCTCTTTGTTTGTAAATATGTCTTTAGGTGGACACAAGT
>JAWWTY010000106.1:41047655-41151734 GCA_035222235.1 Margarornis squamiger | reverse complement strand
TGTGTGTGTGTGTGTATTGAAGCCTTGGCTTCCAGCAGCTGCACTGCAAATTCAAGAAGTCTTGCTTTAGATCAAGTCTCTAGCACTTTAAAGATTAAACAAACACTCTTAAAAGTGAAAAATTTCTACATACATATTTTGCATAACAGAAATCCCAAAGGAATTCTGTCCTTGATTACACTGACTAAAGAAATGACAGAATTAATCTCCAGCACGAAAAGTGTTTGCTTCAAACTCTTGTCTACACTGTAAGTTTCTTACTTAAGTACCCACTGAGAATCAAGGAGAGGAAAAAGTATTAGTAATTATTGCATTGATGTTAAAAATAGCTTGCATAAAGGAATCGGTAAACCTCTTAGTAAGGATATGCCTGCCTTTCTTTCTTATGATGATTGTTTGTCTTTTGTAAATCCTTTTGGGCCTCAATTCAGTAAAATACTTAAGCACAGAACTTAATGTAAAGCACAACTTCAATTTCTACTGGATTTGAAGTGTGGTTTTGGGTGATTTACTGAATCATTGCCTGCATCATTAAGGTTTCCTTTCAAACTCAACATTTTTCCAGAAAAAAAGAAACCAGAAAGATTGTCTAAAGTATATCCCACCCAAAGGAAAGAACAGCGAGGAAGGCAGAAAAATTTATGATAAATGTGTCTGAATATTACAGAGATTTCAGTCTTAGGACATTCACCTGACATTCCTAGTCCAGGTTTACAAAGCTCAGTTCTGAAGAGTGGTGAACATAAGTAAAGCCAGAATTCGACAACTATCTTAAAAAAAGCGACATAAACAATACACACTAAACTGGTCATCAGTCTGTAAATAACAGGTGCTTGATGTCGCAAAAAGCAGATAATGCCATCTTTCCAATTCCTCTTTGCTGACATGAGTTTGTTGTTTTTCAGGTTTGCATCCTAAGATTTACCACCAAACAAATTTAATTCAGACAGTCATTTTATAAGCACCTTCTTGCTACATATCCCAGAAAAGTTAGATAACAAAGAGGCGGAAAACTAAAAAGGATGCAAAAAATAAATGTCAGACCCACTAAGAGATGAAAATAGGTATGAGCCAGAGACTTAGGTGGACTAGTATCATTTTAGCCTAATAAAGCCTGGACAAAAATACTTCTTTATGAAAAGAATATATGATGTGTGAGCTCACTAAATCATCACCATGTAAATCATTCAGTCACTATCTTAAAATGAGAGTGGAAGCATAATGGTTATTGAAATAGCTTCATGCACGTCTTCACAGGAGCTTTGCAATGTAAGGACAACATAAGTTTCTTACCTGAGCTTTTATTGGTTTTGTTTTGTCTACTCTTTACTTGCTCAGTCCATAATGTAGGATAACGAGAAGCTATATCTAGAAAAAAAAAAAAGACAACGGAATAGTTTATAAGTGTTAACAATTTTTTAAGAGTTAGGAGCAAGCAACTGAATAAGTGTCTACTTTTATAGATACATAGAGATTAAAAAAAAAAGGAAAAGGGCACACTGGTTTGTTCTCGGACAGTTAAAAATTTTATACACACAAAGGCATGAATAAACCCTTCCTTATCCTATTCATGAAAAAGGTTGAAATAAATACTTTTAGACTAGAATTATGTTTAATTAGAATAAAATTCTCCTAGTGTGGACCTAAAACATATAATGACTTCAGATCAGATTCTGCAAGATTTGCCAAGAGTGGTACGGCAGCCACAACATCGGACTATCACTGCATGTAGGCCTCAAGTTTTAAATTTACAGAGCACCAAATTTCTCCAGAGGCAAATAAGTCTGACAAAATATCAACCTTAACAGTGGTAGAATTTACCCTTTAATTTCTTTATTTGAACATACAGTTTTAATTTGCACTTTGGTATAAATCCTGTGTCTACCCTCAGTAGTGACAATTAAAATTGCTGATATTGGTCTTCACAGCTACAGTGTCATCTCAGATATATCACACAAAATGTCACTGCTTTTAAGTAAAGACTCTGTTGTGTTGGTTGTCTTTGCTGTTCCTGAAAAAAGTACAGAGGCTTGCAAATTCTTGCAACTGCCCCAGCAGTTGTAAATACTTGTAAGGCAGCATTTGATGTTGTGGAATACACTGTGTAACTACATAGTTTAATATCACACCATGAAGTTTGCTCACCTTCTTCATCACCTTGAGGCTGAGTTTCCAGTGCAGGAGCTGAGGCATCATCTGAATTCAGAATGGAAAAGATTTGCAAGGAGACTACAATTATGAGAGTAAGCTAAATAAGTGTACATACATGATTGATAAAAAGGATTTGCACATAGCCCCGGCCAGTAAACAAAACAGAACTTAAACATTTTTTTTATAGACTCTACACAGCATAAATATATTACATATACACTCTGTTTTATAAATGGATGGTTTTTGAGGTTATGGCTGATGAATTTATTGCAGGGTCTGTAATGATGCATGAAGGGATCAAGTTGCTCTGTGGACTACAATTCTGCATTAATACCTAGAGATTATAACTGATAAATCACTATTTATAAAAAAGTAATTAGATAAATGTATAGAAGAGGTTAGACCTGTAAATGCAAAAACAGTCTGGGGAGAATGAGTGGCTGCAGACAACTGGACAGCTTAAAATGAAAGGTTTTTTCAGCACAGCAGGATCTATTTAAGAGTCAAGCAGATTTTATAAGCAAGATTTACAGATTATATAACCAGAATATTGTTTGCACAACAGTTATGCTCTGGTCATCCATCTCCATCCATCCACTACCAATCATTACTGCAAGAAAAGGGAAGAAAAATTACAAAAATGACTAGAAGATGTCAGTCATCTCAGGTTCAGTAACACACAGTGCACGTGGTGCTGGAAAAGAAATATTCAACATTAAAAAAAATTTAAATTAGCATTTGCTAGAAAGAGCAGTATCAAACACCCATCTTTACCTAGTTGTGTTATTGTTATTTAAAATTATTTCAGATATTGGGTCAATATGACTCAGGAGGTCATGCTAGTGCATATTTTCCAGTCATCACTGTTTCCTGTAGCATGGAGTTAACTCCAAGACCAAGGTGTATTGTGGTAAACCATGCAAAGGTTTTATTACTCTTTCTTGCACTGTCCCAATTGGATCTCAGACCAAAATAGTTACGAGGTTGTTTTCCTGGCATTTTCATGGAAGATAGAATCAAAGGCAACTGAGAAGCTTCTTCTGTCATAGTCTTACTGGGGTAATAGTGAGGAGTAGCTTTAAGGCTAACACATTATCCCTTTCCAGTTCTTCTTGCTACTGCAATTCAGAAGATCCTGCTGTTCTCTTTCCTGTCACCATTACTGTTTTTCTAAATCTGTGTTGTTTTTATGCAAACCATGCAGAGGATTTGGGGGCACTCCGACCTTCGCCTCTAGAGATCACAGCCTAGTACACGGCAAATATGGATACCAAGTAAATAAGGAAATGCAAAACAATTTAACCAAGGCATAAGGAGATTTCTTTTCAGAGTGCTCGTTCTTCATGTTCACGCAATGGCAGGATTCTTTGCTCCAATGTTATGAGAAACTGTCACTCCTTGTTAGTTTTGCTGGCATTTTTGTGGTGTCCTCTGGGTGGTGGAATAAGACCATTGATTAATTTCAGGGACGCCATTAAGTATCCTAGTGTACTGAAAATCAAGACATATATTTAGATCATCAATCAGTATGTGATTCCGAAAACTCAGAATTTCAAGGGATAACCTATGATATGTAGCTATTACCAAGAGCCAAGACAGAAACTCAGGTTTGCATTTAAAGGACATTTTTCAAATCATCTTTTGGTAGACAGTTTCAGTTTGTGACACATTTGATCTTCTGTTGTTAGCTGAAATTCAGACATAATGCCATAACTTCATCCCAATCCCGAGTTTTGTTCAAAGAGCATTTAAAAGAGTGTCTCTTTTTTTTTTTTTTTAACTCAACACATGTTTAACGATTGATATGAATTAGACATCTCACAGACTTCCTGGCTGGCACATGTACAGCGGTCCATATATGCATATATTTAAACAGAAACCTGTTTAAATTCTGTTTGCTGTCAGAGTTCAGTTACCAAGAACACAGTTTTGCAGTCAGCTAAGAATCAGAAAAAAGGGATGTGATCCCAACTCTGACACCTGTGCTTTTCAGAAGGGAAGGAATATTTTCCTTGGATAAAGGAGAGTACTGTGGGGCCAGAGAAGATATTAAGAGATTAGTTTTCAAGCTTCATTTCTGCTCAGTTTAATGTTTAAATTTATGAGCATGCAAAGAAACCTCCTGAGCTTCAATATCTGCTGCTGGAAATTTTCTTTCAGTATTGGAATACCCAGAGAAAGCAAGACGCACAACTGCAACAGATATGGCTCACCAGGTCCATATCCATGAGACATCTTGGAAGATGAGACTGTTTCAGGTTAAGTCTGTTCTGTCTCTCTTGTAGAGTCCTCAAGACCATCCCTTGGAGGTCTGAAGTATGTCTTCTGGAGCAGTGAGAACATTGTGAACCTTGCCTAAACTTGCTGGCACCGTGCAGGCACCTCTGCTTAGTCCACAGGAACATGCAGAAGAAAGATGAGCAAGAGTTTTATGGCTATTTCAGAAATGCTACTGTGCCCTTGCAAGCTGAGCTACAAAATATTTTTTACTACACTGACTGAAGCTGAAGCGCAGATAGATGATCCTGGTCTCTACTCTGTGACAGTCTCTGAGGAGTTTGAGATGTCTCTGACAACATGACTTTATTTAAAGCAGAAGGCAGTGACCGTCTAGAAGAAGGGTGGGGAGAGGAAGACAGCAGCATTTGAGAAGAACCAGAGACCACCTGGGAATCAGGTCAGAGGCCGTTTGTGCTGCAGGTTTATGGACAATAAAAACAGGATATGAGTAAAATGCAATCATGCCACTTGAGACACAAATATATGTGGTGAGAAGGGAGATTTAATAAATTGTGTTCCTTGTTCTCTGACTGTTCATTCAGGGTTCAGCAGCTCAGCCACCATGGCCACAAACAAAAATAAAAGATTCCAGACAAGTTTTATATATGGGATAGTTCATTCAGTTCAAAGCTGAAAATGAAAGTCCTGATCTAAAGCAAATAGGTAACCTAAGGTTAGCGGAATCCACAATTTGTCTGGAAATACATGAAGGAAAAATTTTCTGGCACTTTGTAATTATTAGCCTTTAAAGAAGTACTCCTTCTTCTAACTTAACAGCACTATAGTTTATTTAAATGTTGGGTATATTGTAATACAGCAATAGCTCCTGTAAAAAGATATTTCAGTTATATTTACATTGCACCAAACAGAGAGGCATTAACATTAGAACAAAAATTATTAACGTCTATAAAATTAATTTATGAAGTGTAACTGACAGAAATATTCAGTATGTTGTTTTCAGCTGTATTTAAAATAGTTTCAAATGTTTGGAGAGTGTAAGCTTTAATTTTGTTTAAAGTATAGACAGCTCCCTCATTTAAAACTACCAGCTATGTTGGATTCACGTAAGACTGTCCTGCCAGCAAGATATAGACCATGATCCATATCTAACAACAACAATTATCTGGCCATAAATATAAGCCACCAGATGAATTAATCGCAATACAGAACAAAGTGCTCAGTTCAAGATGACTCAAGCACTGATTGCTATGGAAATAAAGTGAGGACTCCAGTTTCCAAGATTCTGGTACTGCAGAATGCTATCTTTATCAAACAGACAGAATAATCTGTCCTCCAGAACAAGCAAACAGTATGAGAAAATATTTCAGAGTATAGCTATAGGAAGGAAAGTTATCTTCCAAAGAGCACAGAATTGAGAAGTCTGTAGGACTAAGAGTAGAAAAATATAGAGTCTGTGTGTGTATATATATATATATATATATAAATATAAATACATGCATACATATCTGTATGCTTATAAGTTTACTAAATATCTACAATGAAAATGTAAAATGAAAAACATGTATGCATGTATATATATTATATATGCAGCTATAATACATCAGAAATATATAGTGATAATTTAGATCTCTGGAAAATCACTGTAGTGTATCCCACAGCTATTTTAGCTTCTATTTAAAGGCCAACTAAGATATTTACCTGTTTTGCCTGCACCTTCTCGTTGTGGCAGCTTCTCGCTCACTGAACCTGTAATTGGAAAAGGGAATTAGACAGAAAAAGATTATTTGCATGTTCAATATGTTAAGAAACACAGTTCAACTTTGAAGATTAATTTCTGTTTATCACAGCAATAAGTATCAGCAAATCCTCCCCTTGCAAACCAAAGATTTTAGCTTTGCCTGACTCTACATTTGTGTATGATCCATACACTGTCAGACTCTACTTGGCCACCACAGGACCTGAGAAAGAGATAACATTAAACACTACATAGACACAAGTGCAAGAACATACTCTCATGCTGCAGAGCCACCATTTCCTTTCCCCACTGCGCCATCAAAGACAGGTTCTGCAGTAAGAAGCATCACCCCAGAACCAGTCCCTCATGATCTCTTGTAGAGGGCAGCACCTTCCCCATGCTCAGCCTTGCCCACACACCTCAGCCGCTCTGAGGGCCTTCTTCAGTCCTGGCTCAAATTAAAAACTTCTCCTTTCTGCTTTAAACACTTCACACAAAACCTTGTGGAAATTGGTGTGGGAAAATATGTGTGTGTGCTGGGAGTGACACAAACACAGCACCTTATTCTGAGTTTGAACCTGAGCTGCTTTCAAGACACATCCCCAGAGCTGTGGCCCTTAGGAAAAGAGAGAACAGAGGTGAGAAGGGAGTCAAGACAACTGCAAGACATGGGGTTTAAGAGCCTATTCTACCATCCTGGACTCCAACCAAACCCAGAATCCAGTCTTGTTTTCAAGTCTTCAAGAAATGGAGAATCTACAAGTTTTCTTTCTTAGTAGTTTTTGCAGGAGGCAATTCTCCTCAGGGTTTAAAACGTAAATCCTTATTTCTTGTTCACGTGTTAGCACCTGTTTTTATGATTCTAACTCCTAGCCACTTTTTAACAACATATCTGTCTCTGCTACATTAAAAATCAACTTTAAAAGTGGTATTTTTCTCTCTGAAGAGCCATGTGGAGTGCTCAAAATTTAAAAAGCATGAAATCTATCAATTCTTAACATATATTCTCTTGTACATACACGTTTCAATGAAACAATAAAATAACCCAATACAAATCTGACACATGCTTGCATGTGTGGTGAAATAATTTGGTTCCTTAATGTTCTTAATTTATTCCTTCTGCAATAACTACACTGACTGTGTTTAAAACAAAGTAAAGAAAACCAAAATCTTGCATCACAATAAATCCGTTCTAAAAGGACAATTTAAATAAGAGAACCCGCTAAATAACAGGCCTTGCTTACCACGCTGAACTGATGGTTACTTCAGCAGGAAGTTTAGACAAGGAGTCTGCCAGAGGGAAGATGCCTAACACCACAAATCTGTTCTGATGATTTTAAAGCCTCTATAAAAGAATACATGGCAATGCAGCCAAGCTGGTATTACCTTCTGACGGGTTCTCCGTATCAAAAATATGCTTGTTTAGACATGTTTCCTTTTGTGGCTACAGTGTATTTTTATTATATTATGTTTGAGTCACCAGAAATTCAATATACTTAGTGATGCATCAGTATTAATTCAGGCAGGAAAAATAAAATTGCTGTCTTGTAGGAATTATATCCAAGGGTGTTTGGGATCGTTTGCTCTAAATAGATTGTAATACTAATCCATGTTGTTCACTCTGAAGAGGAGGCAGATTTTTGCATTTATGCTGCAGCCAGAAGATCTGAGTTTTTTGGTGCTTGGCTTGCTTTTGATAAAAGGCTCAGCTTGAACTCAAATAAGATGTTCCAGTTTTCGGAAGTACTACATACAAAATTATAGGTTTTCCTAATTGCACTAAATACCAATGATCCAATCTTTCCTCAAATTTCATACAGTTACAATTAACTCTATAGTATCTGAATTTCATTTTGATGCACAGGCTTATAATTATAATTTTCTTGCAAATCCAGAGATTTTAGACCTGACTTTCATCCACAATAAGTCATTTTAAACATTTTTTTTTAATTTGTGAGTAAAAATGAGTCTCAGCAGGGGGAATGTGTGTGATGAATGCCACTAATACCCTCTCTGCACCAAACAGCATGTTAAGTAAAGCCCCAGTTTGGCACCAGTGTTGTCTCTCTGTGTACATTCAGAACTACTAGTATAAACTGAACTTCAAATTCAGTTCATACCTAAGTAATTTAACACATTGGTGAAATTTATATAATATTCCACATCTTAAACCAGAAGGAGAAAAATCTTTCCAGATGCATTCAGATTATACCCCGTATATGTGAAATGGTGAGAATGACTCTGTGATATTCATGTACAGGCAGGGAGAGTTGCATTCTTTTTTCTGTGCTTTGATTTTTTTTTATCCTAAATTTTCATGGAAAATGGATGGATGGAGGAAGACAGTGGCATTTACAAAGACTAATTTTATCATAGTGAATCTAACTTCATCATAGTGAATCTAATGTCATTAAGAAATTAGATGAATACTAAGAAAATTAGGTTTACTGGTCTAACATTGTTTTTTTTAACAGCCTCTAGGAAGTTAACAAAAATATTCAAAGAATTTACTACAAAGGAAAATCTGTGACTTCCACATAATTTCATCTGAAATTTTCAATTTATGCAGCAGAAACATATCTTGTTGTCTCCAAATTCAAGGTAACTATCTTTTTATCTACCATTTTCTAAATATATTTAAGGTAGAAGTATTTCTAGCTTCAATGGTGACAGGAAGTTGCATATCCAAGTTTTTAAGAAATTATATCTTCAATACTCACGACAAATCCTCACATTTTCAGAAAGGCAAGAAACAGAAAGAGTAAATTCTAACTTATCTAAAAGTCAGGCTATGCAATTGGCTTCCAAGTTTTCAGGACACTGTAAGCAACCAAATTGCCACATAAATAATATATTTATGGAACGGGAGAGGGCAAGGAGGGATATTAGATTCAGCAATATTACTTTAACAAGAAGAATTTAGTACCATTCTAGCTTGCAACTTGCTTAGGCATCTATCTGTTTATGATTACTATTATTTTTTTTTCAAAAAGCAGAAACATTCATGCCCTAGTTTACTGCAAACCACACAATTCCACCCAGTTTCACTCTAACAGCTTCTGAGGCACAATAAACCTTCCAGAGAATGTGATGTGAGTTTTGTGGTTTGTGATTTTAGCAAACCCATTTTCTATAGTTCTGATCATACGTGACTGGGCTTTAATAGAGAAGGTGAGAGTCTATTATTCTCTAGTTTAGATACTGATTTCTGAACTCCTACTAAAACATATTTGATATGTAACCACTGAATGCAGATATCAAGGTGAGTAAACTTCCCATGCTATTCTTTGTCTCACCTAGGGGTGTGTCTGAATGTATATGTATAGGCAAAGTACTATGTAGGGGGACAGAAAATCTAGATGATTCAAGGGTGGATATTTTTCTCCAGTTAACAAAAACAATAAAATGTAAATTTTGAAAGTTCATTCCCTTCCCAAATATATTCATTTTTATCATAGCATCTGATCATAATACTCTACAGGGTGGAAGAGTTCTGAATTTCTGACAGTACTTGTATTTTCACCATAAAAGATGATTATGCCATCTTAATCAAAAGGTAGAAAAACTACTTCACAGGAGAACAGACATGTCTCCATACTTCTGAAATGTCACTGGCAGAAGCCCAAAACAGCTAATAGCACATAAAACCCCAACAACAGGAAAACATGGTATTTTCCAATGATAATTTAACACCTGCTTCTCAACTTCTGCCCCCTTTCCCAGGACTCCATGCCTATGGAATTTCTGTAGTTCCCTACGGTGCTGATAACAGACATGGAGAGTTGTAAAAA
This sequence comes from Margarornis squamiger, assembly GCA_035222235.1. Classification (NCBI taxonomy): domain Eukaryota; kingdom Metazoa; phylum Chordata; class Aves; order Passeriformes; family Furnariidae; genus Margarornis; species Margarornis squamiger. The sequence goes on along the minus strand of JAWWTY010000106.1, from coordinate 41,141,816 downwards.
TGCCTTTTTTTATGTCTGGTGTTCTTTAGTGAAAGTACTGGGGGAGATTCATCATTTTTAGGGAGCTTTCTTTTTAATGCTGTCATGGGAATGTGTTTGATTTACTCTCCTTCTCACCACTGCTCCTGCAATAGTGAAGATTATTTCCATGGAGCAGTATGGCACTCTGGGATTTATCATATGTGTCTCAGCAGTACCAAGTGTTGGTGTGGGAAAAAACAGAAAGTATGGAAGAGCCTCTTTCAGGTAAAGATGTAGTAATTAAAGCAAATGTTTACATTGGAGAGTCCTGCATTTTTTAGTGCTGCTTATGACTTTCGTCCTTCCACATCTTTTGTGTCTAGCAGAAAAGACAGCTTAAATAGGAGCAACCAGAATAACCCATTGAGCAAAAAATAGCTCATACAGCTATTGTCAATACATAAAAAATATCTATGTGACATTTTTTGGACCTGAGACATAGTTGTCCTAAATAAAAAAGTATATAGGGGAATCAGCGGTGATCTGGAAAACATCAACAGTCTTGGGAGAAAAAAAACCCCAAACCTCTGTTATCCTAAACAGATGGCAATTTTGAAAATATAGTGGGAAATGGGAGAAGGGTGCAGTTGTGCATCAGACTTTCATTCTGCAATATAAGAACAAAGTTTTGCCTTATTATACCATATAACTTTCTGAGAAAATCTGTAGCTGTCCTCTCTGCTGAATGAGAAGGTTTCTCCAGACCTCTCAAAACTGATTTCTTAGCCAATACCACTGCAAAATCCCCTAGCATTTCAAGTCTTACTTCCAAACTCTGCTGTAGTTGGACTTCTTTCCTGAGGGACAAAGGAGAAGTGGTGAACAGTAAAACATGAGATACAAGCAGGGGAGGAGAGGTGCAGAGATAATCCCATAGGGTCTCATAACAACTGAAAAATTACCTGCAATCTTTCAAGAATCAAAATCAGACTCTGCATACTCACCTGGGCCCTGAAACAGTTTATTTATCTCTGAGCTACTAAATTCAATTTGAGTGCTACTACGACCTTCACCTCAACATTTCTGTAAAAATAACTTCTCATCCCTCAAAAAATTAGTTGAAGCAGTCTGGCAGTTTACATACCAGGTGCATGAATATACCTTTGAGAGGAACCCAAGTTAGGTTCCTGTGGAGAGAGAACAATTCTCATATTAATCTATTAATTAGAATGGAACTACACTGCAGCTTCTCAATAATATCAGGTACAAACAGAAAAAGTGAAAGTATAGTAACTCAATATTTTGAGCTAAAAATAGTGCCATGTGTTATGAGACATCTGACAAACAATTATTTATTGACCTTCGAGCATCAGAACCCTTTTTTCACTGATGCCAGTGAAAGGACAGGAAGGAAGGAAGCTGCAAATGGATTTTGCAGAGAAAACAATGAAGGCATGCTTTCAGAGACCCTGGCTATGGACATATAGAAGCATCTCTATTCAAAATTACATTGAAGCATGAAAGCGCTATCCTAGGTACAGAATCAAAGAATCATAGAATGGTTTGGAAGAGACTTTAAAGCTCATCTCATTCCAAGGTCCCTGCCATGGGCAGGGACGTCTTCCACTGCACCAGGTTGCTTGGAGCCCCATCCAACTCGGCCTTGAATATTTCCAAGCACAGGGCATCCACAACCAAAGAACACATATCCATGAGTCTTCTGAAGAAGCAAACCAATCATAAACTATAATTTCACTAAAATGAATGCACACTTACCTCTATTTTAAGGTCTCTGAATATTCTATATTATTTTTCACAACTGAATGTCATTCCACAGTGACTTTTCTGACTGGATCAAAAGGAATATTCTGAAGAGTATTTTTTCTGGCTAAAGTTCACTTACAGGCAAGATGCATGCAAGATTCTGCAAATCATTTAAACAAGAAAGGTCTCGAAAGTGAAGTTAACTTTTTATAAACTTTGTTGAAACTTTCTCAGTGGTCTCCTCCTTCCTCCACCTATTTATTGAGAAATCAGTAAATTATTGAAGTAGATAGGGCTGGCAAATTCCCTCAGAGGCCCTAATCCACTTTCTTTTTCTCATTCATATTATAGGATTGGCTTTCTAAAGGCAATTCTTCTGCCCTCTGACAGGGAATGGTGCTACACCACAAACAGTAATGAAAGAGACAGAGAGCAAACATTTGTAGAGCTATTTCTGTGCAATTCTGCCAACCTCAAGGGAAGTGAACAGCAATTCCGACAACTGTTCATACACTTTGAATTTATATTTATTATTAATTTTAATGAAATAGAATCAGAAGCAAATCTCTAAAAAACTGAACCAGTTAATTGTCATGATGATGACAAAGGGCAGCACCCAAGGCACTTGAGTTTCTCAAGTAATTGCCAATTAATTTCTACAGACAGTGATTTCATTGTGTTGTTAATGCCTTTCTTTTTTTTATTCTGATTTCTCCTCTGGATTTGGTCATTCATGGAATGTATTGTGGGAATTCTTTCATTGGGCTACATTGCAGGTAATCACAATACATATTTTTTGGTGACATAGGGCTTTTTTCAGTACTCAAAATATCTGATTTATCAAAAAAGGCAAATCCCTCTGAAATTTTTTTTGCAAAGACTTTATGTGCAGACTTTTTGAGTTTCAACATAAAGCACTACATCAGCAAGTCAGTAGCATGGTTTCATATATGAACACATAAATATGGTACAAATAAGCACCACAGAAAATCCCTACAATAGCTAGATTAAAGTACAAATCAAATAGATGGATTCTAGAATCATTGGGAGGTTTAGGGTGGCAGTGACTTTAGATTTCATGCAGGTCTACATGAAAAGCCAAATCAGCTATCCCAGAGCCTCATCCACTTGAATTTTGCCAGTCCCCGAGGATGTGTCATCCACCAACACCTGTCTTCTGGGCTTAACCACTCTTACAGTGAAGACTTCTTTTCCGTAAGCCTAGTAAGACACCACAGATAAACTCTGCTATTCATGACACACTGTCACATCCTGGCCAGCCAAACAAGATTTACCTGGGCAGCGGGGAGTTTTGTGGGCCACAGCAGTACCACTGATAGGACGACCATTGGGAGTGACACACCAGCAGTATCCAGTGTAACTATGGCACTGAACCTGTCAGAAACAACATGAACCACGGGCAGCTGGTCAGACATATGCCTGTTATCCTACAGCATTCATGACACATGAGTACAAAAGACTAATCCAGCAAACTATGCTGACAAAACCTAGAACAGTAAACCACAATAGACCTAATCTCAGTCCTACATATGATTTTTTCTAGAATTTAAAAAAAAAAAAAAAAGTGTCGTAGGTCCTTCAGAATCAAATGGAAGAGAAAACTGTATGTGGTTGTTTACACCCCATCTTATAGATGACTGACGTGCAGGTGTTATAAAAACCTCACAAGGAAGTTCCTCAAGGGACACATAAACTGTTCCTCAAACAAGCAATCTTAAGGCTTTTTCCACATAAAGAACATATTGTTCCACCCACTGAAGGAGCAGGACAAAGTGCTTTTGCCAGCATTATTCATATCCCAAGCTGTCAGAAAGGAAACTCTTGGAATTACACTTAGAAATCAATTGCATTATATTTCCTAAGGGCCAATATCACTTCCCTCAGCATGCTTAAAAAGAGAAGGATTGTCTTCTGCATAACTCCACAACAAAAATGCAGTACAGAGGTGGCAGAAGGTGAACTTGATTGGAATATGTATCACAGACTAAGCTTCTCACTGTGTCCCTTCTGAATTCCATGATCTAAGCTAAGTAAATTAGTCTCAGACTATGTGCTTGTGAAGAAATTCAGCTGAGAATAGGGAATAATCCTGTAATATTCATGCTTTAGCACTAAGATATGGACTCTGGTGGCAGGATTTCTGTTTCAAATCAGAAACAGATCAGAAATTCCAAGCATTTTCCCATCTGATGAGTATTCAGGGGGCTACAAGAATGACTCAGCTGCCTCATCCTAGAAGAACAGGAGAACAGGGAGTGTATTACACAAACAATAGTAATGCTTGGCTCTTTTTCTGGCCAACTCAGAAAAAAAGAGCAAGGACTCTGCACATAATATGGATTTTCCTTCCATTTTTTTGGTGTCAGTGTTTGCACAAATTACATTTAATTTTGAAATTTCATTTCTCTTCATTGCATTTGTCTTTTCTTTACCCTTTTCAAACATACATATTCTGACTTTCCAGCCATGCAAGATACTGAATGAAAAATTTTCAACCTGACTATATGTGCCATCATCATTGCATTCTGGGATAAACACTTGTTGAAATTCTTTGCGAGCTTGTTCCTGCGTATACTTCCTCTCAGCCACACATCTGGAAACATCTAGAGAAAGGGAAAAGACAAGTCAGTTGAATGATGCAATATGAAGAAAAGATGGGTGACCATCTATATTCTGAGAAAGGAAGATGGCTCTGAGATTCACGCAAGGAGAAGAAGAATTTTAATCAGTGCAAATGTACAATCACTTGCATTATTTTTAAGGAAGAAAGCCAATGAAGGACAATAATTTCTGGACAATAATCCATAACTGCAAAATGAAATGGACAGATGCCTAGAAATACAACTTTTCTGTTCCAAATGCTGTCAGAGAGCAGAAGCCCAAACAGGGCTTCTCCTCTCAATTTAACACAGCAATAGCTGTCACACTGCACCCCACAAAATTCTTTCAGAGCTGGTGGCAGCACTAGCTTTCTGTGCTTCAGAGAAGGCAAAGAAAGCAGCAAGAGTATAGCTGCCTCGCACTTCCTACTGTGAATTTACACATTGCTTACTGCAGCTAGGCAGCAACCTCAGCTATGATTATAGATGTTCCTACCAGGCTGGTAAAGAAAAATAAATTACACTGTGCAGCAGAGGGACTTATTGGGAAGGTGGTTTAATAATAATTTTGGGCATGATTAATTCATAGTATGCTAAAATTTAATGTGACCATTTATAATTTAAATATGGCACAAGTCAAGTCTACCATATGGTCCTTTTCTGTTCACTGTGATGTTTCTTGCACCATCTCCTTCATTACTTGGTACTGGTCTCCATCCAAGACAAGTCAGCAAACCAGCTAGCTTTAATTCAGTGGAGTTTTTATTGTCTAATAAATTACATTGCCTACTACATGTACTTTATTTCAATTAGGCGGTCAAGGGCTCAAAAAAGACACAGAACGTAAGCTGTTGTACTTCTTTTTACTTAAAGACACTACAGATTCTACCATGTTCCTGATGCAGAATCAGAACTTCAGAATCTGTTTGTGCTAAGCAATTTCATGAAAAATGAGAATGCTAAGCAAGCTTAAGGTAGTACTAAGGATTTCAACATGTGACTGTAACATCCAAATTAGAATGATCTCAAACATACATGCAGAGAAATTTGTTCCTTATGATCCCTGTTTTATTTAAAGACTAATTGACAGAAACTGGCTAATCACATTTTAGGGCTAAAACTGTTCAGTGAATACTTGTGAGACAGGCATGTTGGCATGATTCATTAATGCCTGTGCAGTTCTTTGAAAGCACAGGGACAGGCTTTCTAGTCCATGCAAGTTGCACATTGAGCAGCATCTGAATAGTGAGGCAACACTTGACAGGGTTCTGGTATTCCCAGGAGCACACAGGTGAGGCAGCCAAATTCCCCGTCCCCTGAGCACTCTTTCTGTGCCAGTATGATCCAGGCATACATTCACAGAAGCAGCATGGAAACTTGGTGGAACTGCAGAGGTTCTTTTTACAGGATAAATCCTTCACTGGTCTCTGCAATGAGCTTTGCACAACTCACATGGCAACATTAGCATTAAAAAAATCCCTTCAAGTCCTAGGCAATCTCGTGTGGAAGTGTAGCATAATGAGGACAGAAACTGGTCCTCAGCATCTGCATTCTGAAAACAAAACTGGGGGCCCCCTAATTCTAATTTTCGTATTTCCCCTCAGGTCTGGGATTCATGTGCACCACTTCTGTGTGTTACTTTACACTTCTCACAGGAGCATTATGAGAGTTCATGTTGGTAATACACCCAAAATATAAATTGCTTCCCTTTGAAAAAATGAAAAACTATATTTCAGTCTTAACAACCTTAATTGTATTATGCTGTTTCAGGAGAGACACTCGCAGGGATGCAATGACACCTAAAATGGTCAGACAAGTTCAACCATATCAGAAAGAAAAATAATAAAGAACTGAATGAATATGTACTCTGGTACTTTAATAGTTTGTTTCATCAAGGGAAAAGTATAGCCAATGTACTGTGCAGCTCAGGTAAAGTCTGTTAATGTGTTCACTGCCAAAGTTTTTTTGGGGAAAAAAAAAAAGAAACATTTTAAGCAAGCTTTGGTGTCATAAGCCTTCTTCTGAGCATGGTTTGGTTATACAGTACTTAATAACATGTGGTTTTAATGTAGCTAGTATTTTAACTGAAAATAAATCAGTCTTTTGTTGGACCGCTGTCCTCGTTTTTCTAGAATGACATGTGGTTTAAATGTCTAAAAGGAAAAGTGATATAAATTCCATCACATAAGGTCTCTGGTATAGTACCAGTAGGGTTGTAAATTATCTCCAATATTTGAATTATCATGAAAACATGCCAAGGAGAAAGAGTGCTCCAAAACTGTCCTCAAACTTGTTCCTAAACAGCCTGATGCTCTAAAGGCCTCCAATTCGTGGATGATCTAATATGCTTTAAAATCAACAACTACCAAACTTATTGGAATATAAAATTCACATTTGAAGACTTATTTTGTATTATATAACCATGGAAACATTTTTAAGCTGTTGGGCATTATTACAGTATGCCCAAAATAAAACCATGAGGAAAATCTCTTATCGAGTGAAGCATCTGAAACTGTGTATAGTCAAAATATTATTTCCATTTCTGGTTTTTTTTAATTTTACAAAGGTATTACCACAGAAGAATGACTATGACACAAAGATGACGTCCAAATCTGATAGAAGAAATGTAATGTGATCAAGATAAATAGAAGACATATAAAAACATTCACACTCAGAATATTAATGACCATTAAATTATTAATTCAGAGGAGCTAAACCCCTTCCAAATTAAAAAAAAAAAAAAAAATCACTGAAGACAAAAGAAGTCATAATTTTTTTTTTAATAAATTTGTCAGATTACACCATCTGAGCACCTGCCTCTGTGTCCTGCAATACCTTCAAAATCTACTATGCAATTTCAAAAATTTTTTCCAAAGAAAAAGAATTCTAGATATTTAAGAGGTAGATATTTATGTAAATGCCAGCTGACAAAGGATGAGAAAGTTTATTCATGACATGGCTGGGAGAAACGTTGAAACATGAGCTCACATCAAAATACCAGGCAAGAGAAAGTTGTAGGGAAACCTTGTAGCTCCTAACATGCATGAATCAGTGATGGGTGAGACCCTAATCCACAGGGAAACAAACCTTCCACATGGCCATTGCTCATGGTCATTCAGCAAAGCCAAATGTGGGACTCGCTGTGCAAAGTCCTTTGAGTGCATCCAGACACTTCTTGTCTACAGGCCCCTCTGTGTACCTTGCAATAGTGTAACTAATGAAGAAGACTCACACAAATCTCAAATTAGTAGGATGAGTTCTAGGCTTATGTGGTTTGTCAGAATGAGGTTTATAAAAATAAATAAATACATATATATATATAAATACACACACATCTAAGAGGATACTAGTAAAGTCTCTCACATTCAGATTCAACTTTGCTCTTTATCTAGAACAGGAATCATTCAGATCAAGATGGACCTTGATTATTATAAAATGAAGACTGGGAATGAAAGATGGTAGGATGTACCTGGTACCTCTGTGCTCTTAATCAGCACACAGCTTTCGATTTTTTTGTCACGAATCCTGACCAAAACAGGTCACCTCAAAAGAGGTGAGGGGTGTCCCTCTGGTGACAAGCCTGTGAGCAGAGGGAACTCCAAGACTGCAAGGTGTTGGAAGGGTGAGAAGCACTGTGCAATGCCGCAAAGATTACTTTCTTTTTTCTTTAAATCTGTTTTTGTTCAAATCTTTGGAACTGTCTACTGGAAAAATAAGGGACTTGAAACTATTACTGATTTCTTACTGGAATTCCCACTATATTTCTCTCCCTAACTAAAGCATTAATAAGGGAGCCAGCAAGCTCAAGCTGTAATCTGGTATATGACCTGGTGAAAAAAACATTAAGTTCTAAGACCTGTTAAAGTCTGGATGAAATGAGGCCTTATCTGCCTACAGTCATACAATGAGAAGAACTAATTTTGAAGGTGCATATGTTCAGCTGCAATTTGGAATTATGTCAACTCAGTGAGACTTTATCCTCTCAGCTCCAGGTAGGTGGGCTTTTACATCCCAGAACCTTGAGGGGAATGAAAAAAATAAAAATTAAAAACCTCTCCTGGCATAGAAATTGACCATGCAGATGCGTGAGTTTACCTTAAACCAACTCACTGGGATAGTCTTAGCTGTCAAACTAGGTTGTTACAAAGCTCAATGCATTTAAGCACAGTATGCTGTCTAATGTGTTGACTGTACCCACTGCAATTTAGCACCAGGACTGCAAAGGCACAGAGAAGTTTGATAAGAAAAATACCTCTTAGGATGTATAACTAAAGACAAAAATAGTTGTATGGGAGTGGACAGAAATACACAGAGCTGAGGAGAGTACAGAGTTGTAGTTGTTTGGGCAGGTCTTTCTGAATTGCCCTGGTGACAATTCTGGCTTCCAGGGAAGACCAGTGACCAGAAAGCACAAGCAAAATATAGAGCCATCTTAATTCTGTGCTAAAATCCTACATGCAATAAGGAAGACTTTCACTTACGAAGTACATCGCTGCAGAATCTTTCCGAGATAGCACTGAAGTCAATGGGAAATTGCTGTACCCAAGGAAATTTTGGAAACAGAATTAAACTCACAAATAGTACCAGATTGACTTGGAACTAATTGCATTTTATGCCTTATTTCCAACAGTACAGCACCAAACACAGAGCTTTGGGGAAAAAGCATCCATCAACTTGAACTCTGCTGGCTAATCCTTGAATAATATATCATACAGAGAGAAGTTTATTACTGTAAAATAGAAGTTTATCTTTAAAACAATGACACAAGCTCATCAAGGGTATAAACACCATCTCTAAAGTGACATTCAATACTACTAAATTTACAGCAATTTTGGGGCTCTACAGGGAGATCTAACCCAGATTCTCTTATGGAAAAGTAAACAGCTTGCCAAAAGAATAGATAAATCTCCTGCAAAGGTTTCAATTTAGTTCAATCAGTATTTCTTAGTTTCCTATATATCTTAGTAAAAATAAAAGTACCTTTCTCAGTCCCAATACATGAAGCAAACTTTGACTGCTTTCAAAGAGATTACTGGGTGTGACATGACCTTGTTATGTATTTATGCGCAAAATACACTTCACAGTTTATTAAGGTATTTTATTATAGATGGAATATTCTGCCGAACAGATCAGAAACATTTACTACTTTGTAAAAACTACATGTAAACTGGTTAACTTAATAGTTTGAAGGAAAAGTTCCCTCGAGAGCTTTCCACAGACACTCAGCTGTTCTCACGCTAAAGTGAAAACTTTTCTAGAGTCACATTGGTGTGAACAAGCAGGCTTCATATAGACAGACGTAATCCAAAAAACCTCTCCCTGCTTCTCTGTAGATTTCCCACTATTACACCCTATTTTTTAACTGGTAGTGATATGACAAAAGTCAAACCGTCTTAATTTGTACTTAATTCAGCACAAAGAGTTTTTATTGAGAGCACAAGACACCACTTGGTTTATATGGCATAAACTACTCACAACATGATAACTTGCCACTATATTTGACCTAGGACAATGTATATTCCAAAGAACTGATCGTGTCTAACAAAAAAGCAGCTAAACAGCTGCAGCCTCTAGTGATAGGGAACAAAGCAAGCTATGCATGCTGAAAGTATCAGTTTTAAAGATGCAGAGATATTAGCCTCTTGGGTTGGAAAGGATGTCAGCACAGACATTTAACCTGACAGAGCCATAAAATAGAGACTTGCTGCTTCGTGACAAGGGCTGGCCAACCCTTTCACTATTTATTTTTATTGCTGCTTTCTGGACTCAAACAAAACAGCAAAGTAATTTTAGCCTAGACTCTCCTCTATTGGCATCTAACAGAGCCAGATAGTGTGGGGTTTCTTTGTTTGTTTTTCAATTTATTTTTTTTTTTTCACATTTTGCAACCACACAGCAATTTAGATAACTAAGCTCTAAGATAAAATAAGGAATGCTGTGCTGGATTCCCTCTTGGCACACTATTTCTCTCACTTTTCTAACAGCCACATTTGGAGTGATACAGTCAGACTAGAACTGAATCAAATACTTGCAAGAAAAACTAAAGCAACAGCTTTCTGATTTTTTGCATACCAAAGGTTACACTAGGCTTCCTGAGCAGAGTGAAGGTTTGATAGTAGTTTAGAGAAATCTAATATGAGCCAGCTTACTAATTTTTTTACTGAAAATCTGAGAAGGCTTGCAACTGTTGGTGGTTCCTAGTCTTCAGTGCACTATTACTGTTTTAGGGCTTTCTATTTCACTTCTTTTAAGGTACTAATTTTTATATTGTCTGAAACTTAAACTGAGCAGAAACAAAAACTCCACAAAACAAAACAAAAACATTACTTTCATACAATTGCAGTAGTGCCTATTTAATTCTAACAAGATACATTTTTTGTGCCTAAGAATGTTCTTACATGCCTTACTTTTGTGCAGTCTGGCTTTAGTAAATTCTGCTTGGTGAAGTATTATCAAGAAAAATTGAGTATTTTAAAAAGAGATTAATTCCATGTCCAGAAAACTGTGGATACTACTTCAGCATTACTTGTGCTGTGTTCCAAGTGCCACTAGACACTCTTAAAAGAGCAAAGGATATTCCACAAAAAAGATTCCAAATGTACTTAAAACTCTATTCACCTCCATTAAATACTTACTCGAAAGTACAATCAGAAGCCAATTCCACTTGCTTTCAGAGACAACATAAATTTTAACTTTATTCACTGAGATGTTGAATATTTTGTTTCTCAACACTTACTACAGTAGCTTGATATGTATGTAACAGCTTGACACATAATATAAATGGAGACTCAAAACCAAAATGATGTTGGTGTTGACAAGTGTTTCTATCAGGATTGCCAGCATCACAGTCTGGAAACTTGCAGTCATCCTACATATTAAACACAGTGTCTACAGTGAGAAAATATGTCTGAAAAAGGAAGAGACAGCTCCTAGATAAAAATATTTAAAATAAAAATCTGCCCTACAATCAACTTTCCCCTATAGGGCTTCCTTTCAAAAAAACCCAAACAAACAAACAAACAAACAAACCAAAGCTAGTACCACTTCTCGCTTTCTCTTTTCAATATATTTTTTTTTCAAAATAATGAAAAAAACTGCATCACTCTTATTTTTTTTCCCTCATAAATTATAAGAAAAAAAGAAAAGGGAGACAAGAAAAGGAAGAGGTGAGGACACATGAAAACCATTCTGCTTTCAATCTGCAGACTGTGCAAGGTCTCACTGTGTTCAGGATTACTTTTTAGACTGTCACCTTGGTCCAGTCCAACTTTCACTCATTTGAGTTAGAAAACCAACCAAACCTTCTCACTACGTTTTTCTCTCTCCAGACAAACGATCTTGGGAGCATGTTCTGCCTCCGAAACACATCCCATAGGGCTGCCTTCCAGGCAGCTGGTGCACTAGCCAGGAAAATGTTCCTGCCCACACACTGAGCTAAGGGACGTGCTCAGGTACTGCAAGCAAACATCAAACTCACACCTGGCTGGCTCACAGGCAAACCTGAGCTGGATGGCAGCCTCCATGGGAATACCTGATTAGGAGTGCACTCAAAAGCCACATCCAGAATTTACAACCCTATTTTTTATCTAAGAGGCAACAGTAACATTTCCCCAAATTATATTTGGATTCATGAATTGTGGGACCAAGCTTAAGTTGTGAGCTCAAAACAACTACTGCCCTGCAATGCCTCCTTTCTCTTCACAAAGGGAAAACCATATACGCATGTTTATTCAAGGACGGAAGACTACCTTTATTAATATAATTTCAATTTATTTAAGCATGCTCTTAATCCATTCATTAAATCCAATAGTTCAAATGAGTGAAACTTTTCACTATTTCTGAAAGCCCTAATTTAAAGAAACAAATGCAGAGCACTTTTCCTTTAAGGAAAACAAATAGCAAAATACCTATTTTATGAGAAATTCACTCATGTTTTGATGTGCTCCTTTATGTGAATTGTGAGAATGAAGACAGTACCTCTCATTATGTCTACGATAGCCCATAAAAGAACAGCATTTTTAAACAGTGAGGTTCTTTAACATACCATAAATGAATTAAGCTAAACATGCTCTATCTAGGGTTTCAGTGGAGAAAGGGGATCTACGTAGTTATTGAATAACAGTAACACCGCTCTGTCTGACAGCTCTCCTTGGTGTACTCACAAAGCAGTAAGTCTCTGTTGAAGCAACCTTTGCAAATACTGAATACGTACTCTGAGTGTCAGCCAGGCTAAATTTCAAGCCCCTCAGAAATTAAATATCACTGTGTAAAGCTCCTATATAGCCATTTTCAGTAAGGACCACTCAGAGATTTGTGCCGAGACCCGTTCAGCAGTTGCTTGCAAACCCAGGTTGCTGCTACATGATGGTAGTAAGGAAATGTGATGCAAGTTGGCAATTGAAATTTTATAGTGATTAACAATTTTTATCCAACCTCCAGCCATTAGAGAAGTCTTATTTTAGTGAAGCATTTGTAGAGAAGCCACAAAATCCAAGCACCTCAGCTGGGACATTTCAAGAACTCTGTGTTAGGCTAGCGGTATGCTGGAAGAACTGAACACATGAATTTGTTTTTCCGTTGATCACAATATCAGAATATCAAATATTATTACTGAGCAACTTGCTTAATACATTCAGAATATTAGTCTCCAGTGTCCCAGTCACAGGCCTGGTACATTCACTTAAAAACAAACTGAGAAATGGAAAAAGTATTCTTAATGTTATTTAAGAAACGAGAAATAGAAGAAAAAATAAGAAAAAAGGTATTTTTGAGTGCATAATCCTACAAATCTTGCAGACCACTTTCAGAGCAACTGTTAGTCAAACAAACAGGAAGTGCTCTTAGCTAATTCTGGGACATCTCCATGGAATGTATAGGCTTTTTATTTCAGGTGAAACACTCCCAGTAGCCACAGGCATCCAAAATTCAGTCACACGATTGCACATGCTCTTCTGCTTCCTCCTGACAAGCTTCCTAAATCTTGGCAAACCTTCAGATAGAGGGCTTATATGCATAAAGTTGAAACTATCCCAGCTGAAGTGCAGTGTCACCTGCTCCAATTCATCCTTCAACATCAGTAAAATTGCAGATCGAACTACTGCTGGCCACAAGTCACTGTGTGCATGATGGTCCATTAGAGAGAAACATTTCAGTCCCTTCACTAGACATTCGTGTTAAAGATAGTTGCTGAGATGGGAGATGAAGAGCTGCAATCCCACAGCAATGGAGTTAGCTTCTGATATCTGAAAAACTTCATTAGTCCCACAGAAAATCTTCCACTAACCTAGCTAGGACTAAAGCTTGTTGTCATTCCAAAAAAAGGTACAACTTCACTGAAAAATCCTTCAATCCAAATCACTTCCACCCAGCATCATAATTTTACATTGCAAAGTTAATACACATTATTTACTGCCACAGAAAACTAATTGAAAAGCCTAAAATTATTTGAAAACTATTGCAGAAAAAATACAGGTTTACATTTTCAAGTTCATCAGAAAAAAACCTTGTTCATAAAGGGAGAATAAACAGCATAGCAATTTAGCATAGGTGAAACCGCTAGGAGTCTGCAGAAATCAATTGAAGCATTCTCTCTTTTTCTTTTGTATGGATAATGAATAATTTTCATGACAATAGAAAATGTGAATATTCTTTGAACAATGCCATCCTGCAGTGATATGAGCAAATTTTGCAGTCATTTTGAACAGTTAACAAGGAAAATAAAGGGAGAAAAGTCCTCAGATCACTTCATATGGAATGTACAAATGTTCTATGGAAAAAACAAAACAACTTCTTTCAGGTGGTCTCATCTATAATAATTTGTGATAGATATTCAGCCTTACTTTTGTAAAATCAAGAAGCAGACCCTCACTTAGCAATGCCTTTCCCCTGCCTGCTGGGGCAGATGCTTTTATCTCATGACTTGTGCATTTCAGTTTCTACAAGCACAGCCTTTTGAGGTAACCTATACTATGTTCCAAATCATGTAAAATCCCTATTAAATGTAAAGCTGTATTTATTGGCCCTACAGAAGAATGCTTTTTGGGGCAACATTTCCTACTCATAATGGTCAACTGCATCATTTTGGGTTCTTTAATAGGCATGATTGGTCTTATTTTCAAGACTAAGGAAAATCACCTTATATTTTTTGCATCCACTAAAAGAGAGTATCAAAGGCTCTGTTCTATAAGTTACAAAGCCTTCCTTTTGTGACATCCATTGCTCCCCAGTCCCGTCCTCAGCAGCTGGAGTGGTAGGAATAAGGCTGAGTGCTAAAGGACTCATGCTGGAGTTTGTACGAGTTATAGGAGTAAAACCACCCTGGCATGCATCAGGACAGTCCTGTAAGAGCAGCTAAGCTCAGTTCTCAGACTGAGCAGTCTTTAAACCCCTAAAAGAAGGCAGCTCTGTGCATGCTGCCTGCTGGTAACAGTCCTTGCCCCATCTTTTCCCTGAGCCAGATAGATACAGTCCTTGGGAAAGCGCTACTTGGCCAGCTCTCAAGTGCGACAAGGAGCACTCTACCAGCTTACACGTGTAGGTGCTCATACTGTGCCCTTGCACTGCTTAATTAATTTGTGCAGACATAGTGTCTGTGTTTTTATGAGCAGCTTAAAAGCAATCGGATTGCTTTTCCACTTCTTGTATGCTTTGTTTCTTTGGCTATGCTGGTCCAGATTTACTATGAAGCATTTGTCTGCGTGTACTTGAATCCCATCACAGGTGATATTTTAACAGTCCCCTTAACACAAATAGTATTTCTCAGCTGTCAACATACATTTATTTTTTAGATTCATAATCTCGTTGCACAGTAAACGTCTGTGCAAGCAAGTGGCAAAGCTCCAGAACTTCAGAATTGAGATTTTGTTTGGAAAAGTATCCAAAAATGTGGATGTTCATCCACAGTGTACACAGATCATTTGAGACCTTACAAAC
Source organism: Margarornis squamiger (assembly GCA_035222235.1). Taxonomy (NCBI): domain Eukaryota; kingdom Metazoa; phylum Chordata; class Aves; order Passeriformes; family Furnariidae; genus Margarornis; species Margarornis squamiger. The sequence goes on along the minus strand of JAWWTY010000106.1, from coordinate 41,126,538 downwards.
TGCAAAAGCAGGCTGGAAATTTTATGATATTGACTTTTTAGAGCATTTCCAAGCTTAGCAACGGATTCCAGCATTGCCTGGAAGTAGAGTTCAGAAAAAAAATAAATTACTAAATGTCTTCAGAACAAAACATTATCAGAACAGTCTATTTTGATGCTTATTTTGTCAAAGGTGAGTTTTTCAGAAGTGAGGGGAAGGTTTATGGTTTATTCATTTTCAGGTTTGTTTAAAGTATTTTGAACTTTGCTGCAGCCATCAGGAACTACAACAGAAGTGCAAGGGGGAAAAATGGTTTAAATGCTACCAGTTTACTGTGATCTTTTAAGCTCTAGCATCTGAAAATGGTTTCCTTTGTAATACTAAAGAATTAGCTGGTCTGAGCACTCTTACTGTGAATGAAACTTGAATTAAAGAGGAAAGCAAGTACACATAAAACAAACTATCCCTTTGTAATTTTAGTATTTAAGTGATCAAAACCAAATAGATGAGAAAAATATTGAGAATAGGTAAGAAAGAGAAGAAAGAGCCAATCTAAATTTGGGTTTCTCAGGAAAAAAAGAAACAGAGAAAGCAGACATCAGTCTGGTGCTTGTTCAAACTTCCTTACGGATATAAAAAGAAATCACAGTTCTGCATATATAAACAAGAAATGATGGACTCAAAATTATTCCAAAAAGTTGTCAACATAAACCATCAAGGCCTTTAGAATTCTAGTGAATAGACTGAACCAAAGAGCTAGTCACCATGTTTTCAACTAATTAAAATGGAATGAGGAATTATGTAGTTTTCAGAGAAGATTTTTGTGAGTTGGACAGGGATTTGTACCTCAAAAGAAGAAAGAAGGAGACAGACACAGACTTACGACTGCCTTTTCTGATCAATATCAGATACGGATTTAAAGTTGTGAGACCTACACTTCCACACGAAAACAAGTGTGTTTCTTTCCCTTTTTCCTGCATTAGTAACCTCAAAACCTGCTTCAAAATCAATGCTTTAATGGGGAGTTAGGGTGGGTGTCTGTTTTTTCAGGGGAACAAATGAACACTTACACAAGGATCTGTTTTCATTCCCCAACAAGGAATGAAAGCAAATTCTGAAACCTTGAAAGTTTTTCTGAAATGGAACCATCACTTTTTGGTTAGCTCTATTAAGACAACCCTCTGCTTTTTGATCAAGCATCACCTGCAACAACAAATTTCACCACTCAAAAGCAACTGGCTTAAAAGAGGTCTTAATCTTGGCTCTCTCAGAACATTTGATGGCACTATCAGAAGTAACTCTAGCAATGCTAAAACTGAAACTGCAGCTAGGGCAACAAATCATCTTTCTCTTCTCTAAAACTTGTTTTTACAGCTTGAAATATTTCTGATAATTGGAGCCATGGGTAGGAATAAAGATACTGGTCACTTCAAAATTTACGGCTGCTTTGACTGAATAAGAAATACTATGAAAATGTAAAATTAAAAGAACACGGGTCTCTTGCTGATATTGACCAGGTGTATTGTTGGCCAATATATGTCTATTACCAATCAAAGTTAAAAACAAACATTAGGGCCATCTTTGTATTCATTTAAATGCAAGATTAAAAACATTTGATTGATGAGAACACTCTGTATTTGCTATAGCAATACACTGCTTACAGCACATAATTCCAATTCTACAATTGTACTGGCACTCTATCCATTAATAATAAACAGCAAATGAGCACTTCTCCAAACTGCAGTTATTGACTCTGAGGACACTTTTAGTAGAGCAATTCACATCTTTATGAAAAAAAATTCTTGCAGATGACATTTTCAATATGGTATAGAAAGCAATAAAGAAAAACACTCAAAATTAATTTCCATAAAGGTGTATAATGCTCTAATGTATAAAATGAACAAATACAAAGTACACAATAATTCTCTCTGTCATTCATGAGTGTAACAAAAGCTTTGACTCAGGTAGCTTCATTATGTTATCCTTGTTCACCAAAGTAAACAGATCCATCACGTAACACAATGGTTTACTATGAGAGGGCTGAAGAATGAGGATACTGTTTCATCTAGGCAGAAGATGAGACAGAATGTCTCTTTGAAGCAGTCTTGATGCTTCAGAGGTTTGCTGGAGCTAATGGAGAGAGATGATGTGGAAAATTGGCTCCTACAGGTTGAATTGGTGTGGTCCCTGGGGTTTTCTTTCCCCCACCCCCCACGTCCACCCCCTGCCCCTCTCTTTAGGACAGACAGAAAGGGAAAGTAAATCTTTATGACCACTGCTATTATTACATTTTGGAAAGAAGATCATTGTGTTGGGAATCACCTTACACTTCACTAAGGAAATGCATTCTCTAGTACCATGCTACTCTAAAAGTGAAAAGAGTTAACTGGATATTTTGTAGGGTTGCACACTGCACAATTTCTCTAAACAGAGATCAGAGATGAGAAGAGTGGATGACATAGGGTAGGAATTGCCTGTGAGGGCTCTATGCATTACAAAGCTTTTTTTAATCTTTTTTTTATTCAAATCACCCCACTACCACTCCTCTCTATATGACTGCAGTTTGAAAACACAAGACTTAATTTGACCATCTCTAACTCAAAATACCAAAGTGCAGTAGGCAAGAAACCTCTCAAGATAACAATCTTAAGAGGTTCTCTGAGCTAGCCAGTAACATGGTCCTTCAGAACAGGGACCTGACCATGCAGTTTCCTTAATAGTGACTTACTATAATATATATGGTTGTGGGAGTCATAATTTTGATGAAGGCTCAAGATTAATTTATCTTTACGTAGCGTATTGTTACAGAAATAACAGGATGCATTTCAACCTACTTATTTTAGAAAACTCCTCAAGTCCAGCACTCCTAGTCTTTCATAAACATACATTTCCAAAAACTATTGTAGGGTCTATTGTTTTTCATAGAGTCAAGAGAAACTTGGATTCGCTCACCTTTGCAATTGCCTCGGTAGGCTATTTCCAGCTGAGGGTCCTTGCATTTTGCTCGTTGAAATTCACACCGAGACAGAAAAGTTCTTCCATCAGATGCACAGAGTGATTTCTGAGGGGAACCTGCACAGTCCAGGCTGCATTCTCTGTCTTTGTCTTGGTCCACTCTCAAAAACTAGGAAAAGAAATAATTAATGCTATAGGAATGCTATTTTCATGTGAAAACTCTGTGATCCTCTTCCCCAGGGAAGACATTCGAATAATACGCAAAACTGAAAAGAATGCTCTGCCTTTTCAGTCTCTTCAAATACTAGCTGTTTCATCATACCTGGGGTAATTCAGCTGCTGCTTTGAAATGGCAGTGACTGCAACATTTCTATAACATACATGAAATGCAGTATCACAATTAGGAAGTCTCTCCTTCAATCATTATGGAGCTCAAAACAACAACTTGGAGTTTTTAGAGCAAAACCACTGAGGGCAGAAACACTCTTCACAACAAAAATGAGACAGCAATGGACTCTTGTCTGCTTCAATAGATATGTATTAACTATTCTACAATAAAAAGTCTGTTCTAAGACTCAAGTACGATTTTTAACATAAACATTCTCATTGTGATTTTCAATGCTCCTCTTTCTAGTTCTGCTGCAAGGCCACACTGAACTCTGCCTAACTGTTCGTTCTCCCACCCCCAAGACTGCAGACAAGGGTCGTGAGCTTGGCATCATCCTTGACACTGTGAAAAGCAGGAGCTCCTCACAATGAAATGTGCTGTCAGAAAAACTAGTTGGTTCTGATGCCACTATGTGCCAGTCAAAAAAAAAACAGATAAAAACAAAGATAGTACTGTATCTTCTGAGCTCTTGAAAAGCAGAGTCTAGGGAGAAGGTGAACTCAAGCAAGTCCTCAGATGAATTCCTCTACCCTCTGGCTTTTTCTGAACAAGAACAAAATTAGTCAAGGCATATAGCTACCAGGAGCTAATCATTCTCTTAAGCATTAGAAGGTGCCCAAGAAAGGTCTTCGTCCATCTGTAGTGCTACTTCATCACATCACACATAAACCTTAGATACAGAAAATTTTGAATTTCGGATAAGAAACCAGGATAAGTAGGAGAAAAATTTCAAAGGAAAAAAAAAAAAGAAAAAAAAGAAAGAGGACTAAGAGTAGTATTTGAGCTAAAAACTTTTTAAAAAAAAGTTGCTACATATAGTTCTGCTGCATTTTATTGCACACAAAAAATGTATAAAGACAGTTATAAATCTCCACAATCTTCATATTTAAGCCATGGTCTATTTGCATTTCCTATCACTTAATATAAGAAAATACAGATGTCTTTATGCAAAGCATGCCTGAAAATGGTGAGATTATCTCAAATATATCACCATAAAATAAGTCATATGGTTGGATTTTTACCAGAATTTTTATATTTTGGTGGCACAGTAAGATAAAATGGGATGCTTCCTTTTCCAAACGTTTTTGAGTCATTTTTCATTTTTAAGAATAATTAGCTTCAGAAGCAAATTACTCATAAATTACACACAAACCCCAAAACTTTCTTCATAGAATTTGGCAGATACAGAGTTCCAGAAGCAGAGGACAGATGTTCCTTTTCCCCCATTTTGGTGTTATTTTGCAGAGTCTTCTTGTTGACAGAAATTGGTAATTAGCTGAGCTGAGCAGGAAGGGAAAAAACCTAAAATCATCTCCCTTCACCTGAAAAATGAGCAACAATGAAGACAGGCTTCCATGGCTCTGAACAACCTTCAAATCATGTCGGTCTCCAGGGCTTGCCCAGGTGCCCTTATGAGCTGCAGTGTGGGAGTGCTGGTGAGGTCCTTCAAGCCTCGCTTTTTTGCCTGGGAGGCATCTGCAGGACTCTGGGTTTAGGCCTAGCTAGGACTACAAAGAGGACTTTTCAATGAAAAATGAACCACATGGGGCCCCTGGCAGAAAAACTGGATCCAGTTCTCTACTTGACTCAGACTTCCCCTGTGGATTTGGTGATGGCAAGTCAAGTGATCTCCCTCTTCCTATTTTGTGAAGTAAGGATTTGAGTACAGCCTTTCTGTGTGTATAAGACTACCCCTCTGTAATGGCAAGGCACTTTGCCACCTTTAATTTATCCTCAGCAACATCCTTGTTGAGCAGAGAATTATTTTTCAAAAGCACAGGGAGGCTTTGTGACCCACAGAAAATCATGTAGTAGATCAGGGAACTGAACCCTGGCAGCAGAAAAAAATCACACACAGCAACAGTCTAGCTTCTGTACCATTTTTTTCTCAGAGTTTCCTCATCTGTTCTGTTTTGAGCTGTTGCAGAAGTTAAGATGTGTATGCCTGACTGCAGTGGACAAACCACACTAACACAGTGGACAGAAAATCCCCTTAATTGTCTGAGGAACAAAATCCATTCCCTTGAGAACATGATAGTTCACAGATAAAGCTATACTAAAGGACATTTATCTAAATAGTTTTATTTAAGTATTTTATTATTTCAAAGCCTTAGAGGAGATTAGGGCAAATTATGGGTTCAAGTATATTCAAGCAACCTGGAAAAGCAGAGAATGAAGACATACCCGGGATACAAAACCACTTGAATAACTTGCTGGTTAGCCAAACCTCACTGGAGAATTTGGGTTATACATTTAAACAATTTCCATCCACCTAGTGTTACTGAGGGGTTTAAGAGCAGGAAGGACAAAAAGGCAAGCAATTGTGAGCAAAGACAGCATGCAAAAGAGACTAGCAAATTACTTAGAAAAAAAAACAAACAGTTGGAAAGTATATGATTGACATTTGGAAAGTATTTCACTGTCATCTTTACTAAACCAGTATAAGATGATGCAAGTCCAGATCAGTATTGCTTGCTCAAATAGCCAAAGAAATCAATAAATACATCAAAACTTATGCTGAAACAAGCAAGGGCTATGTAATTTCACATGAAATTTGCTATTTGTTTAAACAGGAACAAGCAGAGTCAGTGACACAAAAACTGGGATGATACTGCTGTACATCTTAGAGCTGTACTTTCATGTGACAATATTCCTTTTGATTAAAATAGGACAGTTTAGAGAGAAAGATGGTTCAGTACAGACAAAAAAGTGACTCACCCTCAATACTGGCTCATCTATTTCTGTCTTTGAATTCATTTAACAAATAAATCTGTTATGGTATAAGCATGTGATTCACTGAAAGACAAGGTTAAATAAGCATTTCTGTTGAATGTTGGTAGCAACTGAAATTAATCTAATGATAGTTGACCAACCTGAGGGGAAACTATTTTGAACAACCAGCACAAACTGAACAATTATGGTTAAATCCTATTAAAAAGCCAACCACCTTTAAGAGAGAGTTGGTTTTGCCCTAATAACACAGAAACCAGCCTAGTCATGTTTCAAAAAAATTGATTTCAACTACAAAAAATGCCACAGCTTAACAGGCATGACTTCTTAATTCTAGTTGCTTTAACTTATCTTCTTCTTTGCATTCTAATATTTATTTCAGCCTTTCCAGAGCACTACACTTGACAATATGCAACTTCAAAGAGGCCTATTATTCTGTAGTAGACCCCGCTTTAAATTCTCATGCAGCATTTCTGACAAGAAAGAATGAAAATGGGACCATATCTAAAAAAATTTTGATTATTAAGTTTACCTCATTAATAAAACAAAAGTCACTAGACATATGTACCCAGGTATAAGCAGGTATATACCTTGACAGATATAAGCATTGATGAAATATTTACTTTCATATGTTTCAGGCATCATGGAATTTCAGTCTTTTCCTTCACTTTCTCACACACTGAAGACTCAATACTGGCTGAAACATGCCTCCCTGTATCACCGATGGTCCCTGTGATCTTTCATGCCTCAGTTACTGAAGTTCAGAGTATGAAGCAGTGGATACCTGAAACCTTGCTTAAACTGTGGAAAAATACTTCTGCTCTGTTTTCTGCCCTATCTTTCAGCTTTGTTTTTGTCACTAGTCCCACATCTGGGCTGTGGACAGTCAGGATGCTTATTTCTTCAACCATAAGCAATGTGTTGGAGTCAATGCGAAAGTTTTTCCAGTACCTCAAGAGTAGGGATTTGATGGTTTTCTTACCATGCTAATAAACTATTTATCAACATAACATATATACACAACATTATTCACTCCTATGGCATAACATATATCTCCTCTTTACCTTACACTATCCACTCTTACACAGGGCTTCAGCGTCATTCCCTTTGGTCTATATCCTGTGGCTACACCATTGTTAGGGCAGAAAAGGTCTTCAGACGAACCCTAGTCACATGCACATTTGTGCATTTCCACTGCACAAATCTGTGAACCCACTCTCTGCAGTGCAGAGAAACGCTCCTTCCACCTAAGCAGATCACAGGGTGTATTGTGAGAAAAATGATGCTTGGATAGAGAGCCAACAACTGGATACATCCACAAGCCAAACTACCAGTCAAAGAAAGCAGAAGAGTCAAGACCTGTGTTACAGTCTGGTCATGCGGAGTGCCAACATCTCTCCCCATTGGAAGAGAAGCTGACGACAGATGCTTTTAGGCTGAGGCATAGAGATTAGTTATTGAATCTGGCTCAAAGCCTTTAAAACAGTAATGCTCTACTCTACATTTCACAATATAGTGCACAGCTGTGGATTGTCTTTGGTCAGAGGGTACCATCTGATTAATAAGAGCAAGGCAGGGCACTGTTCCCCAACCTCTTTTTTTTAGTATTATTTTTTTAATCCGGGCCAGCTTGTCTCTAATACTTGCAGTCCTGTAGAGATATCCTTAACACAAACAGCCTGCACACAAAGCAAAACTCCAAACTATGCTAAATCTATTTTTACTTTGACCCAATTTAAGTTTTCTTACTAAAGATGAAGACCAAGAAACCACTTTTTCCGTGTATGGATAGAAACTCCATCTTCTTCCGTGGAACCAGGTTGGAATCTGTGCTCTAGGAAGAAGAGAGACTTCCAAGTTCATGGATTTGGATGATTCATCAGAGGTTTTCAACCTTTCTTCATTTTATGGACACCTCCAATTTTCACTGGATCTATATGCTCTCCAATGACACTAGGCATTTAAGCACAGTGACAACTGGTTTTTAATTTGTTACGTTTTGTGGACCCCTTGAAACTGATATGCAGAGCTTCTCTCTGACAAATTGAAAACTACTGTTTCAGAATGTAAAACTGAGTTTAAGACTGCTTGTAAAACAGGAGACTAACACCTCATCTTGGATGGCTAAAGGCCAAAAAGGCACAAAAAACAAGCAGAAGAGAAAAGATGAATGCTAGACATCACTGTTTGGCTTAGAAAAGCCCAGTGCAGACTACAGCTTTGAAAAGCAATTTCTCTATTGTGCATCTGGTTACTACTAGATGTTGAATACGATGGTCTTACTTCCCTGCTGCTGGCATGGGAGGTCTGTGAACAAACTATGGAGCAGGGTGCTCTAAAGTGGCTCTGTGCTAAGGGCTTGCACTGATTTATAGTCATCTATGTAGCCATGCTGTTTCTGTCTGATACCTGCCTGAAAGGCAGATGTAGAAACCTCCAATCCAGGAGTATTCTGTTCCCGCCAGACTTGTCTACAATGGGAAAATCAGTTAGACAATAATAATATGTATGTGTGTCTGCGTATATGTATGTGTATATATATATATAGGTCCACTATTGTGTATATATATCCACACATATAGTCTATAATATGCAAAGTTGTATTCCTGTATTTCAGAAAAAGACAACGATGTTTAAATATCCAAAAGTTACAGTCTGCCTTAGAAAGCACTCAAATGAGCTAGTCTGTCTCAGTTAATCTGCTTCTTTAAAACACCATTTTTCCAATATTTATTTCATAACTCTTCTACCTAGGAATGAAGCAGAAGGTGATCCTGACCCTTCCAACTCACCTCATTCTTTGAGTCTAAGTTACATTCACAGAACAAACTCTTCTTTCATTCCAATGCCATGGGAAAGTGTTCAGCCCTAGCACTGAAATGTATGGAAAATCTAAGTTCTCCTTATTCTTGCTATTTAGGACAGTACCAAAAAATACTTTCAAAATGACAACTCTGTATAACTGCTGTACTTAACCTGTCTTTACCAGATTAGTTCATCTAGCATTGTCCTACTGAAGCAAAATGGTTCTTCGTGACTGTTCCACAACAAACCCAGAGCGGCCTACTTCAAATTGGGACTTTCTTGTTTTAACAGACATACAGGACATCACCATTAAGGTTAAACTTCCTAAAGTACCAGCTGAGACACTGTTTTTATTGAAAATGACCCTATTAAGCCTTTGAACACAGACAGCCACCACTACCACCTTTGCCTCATTTATATTTCATGAAACTTTTCACGTGCAACTTCTGGTATCAGATCTCTTTCCCTATAAACTTTAGCAAGGATGGTTGAAATCAACAGCTAGAGTATGCAATTTCACTGAGTGGGAAGGTGGGGTTTGGGTTTGTTGGATTTTCTTGTTCCGGATGTGGTGGTGTTTGCTCTTTTTTTTTTTTTTTTTTTTTTTTTTTTTTTTTTTTTTTTTTTTTTTAATTACTCATGGATTAGTTCTCAAAGTCAGCTTCGGGTTACTTACCTATCAATTAGAACAGTGTTGTGCTTTACTCCCTCAGTGCTCCAGAGTGCAGTAGAGTTTTTGGAGACACACTGCCAAAACTACAGTCTCTTCTTGTTATGACCAGCACAGAAAATTATTAAACAGAGTTGTGGTTTGAGTGATATGTTTTGCTTGGGCATGTTATTTTTTAAATGCTTATTGCTTTACCAGGTGGGGGTTTTTTAAGGAACCTCTACTTTGCTGTAGTGATGGAGGGATGGGGGGGGATGAATGTCAGCACATCCATCATTTCTCTTTACTGCTGCTCCACGAATTACTAAAAAAGGCAAAACATCTCAGTTGTGCAACCATGTAAACTAGGAAGGACTGAGCTGAAATTAAAGCAAACCATGACACGTTCTTTTTTGCTTTGATAAAAGGATGGACATCAAGTTATTACACATGAATGCTAGAAAATGCTACAATAACAAGCAGTCCAAATCTACTCTTTTTTCTCACTCTTTGTCTTAAACAGAAACTTAAAGGTAATGCAATCATACCTCTTGCAGGGCTAGTGCCTTGAATAGCTCAATTCTAGGATCTAGTTCCAGCCCTACTGAGGTAAATACACAGACACCAATAGGGGCAGGTTTGGGTCCTATTGAGTAGCAATCAACCTTGGTGAATTACCCTTTCAGAAGGACCTTTCACTGATTCATTTGACTGCTTCTACAATACAGTCTTTGCAAGCACAAAGCACTCACTTCAAATGAGCCATGGCAGAAGTCTGAGCATCAGAAACAATGTATGAAAAACTTGTTGGCATTGACCCCATATAACTAAAGTAATGGTCTTAATTTTCAAAACATGATAAAGACTTATCAGTGACACTAAAACACCTTTTATCTGACTACATTCATTCATATCCAAGATGAGGACTCCCCCATATTTCATGAAACCACTTATTTTTGCAAACTGAGCCTAGTATATTAACTTTAGAAGAAAACAGCCCACACATTTAATACTGTAGACATTAGGAGTAAAAATAGAGCATCACAGGGCAAATAGACTGCAACTTTTTTTTCTTCAAAAAAAAAAAAATTTACCTGATTTTCCAGGGATAAAAACAATCTTTCTGTGATTTCTCTTATAGTTATTTTGAACCCCAGTGTAAGATAAACCGCTCGTTTCTTTCATTTTGCAACATCAAAAAAGTCAAATGGTATCTAAACTTAGGGTACGCATTGCCTGAAAACTGAACTGTAGGTTGGGATGGAAAGCATGACAGTCTAAAGTACAGTGCTGAAAGCAACAAGGTCGTATCCCTCATATGTATGCACAACTACTAACCAGAGAGATTTCAGCCTTTTTATTTTGTAAGTCTCCAGTGACATTACTTCTCTTGGATTTGGAGTACTACCAGCAAAGTATAGTTGTTCAGCAGAATCAAACACTTACAGATACACAGGCCTTTGTTTACCAGAGACAAGACAAACTAGCATAAATTTAAGTTGAAACTCAAATTGAAAGGGTTTCTAATCTGAAGATATTCTGTTCTACATGTACTGCAATCTAGTAGTTGCTAAATGTGTCATGTGTCCAGTGCTCTGCATTTTTCCCAAGTCACTGGTAACTTTATGCCCTTCATTCTTGTGGTATTGTTATTCATAAACTTTTCTTTGGCGGGTTGCTGTCATTTATAGTGTTTCTTCTCAGTTGCCAGAAGTCACACAGGGAGAAAATAAACAGAGAAACAGTGGGATGCATTGTCTACGTATTGAATTATCCTCTAGTTTACTTAAGCTTTTCATACGTACTGACCCATCTTTCAGAATACAAGTGGGCTATCACAACCGTCCTGTTAGCCAGTTTCCTCACACACAGCTAATCTCTCTGGTTGGTGTCCTTTATAACTTCGGCTATAATTTGGAAAAACAGACACATTTTACTTTTAATGTAGTTTAAAGGCTGCTTATTTGAAAAATACTTTGGCTTCCAAAATGTTGAAAAACTATTTTAAAGTGCAAATAAAATTTAAATCAGATCAACATTTCTATATTTGAAGGCTTTATTTTAGGACTAAAGTATATCAGCACACACCCTTTAAAGTGTCTGAGGTAGCTTAAAACAATTAAATTAAAGGTGATGATCTATAACTCCAAATAAGAAGTATTAGCTTTAAACTCTGTCACAAAGGCCAGAAACCTCCTTATCCAGCACACAGGACATGCAAAACCCTGAAAATGAGCTTCTAGATGGTCTGAAACAGTCATCTCCAGGGAAAGGTGTTGCTATCCCTGGAATCATGAGGGGAGACCTCCTTTCCAGCTCACCTCTGCTCTCCCTCCACCACTGAAGCAGCTACCAGCTCTCCACACCAGTCCAGCTACAATTACACGGAGGGATGTCAAAAAGAAAACTTCATAAGAAGCACTTACCTCAGTGAAAAGTAAATAAGTTTATTAAAGGAATAGGGGGACCCCCCTAAAAGCTAAAGTGAAACAGTACTGGATGTTGTGTTGTCGACTTGTAGGGTACAATCTCCCTTTGTGGGGGACAGAAAGACTCAGCTAAACAGGGCTTTTCTATATCTGAGTTTCTATGCAACTCTATTTAACGCCTATCTCGATCGGCAGGCACTGGCCACTCTCCATATGGCTGGTTGCCTTCTCTTCCTAGGGAACTAAAGAACACAGAGGGCATCTCAAATGACGAAGACACAGTATGAGACAATATCACAACAGAGCATTTCTTTTTATAATTTAAATCAAGTAAGCAACTGATTCACGCAGTGCAGAAACTCGATAAGACATCAAAGGTCTAATCCCCAAGCCATAAAGCTAACTTGCTGACAATAACTGCAGAGCTCTAACTCTCTTACATTTATCACTGCCATCAGCTCCTTCAGAACAAAGTATTTGGGAAAGAAGGCAGGCAGCTGAGTCTGGGAGGCAGATTTTGCTTTTGTTAAACTGTTGATCTTAAAACAACATGTTGTTTGGTTTAAAAACTGTCATATTTAAAAAGAGGAATCATGCTAAAAGCAAAAAGTTAAATAGTACACATTTGGAATACACAAGGGTTTAACAAGCCAGTCTAATGAGAAAAAAACACTTTCCATAGGGACACAAGAACCTGTAAGTGGTTTTCTTAAACCACTGGCAGCTCTATTTCCTCCCAACTTTGGGGTTTTATGGAACTCTTGTAAGTTTGTTTGTATGTTGGGCAAAAACATTTTTCCTTTAATTTAAACCATTGTTTTCCAAGGAAAAAAGTCATTAGGAAGCCATTTATTTCTAATTATTATAAGGACTTTTTCAAAACAAAAACCCCTTGAATATGAAAAACAAAATTCTGTGTTTATCTAGTAGTGTATAGAAGGGGTCAACAAACCATGATCCAAACCAGACAATTTACAAGAATAAAACAGAATTTTTCAAAGTTCTGTCTTCCATTTTAAGTGCCCTCTGCTTTCTTTGTAGTAGAGCTCATGTTCCTTGCTGTTCTTTGCCTTCCACACACCAGTTGGTCTGTAGCTTTTAAATGTGTCCTAAAAGATTACTCAACAGTCACAGGAAATGTTAAAGAATCATTGTACTAGCACTACAACCTATTAGTCCCTTTCCACTGTGGATCTGCAGGTGTGACATTTCTTGACAGCATAAGGAATTCTTAAGGATCATAAATCAAATGGAGGAGAATTTGCAGTTTCAGTGAGTAAAGACCCCACAACAGTTGGTGCAGTACCAAAAATATCCCCAAAGAGGCTTTAATGACAATCACACATACTGTTGTAGATGAAGAAACAACAATAGAAGAGACTACTGCACTTCAGAATTAAAAATAAAAATGCCGTTTCTAAACATAGTGGAGCTGAGACCACACAGAATTAGATTATTTCAACTGGGTACATTTATAATAAAGATCACTTATATCACAGATTTGCTGAGGGGTTTTTTTTCCAGTGGGATGCAATCAGAACTAACTTCTACACACTTCAGGAAGCATAGACACTCTATATTAGTGATAAGAAAACTTATAAGTTTTTTGAACTTTGAAAATACAACAGATAAAAAAACCCAGACCTCCAAAGAGCAGGTATTTCATTTTAATCAGATTTTCTCTCCCCGCACAAAGTGGAAGAATTACGGCCCAGCACATCTCAGCTCTTACCAAGAACTTATATAAACATCATATTTCTACAGCCCAAGAGTGAAGATTTCTGCAGTCCAAAGTCTCTGATGCAATATTTTATATTTGTGGCTTCTAGTCATACTAGAAAAATCAGAGAATCTTATGCTCTCAGATTATTTTTGTTGGAAGCCTATAATTACTCTGTGTTACAGATATTGTTTTTGTGCAGTAGAAAGGACCAATAAAATACAGACAGGGGTGGCACCTATGATATATTTTCCCATTTCACTGTGGAAATAGCTGACTGATATGGTTTTGCACAGATTATAGCATTTGGAAGAATATCTAACAGAACCCATCCCCTTCTAACAGGCAGACCCATTCCACCAATTCCCCATTCTCTTCCTCCCGTGTTACAAGTTGTCTTTCTTGCAGTGTGGGATGGGGCTTTCGCAAATCTTATTTGGTCTCTTGGTGCTTGTGAGGTCAAGCAGAGCAACCACACCCACAGCTTTGTTTCTCTGTTGTGTGTAGTGGCCTGGAAAGTCAGAAGTCAGATTTGGGCTAATTTTGCCCAGATTTCATTGACATGGGAGGAAGAAAAGAAAGAGTGAAGCCATTTAAAAAAAAAGACTCAATCTTTACTCCCTGTCCTCTGCCTCACAGGGAAGAAGAAAAATATATTCCACAGCAGATGCTGAGGTGTTCTTACCTCCCTTTGTGTTGTTGCCTGAGGAATTAGTCACATTAGGTGACCAGATTAAGGGCCATTGCAGTTCCCCACCCCTCTTTGTAGGGAGAGCCTGGCAAGCCACCTAATGAAAATTTAAAGCTGCCCACCACAGGCTACTGATGCTCTCTGTGGACAGCCCTTGACCACATTAAAAAGCAATCTGGATAACTATGACAAATGTCAGTGCAAATATATTCAGCCATGAATACGGCTTCCACTAGATGAGCAAGGGTATTTTCAGACACCATGGCAAATGTAACTCACTGTTTAATTAACTGTTTAGAAAACAGAAGAGCAAAGGTTTTATGTGAATTCAGTGTGCTCATATTTACTACTGGAGAGGCCACCTTCTCTTTCAGGTATAGGCTTGGGGACATAAAAAATCTGTCCTGTATCAGATCTAGAACAGATTGCCTTTGATACCTGGACTGTTATCCTTCTGTTCTTGCATAGTCTGTCACTTGATCTGCTGGATGTCATCTGCTAGGCTTGTACCCCTAGTCACCTTTTACAGCACTTGAGGGCCAGGCCTCTTTGTTAATTAAAGTTCCCTGAGGTCCATCATTACTGCAGTCTAGACCACAGCTCCACCCACAATATATTCAGAGCGGCAGCATCAGCTGACTCTGACACATCTCTCATAGGTTTGCTACCACTGACTTGGACTCAGATTCACAGGTAGGAAACTATGTTCTGCTCTGAAGTTGTCTGACAGGAAGAGGTGCCAAAGCACCACAGATTGCTGATGCAAATAACTCCAAATGCTTTGTGGCATCTTCCCATTATGGAAAAAAACCAAGAAACTGGCTATACCTTTAGATAATTTTTTGGACTTTAGAAAGTTTATAATCTAAGTCCTCTGCAGCTGCAGTTGATATCCAAATATATGTTCTTGTCACAACTTGCCATTAAAGGAGATAAATTCCACTGGCACCAGTTTACAGACAGTCAATATAGTCACAGAGATGTGGTGGCTTGTTCAAAGTCACAGAGGAAGTCTGTGGCAATGCTGGGAATTAAACACAGGACTCCAGAAACTCATTCCTGTTTTTTAACCACATGTGTCATCCTTCCAAACGTTCTTTCCTACATAAGATTTAGTCATGGCTGAAATAGGCCCGGTTAATTAACAATGATAGGACACAGCAAGAGAAACGGTATGAATCCTTCAAAACTGGCATGTGGATTTTCCTCTTAATAATATTTGAGGATGTTTTGTAAACTAAATTATGACCTTGTTTCCATCTTCGCTGAAGGTCATTTTTAATGCAATCTAGGATGATGATCCAAAGAAAAAGCATGGGCTGAGCTGTCTTGGCTCAGCACACTATTAGTTCTCTCAACAGTGTGGTACTGATTGTTTTCTTTTAGTTCTTTCAGAGCAAGTCCTGAATTCAAGGTTTTCACACAGTTCTCCTCCACTTCTGAGCCTTGAAGAGTACAGAAGAACAATAATACATTTAGTTTGTAAGAAGTATATGACTGCCATAATAAATAACCATGTGACCCTAAAAATCAAGGCAATATTTGTAGTCAGACTCCACTCTTTCTACCTACAATAAACTGACTGAATCACAGACACGCCTTTTTATCTCTTGGTCCTTCTTTAGACCTCACCCAACAAAAACCAGACTATCATTACTTGTCTTTGAAAAGCATTTCCTAAACCATGAATGAAAAATGAAGTAAGAGCAAAACATTAAATAAGTGCCAAAGCCACAAGATCAGGCTCTAAACAAAGACACAGACTTGACTTTCACTTTAGTTCTCTTAGGCTTATTTATTGCTGAGCATTAATTACTTGTATTTTCTATGTCAGCTTAGCATAGTGTTTTGTTTAGTTATGGGGTTTTTAGCTTTAGAAGCAACTCAGTTTCCACATACTTCTTTATGTAGCTGTCAGACATATAGAAACAATAACAGTATTATTAATATATCCATCAAAACACAGAATAGATATGATACATTAATGTTTCTATAGCAAACTGACACTGTTAAGGCAGAAGTATATTTTTCAAGGTTCTTCTAAACAGTTTTTCTTACCACTAATTTTTTTAAAAGCTGTACCATAGTGCTTGTCCCCATCAATATTTCAACCAAATTGCAAACTTACTTGAGAAAAATACAAAATACTCCAATCAAGAAGGATATATTCCTTAAGAAGGTTTCCATACTCAAACACCTCTTTCCTTCTTACAACTGGAAAAGCAGAAGGGATTGGCATGACCAGGAGCTGATATCATGATTCATCTGCTGCACACCATGCTTTTAATATCACAACAGCTATCAGATAATCAAAATAAATGACAGTGGGAAGTCTTGACACAGAGTAGGCAACATGTATGTCTGTTAGCTGCTCTTAGAGGAATGAATCTGTAAATTGACTAAACTCTTGGCCCTCCTTGCACTTAAAATTTTATTAAGGAAGCTGGACTCTGCTTGAAGTTGAAAATGTTTTGTTTCTGCAAAATATTGTTGAACCACAAGAGGATCCAAGCTAACTAAATATGGAGCAAGACATGTTTTTGTATACCAGCCCAAAATATTCTGTTACTGATTCATTGGTAACTTATGACTGGTTTGGATATAATCTTAACCAACCATCATTGGTTTTGGGAGGTGAAGTGACATGAGTCAACCATAATTAATATGATAAAGAACAGCTCACTCTTATTGCTTAAGTCAGTTCAAAGCTTTGCTTCTCGCAACAGTGTTCCAGGACTAACCTTTCAGAAAGGCAAATCCAAAGAGCTGTAGCAAGTTCCATTTATCATACATTTCCTTTCTCCCTAGCTCAAAAGCATAATAGCCTTGTACAGATGGAAACATAACATCATGTTTTCATGTGCACAGAATACCCAAAGAAACAATAGACAAATGCAGTATTTTTTCATATGGCAGATGTGTTGCATACACAGCTTCATAAATTATTGCTGCCCATTGCTAAACATTCTTCTTCCTTCTTCCCATTTCTACATCTTAAAATCACATCAATAAAGAGATATTCCAAGATCTTTCAGTGCAACTGACGTAATCCTGCACAGGAATCCAATGAAGGTCTTGTTCTTTGGTCATAGTAATGTCACAATCAAAAAATACTAAAACAAGCACTGGAAGTGACAGAAATTATTTAAAAATAGAGAAAAATTGTGTGAACAAATTTAACCAGTGAATTTTAAGACTATATTTAACATTTCCTGCAGAAGTAGTACAGAAAAATGTTAGGTTTTAAGATAAATATTGAACTCTGGATAAAGGAGCAGGTGACCTCGTGCAGACAATAGAAAGGAGTTGGAGTCCAGACATTATTTAGTGTTAAACATATATAAAATTCCAGTAGAGAGAGAGTGAGTGGCAAGTCTGGGGAAAATGTGATTTCCAGCAATGAAGAGTCTAATTTAAGCCTTTAAACCTTAACTTGGACTGCCTCAGTTGCCAGTGTGAGAGAATATACACTGTTATCTAACTATAAAGATGTCTAGCTTTAAAGTTTTGAGGTTGGACAAGTTTCCCCAATCACCATGTAGGTTGACTTTTACCTTTGAGTTTTCCCTAGTTCTATTCTCCTTTTGTTTATGTGTAACATGTAAGTCGATCAGCTTTTATATATAAAGTTGTATTCTGGCACAGCTTAAGCAGGTTATCAGCTTGAATATCATAGAATCCTAGAATGTCCTGAGTTGGAAGAGACACACAAGGATCATCAAGTCCAACTCCTGGCCCTGTACAGAACCATCCCCAACAGTCACACCATGTGCCTGAGAGTGTTACCCAAACACTTCTTGAACTCTGTCAGGCTTGGTGCTGTGACCATTTCCCTGGAGACCCTCTTCCGACCACCGTCTGGATGAAGAACCTTTTTCAAATATCCAAACCAAACCTCCCCTGACACAACTTCAGGCCATTCCTTCAAGTCCTGTTACTGTTCACCATAGAGAAGAGACTGATGCGTGCCCCTTCTCTCCCCTCATGAGGAAGTTGTAGACTGCAATGAAGTCTCCCCTCAGTCTCCTCTTCTCCAGGCTGAACAGACCAAGTGACCTCAGCCACTCGTCAAACAGCTTCACCTCAAGGCCCTTCACTATCTTCACAGCCCTTCTTTGGATGCTTTCTAGCACCTTTGTATCTTTCTTATATTGTGGTGCCAATCCACCTCTGATTAATCATTTATGATGTATTGTGGACATCAAAAAACTAGTGCTAAAACAGACTTGCTTTTTCTGATATCTGTTTAAGTTGGTCTTAAGAGATTGAAAGAACTGATAACCATTACATAATTCACCTGTGTTTTCAAAAGGCTTTACCTAGTCTTGTATTTTTGTACATAAAAAGAAGATCCCCACTGTTCATTCGAGGATTCACACTCACTACTGCAAACTTTGAAATACTGCTGTTCTTAAGGGGAGGCAGTCTGCTATTGTTCATCTTTGCCTGCCTCAAAGTTACAAACTTGAGTGGCAACTTAAAAGAAAGTGCCAGGATTTGTATGTTCCTCAGCCAAGACCCAGCACAATGCTGAAGAAGATCTTGTAGATCTAATCATCTTCTTGCACTCTATTTTATTACTTTCCCAAAGCTATCTGAAGTACCAGTTTCTCCTATCTGATAGAATATGCAATGTGACATTTCATGGAACTCACTGTTTTCCCTCTTGCTCCCTTAGTGGATTATATTTTCATGCTAAGCATTACTGAACTGATATCTGCATGGATCTTACCCTTGACTGACCCTGGTTTATGTTGTTCTTGGCTAGAAGAGGCAAGAACGAACAACCCCCAATGAGAAGTCTGACCATCTTCCTCCAGGGGAATTGCAGCTGTGGAGAGACCACATATCATCTTTGGAAAATAAAAATCTGTAAGGAAGTTTCTCGGTGCTGTCATAATATGGTGCAAGTCAGATCACTTTCACTAGCACAGATAAGTCAAGTCCCCTCCTTTGATGAAACAGAAAAATAGCAATTGCAACCAAATACAGCTACAGGTAAAGGAATGGTAATTTATTTTCATCCAGTCTGAATCTAAAAACAAAGATTAGATTCAGCAAGCATGGAAAACTACATAGAAACACTCAACCAAAGGATTTTGCATCAGTGCTTCCTGGAGCCCCTGTCACCAGCCAGGACAAGAAATACCACAAGAACAGCCAAAGTTTAATGTGAAACTGGATATGCATGTAAGAAGAATGAAGATGGAGGGACGGGGAATGACAGACACAAAAACACAGGACTTTTGCAAGCTCTGTCCAACCTAGAGAAAGGCTTGGGTTTCTTTACAGCTCAAGTTCAGTTGAAATCTTCATGTAATTCAATAGGGAAAGCTGGAGTGGAAATCAACACTTGACCCAGCTCTTATATTCTCTTTACCTCAAATACTCGTATAATGTTGGTTCCTAATAGCTGATGAGTGATAGCCTTATAGGTGACAGGCAAACAGCACAATGGCAAATCCAGTGACCTGACAGTATGCAGCAGGACACAGCTACAAAACATGTGAAGAGAATGCATTGGTTGTAGGAGAGCCTGGAAGAAACCAGTGAGGTGGGAGAAAGACAGTAAGGAGGATGCAGCAATGACACTGAGCACTACCTAAAAAAACAGGTCTCAAATGTCCATTGTAGAGAGCTGCCATGCCACTCCATTTGTACTGTGTATTTTCTAGCACATCTGCATCATGTTCTTGCACATGCAAAGACTTGCACACAGTTTCCTCACAAAGTTGATGTAATGAATACATGTAATTTCTATATTATTAGCATAGAGAGACATTATACGGATAGCACAGATCTTTCCTTACACATCAATTCCTGGCACCAGTTTCACTGACTTTAGCAAAGTTACTCCTGATTTACATCTGTGCAAAAATAAGTCCAATGTGCTCAAGGAAATACTCCGCACAGCTGGGAGAGTTTAGAAACATGAAATAGATGTTTGTAACACCATGTGATTAAAGAAAAACCCAAACCACAGAGTTTAGAACTGAATCCAAATCCTCCTCAAGTTTGGTGTGTTTTATATCCAAGATTTTGATTCAGACCCTTGTCTATATAAATTGTAGCAATTCATAATTTGCTGTGATTTTAACTAATATATCATGCTGAATACATCGGCACCCACTTTGGATTTTAAAAGCTTTGTGGTAACTGGTAAATTAAGTTGTGGAACATGAACAATACTGAGTACCGGTCTAAAAAAGACACATGGAAAATAAACATGTTAACAGGCAAGTGCCAACTTGATGTTCCATTGAAATTATAAATTCTATTGTCCATAACTCAGATGTGAACATTCATTTGCTATATCAACAAATACCCGAACATTAGAAGAACTCAATCCAGAGTTAAGCTGTAGGAACACCTATGAGAGTACCCAACAATTTCCAGCATGAAAAGAATTGTTATGGTTCCAAAATCAGTTTTTGCTTAAAAGTTATAACTGTTTCTATAAAAATTATCCATCAACCTCAGCCATTTCCTTGCTCAAATATTTGTGGGAGCTATTGAACTCTTTTTAATGTCATTAGCAGCAGTAATCCCATTTGCTTCCATAGGACAAGTCATTGAATCCTTACACATTAAAAAGCAGAACTTACCTATTCTGAAAATATTTGAAAGGCAAACAAACTTTAGAGAAAGTAATAAAGAGACAAACTACCTTTCTCATTTAAGCAATCTGCCTTAACTTCCAGCAAAGGCAAAGAACCAATAACTTGACGCTGAAGTTAGAAATATTCAAAACACAAACTACTTTTATTTTTGAAAGCTGAATCTTATTTATCAGGTGGATTTATATACTCTTTAGTATGAATGAGAACAGGAGTGGACCACCTGTGAATATGTTCATGCTTAATACTTACTTCTCTAATAGCCTAACTTTTTCTGAATTTCAAACCGTTCATTTTTAAAATGTATATACTGAAACTGGTTGTATAAGTAATTAAGCCAGTAATATAATTAAATCATCTTCCCACTCTTGAGAATCAGTATCCAAACCAAATTATGTCAACTATCCAGTTAGTTGTGAGAAAAAGGTTTCTTTCCTAGAGTCTAGGCCAATAATTTCAAGTTTGAGAAAGTGCTTTCAAATTAAGTTAAAGGTCTACTGACTCCAGCCACAGATGTTTTCTCTCAGAGGTGGTATATGCTGCCAACCAAGTTGACAATTCCGAAATATTGGGAATATGCAGAATAAGCTTTCATTTCCCCTTTACTCTGAGCTATCACAAGCCAGTAATTTGAAGTTTTCAAAGTACTGTAGTGAGACAGCTTCACATACTCTTCTTCAGCAGGCAGTACTGAAGAACTAAAATCCAAAATTGAAGGTCTATGCCAGATGTTAATACTTACTGTTACCAGATGCCAAACTTTTTCTCAACACATTTTCACAACTAATCAGTATTTTATCTTTTCCCAATGTCAGAATATCCTGCCTACTTCCTCCCACTCAGCTGCTTTCAGAGTTCCATAGATTTCGCTTGGGTAACAAAAAGAACAAGTGTCTGCGGGTGCAACAGCAACTTCAAAGCAGATCCCTAGCCATATGTCAGACAGAAAACAGCATCATTTATAAGGATATGAACTGATTTTGTCAGCCTCACTTGAACGATCTTATACAACAAAACTATGTATTTTAGTTAAAAACAAGTAGTAATACACCTCTTACTGTCATCTCATCAGAAAGCATGAAGAGGGAGAACAGAAATATGATTTCTTGAGTCTCCACATCAACAGGGGCACCATTCATCAAAAAAAAAAAAAAAATACCAGAACTGTACTGGTTTTCAAACATCCTCCATTGCCTCAGAGTGATCCATTGCAACACCTGTCACACCTTCTGTAGCAACAAAGTTAATGCTTTCACAAGAGGGGAAAACCATTCTGGTGGTTTTGGTTAAATGGGGAATTTTGATACATCAGTCTGTTTACATGTATATCTTCATTTTTATCTAACTGTTCAGAATAAGCTTACATGGGAAATCACAAGTTTGTTCGTAGTTTTGTGGGTTTGGGCATGGTTTCTTTTCTTTATACAAACAATGTGCCCTGAAACAGCCACCGTTTTGAGTAACAAAAAAACTCTGAGCCCGGAAAGATTTGGGGTTAGAATTATTTCACTTAAAGGGTATCTGACTAAAGGTCACATTGCCAATGAAGTGCATGAGAAATTTGCCTTACTAGTGCTGATACCATGATTCCTATATTAAAAATAAGAAAAACATGCAAATTCAGATTTATAGAAACAAATTATATTATTTCACTGGCTTAGTATGCTGTGGTTCAGTCCCAGTAAAGAACATATGGGAGTAAGGAGGAGGGGTATTGTTTTACCCAAAGAGCAGGTAAAGTTCAGTAAACTGAATTATTAGTATCTTTCTCCCATCTGGTAACTAGAAATGAGGTAGCAACCTTTTTTCCATTAGACAGGAGTGGGACAATTCACCCATATTTGATTCACAGCTGCAAGTAACATTTATAGCTTAATTAAAAACTTCAAGTCAATACTGCAATAAGTGGAAAAATGTCAATTGTTTCCAAGAAGACCAAGTGACCCTTTGTCAGCCCAGCTATATCTTAAGAGAATACACACAGATAAAGTACAGGCTTCTGGAAGTAGTTGATTTTGATTTTTCTTATCTCTGGTTGGTTGGAATTTTCTTTCTATGGGTGATAAGCAGTCCTTATGAAAACCCAAGCATGTCTGCGATCATTCTTCTCTCTGGCACAGACAGGAGACTTAACTGCTTTTGTGTGAATAAAGCTACAGTGGTGAATCGCCACACTAACAGTAACTGGCTGAATGAAAATTTCTGTGGTCTTTTATTGTAGCTCAGAGGACCAAGGAAATGGGAGTCCCAGCTATATCTGTGTCTGATAGGCACAACACAATTCTTCCAGAACTATCAGTATGCCATCTGCAAAAACACAACTGTGAAGTGGAATAGTCGATCTGTGATATCCTGCATGGAGAAGAGTTTCATACACCACAGCTGCCCATTATACTTGGAAAAGCCATCTCTAGTTAAATACCATATTGGCTATTTGTGACTAGACAAGGTAACTTGTGCAAGTGAAAGATACACTGGAAAATATTTTTCCAAGTAACTGATTAATTTCAGCTTGTCTTTTAATTCTGGTTTTTGACTCTGTAAGAAGTCATTGTAAACAACCATCAGCATATGCAGCTATTTCTTTTTCTTGAAGTTACACAATTTAGATTAGTAGTACTTGAAATGCTCAAGTCCAGAAGGTTATTTTTCTCTAAGAAGTTAATAACCTTCCCCACACACATTGTCTCAATGGAAATATATCTACCTACAGGTTAGAGTTAGACTGATTTGCAGCTTATGTTTAAAACTCACTTGACTCCCTAAAAAGTAAATTAGCTAGATTGATCAGTAAATTCATGGGCCATATTAACCGGGACAAACAAAAGTTAAACAAACATCCCTTTTTCATCATGGCAACTCAAGGACGATCACAACCTGAAAGTTGTCGGGTAAGATCGGTGTCCGAGGTTTTTGGCCCAGCCAAAACATATTCAAGAGAGAAAAGCACTAGCAACACACAGTGCACCTGCAGAAAACCAGACCTGAACACATTGAATTATGCATCATTTCACTCCAAGACCGAAGCCTTCTCTGACCTGTAGATTCAGCACAGAAAAGGCATCCCCATCTACATTTGACTGAACTTCAAATAACTCATAATAAAATCCTCTTTGCCTTTATCTGGTAATTTGTTATTTCTAAGACCCAGGCAGCACGTGGGATTGTTATTAACTGTAAACCTACCCAGGGAAACTGAAAAATTACCTAAACTCTATTACAGCATTTCATTTGGTGTGTTATAGTGCAGGTAATAGACTTTGTAGTGAAAATACTCAGCTTTAGAAATTTTCCTAGCAGACAAAGAAACAATTTACTACTTTATCTTGTATTTTATCCCTTTTAGATCCTATTAATAGAAAAGCTGTATGGTTACAATCTTAGTTTTTCTGAACTAGTGAACTCAATCCAGTTTACAGGAGTCAGAAAAGTGTTGATAACTATAGTGCTTTTTTTCTCAAATAGGTAAGATCTTCATGGTTTCAGGAGACAGCTGGATGTGGATCTCTGCTGTTTTAAGAGACAAAACCACAAAGCAGATGATGAACTCTTGCAAGGACCCATTTGTAATACAACCTTCAGCAGGGTTTATTCTCCCAATCTTAAAGCAAGCACAAACTGGAAAGTGTTCTCTCTCTCTTCCTTTAGGGAAAGGTGCGAACTTCATCTTCAAACACCTTAGAATACTGTATATTTTTTCGTATGGTGAAAGTCACTGTTCCATACAGGATCTTCTAGGGCGTTTAATTATTTTACTTTCACTACTAGCCAAATAATATGGGCACATGAAGAACCACTGAGGAATGCTGTCTATCATTACTAATCACAGTAGTGTCTCACAGAAGACAAAATAAACAGCAGATGTCACTAACCCATCACTGTGTTCCCATCTGTAAATACTATGGGTCAAATTATTCCAAGCTGCAGCTATGCAATGACTTCCATTTGAATAAGGATCCACTGCTATAGTAAGGAAAATTTTTTCTCATGTTATCTAATGTACATATCCAATAGCTTTTATTACAACAATAAAATAAAAGGTGGAGGGCTTGAGGGGTGTATGGGGGCTGCCATTCATCAGAATTCCCCAGAGTTCCCTTTTGGGAGATGTGCTGCAAATTCATTGATACAGGATAATGCAGTATTCAATAAAGACTATGTAACCTAAATACACAGCCAGTAGCATAAGTTAAGAATATTGGCACTGTGTCCACAGAAATTTTGAGTGAACTCATAAAAACGTACACAAGGCATATAATGGCTTGAGAAGTAACTCTTCCTTTTTCGATTGTTTCTCTTATGTGGTTTAGAGAACATCTTTTCAACATTCTTCACATGCTCCTCTTCCCACCATCCTCAGAAATGGGGGTGACATTTAGTTCTCCAACCATGAACTTGTGGAATGAATCACACAGTGCTAGTGCAGGAAAATTCCTTCTTAGAGCAACCACAGAGCTCTGAGTACCAAGGTTCTGTTATGGCATGCAAGCTGGCATCAAATCCAATGTAAAATTCAGTTTGTGTAAGAGTTCACCACCACGTGAGATTTTCCTGGTGGTTGCTTAAATTGAGTGACACAACCTGCCTAATAAATCCTCTCCTCCAGACCACTGTTCCCCGAGGGATGACTACATGGGCAGCAGAGCTTTACCTTCAGATTAATTCAAACCAAAAAGGCAAGGTTGAAGGATTTCGGTTTCCTCTGGAAAAATCCTCAGTTGTTCCTGCCAAACAGCTACAGGTTTCTGCTGCCTCTAGGCCAAAACAACTTGACAGAAGCACTTAGCTTGGAAGTGTCTGGGAAGATGGGATGTTTCTCAATTCTGCTTTCCTATGCATTTATGTCTCCTCTATGTCCCACAAGCAGGATTACAACAGCTCCCTCCACCATGTAAAAACAGACCAACAAACATAGTTTACCAGGATCCTTGACACCACTTCGGCCATAAAAGGAGTACACAAACCACCCCACAACAGTACTTCTAGGAGTCTCACAGTTCACAGCCTCACACTTGAGTGTCTTACCTCACACATCAACCCAAAGATCTTTGCCCTGAAGACACTAGATGTGACCTGGACAGGGAACAGACATTGCTTCAGTGGTCCTGCAAAGGGAGCTGCCCCCTCTGAGGTGTCACTGCTCAAATAGCTATTCAATGCTTGTTTAGTAATAGCAGCAAAAAAGGGACTGAGCCCACTAAAATGGACATTCTCCTCAGGGAGACTGCTGCACAGTAAAGGGTCTGAAAGACACTGGCTGGCATCATAAGAAGAGTTTAGTTCCCAGACAGGATATCAATCTGTATTTTCAAGGCTCCTGCAGTATGGAAACATAAGGCTTTTTTGACCCTCCCTGTTGGTACCTTGAGATGATGAATTAAACTGTTTCCTAAATTATGGTTTGTTAGTGTTTGCAACACATTATAGATGGCACCTACAAAAGGCATAAAAAGTATGGAAGGAACAGGAAGCTACTCCTTTTCAGGGCCACAGTCCCAGGTTTACCTTCAGCTCTGATGAGCAGAGGGAGGGCACGTTCTCCTTTCCCATTAGGCAAAGAGTTATTTTAAAGTCACCTCTATAAGAACCCTCCTTAGGGATAGTCTCTCTACTAGATTTTGTTTCTAGCCCAAACACTTAGTTCAAACCAGAACATATCAAATATTGCCTTGATTGTTTAGGTAGCATTGTACGCACTGTTGTTGGCACCAAAAGAAGCTGTCCCATTAGCAGATGTAAGCTACCAGTCACAGAGAAACAACTCACTGAAAGCCTACCTGAGAAATGCCAATCTGTTCTGTAAGCAGCAGCACTGTGAAAAACACTGAGAGCCAGTGCCCCACACAGTATTTAGGTAAACATGCACTGATAGTCTAGACCCTTTCCTACACCTCAGCTCCACCAACAGCTCGTTCAGACCCTTACCAGACAAATGGATCAGACACCCTGATACCACCAGTTATAAAAAGGTCAGGGAGAGAGCTAACTAAATGCACAGCTGTAGTAGATCTCCATTAAATGGAACTGGTGCAAATGGAAAATAGGGTTTATTCCTCCTTTCCCCCATTAAATCTATATCATCACTCCATTTGATGTGCTTATGTTGGTAAAAAAAGTATAGCTCTAACTACATTATGTCAAAAAACAAGACTATTGCAATGAGATGACAAAATCACTACTACTTAATGAAAATCTCAGTGAGGAACTGGATGGATCACTCAACATTCACACGTTTATTGTAATGGCAGATGGGACTTACTGATGCAATTTTTCTGCCACATAAACTCTTAATAAATAGTTCCTGTATAAACCTTTAATCATTTAATGAGTTAATGCCTATCCTGAGAAAAGACATCAAAGGAACTCAGACAAGCCTTCTGCCCTAAAAACAAGCAGTTAGCAATGAAAATTTCCAAGACAACTGTAAGATTGTAAAATTTGTCCTATTATTTTATCCATTCAAGTTGATCAAAGCTATTAATTATGAATGGAAAATCACCTCTAAGTCCTGTAACAGAGTTTGGTTTATTGTCCACTCTTATGGCCAGATATAGCAGTAACACAAATTACTTTCAAGTGCTTTCAGTGTACAGGTTTCTCCAAAAGCCCATAAAAAAAATCCTGACATGCCAAAGTAAGAATGTGAAAGTAAAAATATTATTTCTGTTACAGCAAGGAATGAGAAATGGAGACATTTCTTTTTTCTTTTCTCAGAGAAGAGAAAATGTCCTTCAGAGTTTTCTTGTTGTCTCAGAAAAGCTGATGCTGGCAAGTGCCTTTAGTTTCATAACTGCAAATACAAGGCATGAAATTTGATCTTTCGTCAACATGAGATCAGTTCTTGTGGTCCAGAGCTATTTTTGACTAGACCTTGTAATATAAGAGAAACTGGTTTCACTAAGGCATTTCTGGTCCAAACATTAGAAGGCAAGCCACATGCCTGTTAGTTACCTGCAACTTGTTTATTCAGTTTAGTTTTCTGAAATTTGAAAACAGTGAAAAATGTATCTGACAATTACAAGCATGGTAATCTATGGCATCTCTGCACTGCCTCGTAGAGAACTGTACTGCCACATTAGTGCTGATGCAGGCAGTATGTTTACTCAGAGCTGCATGGCTCTGAAAGCCGTAGCAGCTTGGGCACTGTGCCATGATAACAGTTACACTGAGCTATGCAGTCTCCTACAATCAGGAGTGTTTGATCAATACTTAGTTGTGCAGTGGAGAAATAGTTATAAAACACCCATTTTTCTTTCTTCACTTGTACACATATACACAGGCACACACATAGACACAGACATGTCCCTCTGCAGCTTCTGTCTCTGGAAGTCTACTCATCCTCCTAAAAGGTTTACTTGCACTTCTCGGTTTATATGGCATGGAATTCAGGGAAAGCCACGTGGTAAACAATTTTTTCATTTCTTGTAATAGGTTGCTCTTCACAAATGAGGAGATTGTGGATGCGGGAACTTTATCTACATGCTGGCTGTCATGTCGGATATATTAACATGAGTTGTTAACAGCCTGGTTACTGATGTCTTGTAAGAAATAGGCAATATGATGTGGGAACCTACGAAACCTTGTGTTCCCTAGACATACTGTGCGATTAGCTGTAAGACTGCAGGACACACATTGCTTCCACAGTCTGTCTGAAACAGTACTCTATACAGAGACCTGTGTTTTTCTGTAGTTTTCCCCAGATTCTTCCTTCAGTCTTTTTGTGACTTAGGGAATGATGAGACCCTTAGGTTTCATATTGGGCTAGCTTCTTATTTTAATTCTCCTTCTCCAAGGGAAAAGTCTTCATTCACAAACAGCAAAGCAACTTCAGCATAGCATATGGGATCAAATCAGAGGTTAATTGTCTCTATTGGCTTTGTATTCATAGCAATTTAAAGCTGTAAAATCTGTACTATACAAAGGACAATGCTATACGACATCAACTAGAAGGCAGAAGTGGTTTACTGGGGCTCTTATGCAGCCACCAACCAACACCGTTTCTGTCCTGTAAAACTGGAAACATAAGTTTGGCCTGTGCTTGCCTTCAATTCATTTCTGTAACCTTTCCCAGGTCAAAAATCTGGTTGCTACAATTTTTCCTCAGAAGAATCACTTCACAGATTATATAGAAATCTTTTAGGGTGTATTCTGAATTTTAGCACTTAAACATAATGTTGGATCTCCACGTACAGGTTCTGAGACCATGCCATTCATAAAGGTCTGGCTGTTCGGACTCAGCAGCAGAGGAAAGACAGCACAGCCCACAGGCTGTCCCTCTTCCCTGGTGTCCCTGCAGAGAGGCTCCCATGCAGTGCTGGAGAAGGGACAACCCGGCTGAGGCCCTTCCTCACCCATGGGACCTCTTTTACAGTCAAAACCTTGTTGCTTGGCCTCTGCCTGATCCACTGCTCCCACCACATTCCATCTTCACTATGGTCTCTACTCCCCAGACCCAGACCCCAAAGTACAGGTGACTTCCCACCTTAACACCAGCCCAGCCCCAGGGAGGTGCCCGATACCTGGGGCTGCAGCTACACCCAGCCCCCACGCCTGCCCTGCTCCTAGCTCGGGGATAGGACCAGTTCCTCCTGGCCAGAGGGAGCCCTCACTGTTCCAACTCCCTGGTCCTCACAGCATCTGACAGTCTAATGTAGACTTCTTGCCTTTTACATTACATTTTTTACCATATTAAGAGGCAGTTGTAGTGGTTCAAGTAGAAAGGAATTGGTCCCCTGAGAGGGATGTGTAATGATTTTCTTTGGACTGAGGAAGTGGAATTCATTTTTAATTGAATAATATGAGAAAAAAGTCTTACATGTGCTAATTTGTTGGATTCAACTGTGTTTAGACTGGGTTATAGGGATGTTTTAACATTGGGTAATTAGGGTAATTGGAGAAGACAGCTGGACTATTTTGACACTTAAGACTTTGATATGGGTAAGGTCACTGTGACACTAAGATCATGCAAGAGATATAAATGTAAAGAAACTGTGCTTGCCCATTGAAAAAAAAAAAAGAAGCAATTTTCTATATAACACCAAGGATACCTTTAAAAGTATGTAAATTAAATAGCTTGTGATTTTTCAAAGGCATGTTTGAAAAATGATCTTTGGAGACATCCCCCAAATCGCATCTCTAAACTTCTACAGATTATCTTATCTGCCATGCAAAGAAGAGTATGAGTATGAAACAGAAAAAAAACACCTGCAATAATAAAAGAAACACTTTTCTAAGTGTTTGTCTTTGATGATAGTTACATAAGGACTTTTTTTTTCTTTTCCTGCAGGAGTAAATAAATCTGAAGTCATTTGTGAACATTTTAATATGCCTGTTCAGAAACAAATTTAGCAAAAGTAACAACAACTTGACCTGTCTTATCTCAGTCTCTTCTCAATAATGATTCAAAATTCAAATATCAATATTGTCCATACTTCAGATGTACATAGGAGATTTGCCTTCATTGGTATGACAATTAAACAGTATTCATTATGTCTTCAAGTGTTTCATGAATAGAGCCTGGTTTTATAAGCTATTTCAAAGTTCTAAAATATACTGTAAAATCGGCAAAATCTTTGGACATTTTTGCTACTCTGTATTAAAACTATGACTTTATGAAAAGATATTGATACACTGTTTTTAAAATAAGTCACATCTTTGATACACATCAAATCTTTCATAAGATGTGGAAATATTCTCATATTAAAAATCATAGAAGAAATTATCAAAAGAAGAAAGGGTAATTAAGAAAGGCAGCACTGAGTGCTTCTATATTGTCTTCAATATTGAAATGAGATGGTGTGATCATTAACAGGGAGCTAAGTCAAATAAGTTGAACAGTCTGCTAATTTTGCAGAATACCTTCCAGGTTAGAAAAGGTTCACAAAAGTAGAATCAGTTCAGGAAACTTTTCAAACTGTATTAACTGATGTTTAGCAGATATCCTGTTAGTGATACATCACAAAGCTATAATTGTAGTTGCATCCATGTTATATTGTTCTTTAAATACTGAAGCTGTTTGAAGTTCCTCCCAATCAAAAAGCCCTTTTACTTAAAAATTGCTAGATTTTTATTTTCTGTCAGCTCTTTTAAGAAACAAAACTCTTTTGCATTACTACACATCTCTAGAATACAGTGCAATTACTGCTTCTCCACAACTTTAAAAACATTAGCATTATAAACACAGGATTTCAATAAAATCCTCAAAGTTTACAGAAAACTTTCAAACAGAAGAGATGTTTGTTAAGAACTGTTCTCTTAAAAAAAATGCGACATTTCACAGGCAAATTGCCCTTAAAAATCTTACAAAAAATGCCCATATTTCTTGTTCCTTCTCTCTTTATGTTAATATCATTTTCAATCACTTGTAACTTTGCTTACATAATTCTTATCATTAAAGAAAACATTTAGTCATTCAGCTAATCAGATTGGCTAGCAAAGATTTCACTTGCTTTGTTATTGATAACTATTTTTTAAAATCTCATATAATTAAGAGCCATGTATTCATAAAAGGAGAAAAGCAGTCAAAAACAAACAAACTCACAAAAACCAAAAAACAAAAAAACAAACAGAGGAGTCAGTAAATGCATTTACATGACTGGGGCAAGAGGGAAGCATTTTCTATAGGCTGCCTGAAGCTAGATGGTTATCTTGTATGTAGTATTGATTAAAACCTTCTGTTGTGCTTTTCTTTTTTGATCCTTCAAATATATATGTATCTGTGTTTGGATATGTGTGGCTATTCTCTCTCTACTTTTTCAGCCCATCTTATAGCTGATGTAATTTTTGGCCTTTCACAAATGCTCTTTGACTAGGTGAAGAAATCACCCTTTTCCTCAGCTCAGTTTCTAATGGCTCATAAAGAATCGGGTTTTACAGAGATGATGGTAACTAAACAGCAACAACTGGGCAGCTGTAACTGTGTGTCTTGTGTAACCTTGTTCTTAGACTCAGCCATGAATCAGAAAAACAGCAGTGATTTGCTAGTCACCTAGGAATAAAGCAGCAATATTTGCTCAAATTTTTTTGAAACAGCTTGCCTCTCCTGGTCCTAAGAGATATTGTAGGCACACTGTCACAAATCTGGCCTTTACTGGAACTTCAGGACTAGCTCCCAATCCCTAATATATATTTTCTAAGAGGAAGGGCTTCCCAGACAAATTCCTAAACAACCTACTACATCCAGTGGGACTGCACTGCACCAGACAAATCAGCCACTCTCTGCAGGCTAAGGGAAGTGTCTATAATGAAGTTGAGTGCTGCTGATAAATTATCCCCAGAGTAACAAAGTACTGGGTATGTATTTTACTAGGGGATGAGCAGAAGGATAACATCTGGACTCACAGTCCATCATGCTAAATCTGCCAAGTGTTCAATTCAAGTTACAATACCATAACAGTTAAATAGATTCCCATGGCACAGATCCTAATGCAATCTGGAAAATGAAATAGCAATAATGCAATGGTGTTTACCTTTGACATAAAAAACACAATGAAGAAGAAAGACTATCTGAGAAACAGCATATAGTCAACAGCTATTTGAGAAAGCAAAATAGTAAGCAGCAGAGATCTCTGGGCTAGAAAAAGCTTAAAACCTTGATCAACGTTGTGCACCAACAATGCAAGCCACCTGCACATTCAAAGACCAGCCCTTCTTTTCACAGCACTATTCACCGCTTCAGGCTAATGGACATGAGGGAGTACTGGCCACACTAACTGAAATAACAGCATTAACTTGTTTCACGCATCATACAGTTGCTAAGACAGAGGCTGCCTGTTGAAAACACAAACTCCCATGTTCCATGCTTTCATATGCAATCTACAGAGTTCTAACACAATGGACAAACACTTCTGGACAACATGGGAGCTTCTCAACTATGGTAGCAGCAGGTAAGCAGCAGGAGTCTCACTTGATATGCTGCAATCAAGACCACGCAGGATTCCAAGCCATGGGGGGACAGCAGGACTGACTGAGAAGTACCAGCTTGGAAAACAAAGTATATTGTTAAACCAATGTACACCAAATGGGCTTGCTCATAACACGCAGTCAGAATGAATAACAGGTATCTTAGTACTCTCAGTTCCGTGAGCTTTTCTTAATGATTGTGTTGATGGACCACAGACACACACAGCATTAGTTCTAATTTATCAAGAGTTGTTCATGCAGATAGTCAATGAGACTGATGTAATATGTATCCTTTAGAGATTGCCTTACAAGAAAAGAATTTTATTGAAATATGTTCATGTTACTTTTAGTTCATTTTATTTTAACCCAATTTATTTTGAAACAAACATACTATTTTGGGGAGGGAGGGGTGGGGAAGAAACAGAAAAAAGTACTGAGACATGAACTTTTGTCTTCATTTTTGGCATGAGTATAGCTCCCCTTTCTCTTAACTTGGATTAATGTCTTTTCCAAGTTCTTCCAGGTTCTGGAAGAACTCTGTTTCACCTGAGCCAGTGCTTCTACCATGTTCAGGTATCTTTCAGACAATCTTTGGCTACCAGAAGGCTTTGGAGTCTTCACAGAGCATATAATTTAAGAATGATTGTGTCTTGATGTCTTGAAAGAGATTCTCCCTTTGCCACCGTGACCTAAGGGATCATTTTCAGAAGAAAAAAAAAAAAAAAGGACTGACAGTCTTAAAATAATAGCTTTGGGATTTAGCTCTACCTCTTTGTCAGCCTCCTATTAAGAGAGTGAGCTATATTTGCCCTGCAGAGTGAAAAACAGGATTTTAATAAGTTTTATTTCACAAACTAGTGGCTATTTCAGCAGACCTTTAAGTTTTGTAGTCACATGCCAACAATATTTAAGAAAGACAAATATGATGACAGGGTTGATTCAACAAAGTAAATACCACCTGGTAGTAGCATAGAGCAAGAATAGATGTATTCTGTATTAGTATATGCCCAGTGGTATCCTGTTGATCAGCTTCTACCTGTATGTACCAAAAGCTGCCAACATGTTTCTGTTATGAACAGTCTCACCACTCAGACACCTACAAACTAACAGATTTTATCACACCTCCAAGGCTTCATATCCAAACATGCTCATTGACAGCACCAGTTTCAGATACTTCAATTATATCCAAGCTTCTCTGCACATTCCTGCCCTTATGGAGTAGACCCACAGTCAAGTTAACTCTTCTTAATTCCTTTCAAGAGAGCAAATAGTTTCACTTGTTCCAGACTCATGAGGACAGACAAAAGCCAACTTTACCTTGCTTAAACTTCCACTGGACTCAGAAAGATGTCATGGAGAAAGTTGGACACACCCATTATAAAGACTGTGGAATATTAGAACTGCCATTATAGAAAAACTCTGGCACCTATGTACAGTGGAACCTGCAGCTCCTACATCCATGGCAAGACATGTTTGCAGCTCTCCCCTTCAGCTGAGTCTCTGTCTCAGTCATTTCTACTGTCCAGGTCACATGAGGGTGCACAAAAGAAAACTGATATTTCAGAGGACCAGGACAGAAGGTGAAGTTGTGATATGCCTCTTTATCAGAAGGACTGACCATTGGTGAGGCAGAATCATTTCTGATCTCTCATAATAGTGTACTAGGGGGGTAAACCATCTTACTTCCCCTCACCCATGCTACTTCACCATTTGAACTACCTTGCAGACACCTGGCATGCATCACACCCCTTTTTAATCAATGCAGGACACAGAATGCATGCATGACATATGCAGCCCTCAGGCCATTTCACAGTCACAGAGGAACTGATAGGAAAAAAAGTAATCAGCTCCAGTTATACTTTGACAACAACTTCTAAATCTCTCTCCATTAAACAACAGTTCTCTAGCAAAACCAGAAACATTAATAAATAATCACAAAGTTTTAAAAGATGTTGACCTATATTCAAGCAAGAAACATCAGGTATGAGAAAGAGAAAGCATGTAGTTCTGCCTCTCAGATACACATCACACCTGCTTTGCCGTTGTTGACAGCAGATAGCTGCGGGGCTCTTCCTGAGACACATTCTGCATACCACAAAATAGCTGTAGAATATGAACTGTGACCCCATTCAGCTTTGATAGACTTGTCATTTCTCTCAAGCTTTTCCATCCATCATGCACACTCTTTCTAATTTTTAACTTAATTTTATGAAGATCCCTGGAGGAAGTTTCATTGCGTCTCTGACACTGCTTTAATTGCTGTCAGGTGGAAAGTTTTTACATGTGATTAGTCCTATTTGTAACCTCCTAATTTCATTGAACACTTCTGGTTGCCTCTAACTTGTATGAAAAGAGTATAATTTCCTGACATGCTTGTAAAATGAATCTAACTTGGGAGTTTCCTCACACCCAAGTATGCTAAGATAGGACAACAGTTTTAAGGGAATAATTTACTTTTGTAACAAGCAGAGATACTGTATGACTGTTTGATTGCTCCTGTCATAATAAGCAATTCAGGCAGTAAAAGGTCTTTCTATTCTCTCATTGTTTAGGATGAGACCTACTAAAACTAAATATTGCCTGAGGCAGTTCCTGAAGTGACCTGATCTGAGATCTGAAGGGAGATGGTGTTCTTTTTGTTCTTTTCAGTCTTTAGATGACACAGATTCATCAACTAACAGCTTCTCTGCAGCATCTCCAACACAGCCAAAACCTAACTTAGAAATCTTGTCAAATGTAAACTTATACTAAACTCCTATGTGTCATTCCCTGTCTTAAACACCAATGCCTCATTCCCTGCTGTAGACCAAAATACATAAACAAAAAATAGCAGATCAAAGTGGTCAGATCAAATTACATAAATTTCAGGGGAAAAAAATCTGACATTCTGGTTATTAACCTCAAGGGAATTTGAAGATTTTATGAGGGTTTTCCACTCATAGCTGGAAAACCAAAGGAAGAAAAACTTTGCAAGGAAATGTATAGAGTCCACCCCTGCATATGACATGTATGACTGGCATGGGTAATCTTAAAAAAGAAGAGGGCAATCTAGGGAATTTATTGCAGCTGATAGGTAATATTTCAAAGCCTCAGGAAGCCTATAGGAAGAAGACCTGTGTTTCTCAATAATGATTGACACCTGTTTGAGTTTGCCAAGAAAACCTTTGGGCCAGGTTTCCCTGCTGCTATAGAAAAAGCATGTTGAAGAGGCGGTGAATGTAGCAGACAGAACAGCTCTCAGTTCTTTGATCTGCATTCACAGGATGGAACCATCTTGCATCCAGACCCATCTTCTTTTCTCCTTCAAGAAAATGTAGGGAAGGGCACTGGTTAGAGAAGCTTCTAGCTCCATGCTGACCTATGTGCAAAACTGGGAAGAAGCATCCTAAGGTTCCCATTATTCTTTTCAGGAAAGACCAGGCTGCATTGATTTGGGGCTCTTTCTCTTTAGGGGAGAAAGAGTTTTGCAGCATGAAAGGAAATGTGTGCCCCAGCCTGGGAACCCCAGCTTTAGGGCAATGATAAGGTTGAAACACTAAGCTGTCACAAATCAGGAAATACCAAGCAGATGACACTTGGCCCTCTGCACTGTGCAGAGCCCTTTTGTCAGCAGGATGACAAGGCTGGGGAATAGACAATTTTGCTGATCACTTCCTGTAGTGTTGAATTGATTGCCCCAATTATATATATGAAAGTCTATACAACACAGCCAGCTTGGATACTTTGTAGATGGTGCAAAGAATTGGACTGTGGCCACAACTGCCTGATGAACTCCACTATTTGTATATCCTCTGTTATTTGTGTTCAGCCTTGCCTGCAAGCAGGTGTCATTCAAGATTTACTCTTGTTTATTACTGATCTTGATAATGATGGTAGACCAAGAAGGCCAACCAGAAAGGAGGTTCTTTTGCCCAAAACACTGTACTAACCTAACGAGCTTGCAGCCTATACATAGACAAGGCATGCAAACAATGGGGAATAAGATGTACTAAGGGAAGGAGAATACTGGAGAAAAATCTGCAGAGACCAGAAAGAGCACAGTCACAACTATGAGTCCCAAAGGATGTCAGCTTCCAGGTCCTCTAGGCTTTCTCATACTAGCAGGGTTTCAGCTTGCTGTTTCCTTTGGTTTCACCTCCATACATGTACTGTGAACCCACGATTATTTCACCATCTCACCAGTCACTCTATCAAAACAGCAGTTCTGTGTCTACAGAGCTTCTGTAAGTTTGTCACCAGCCACAGAGATGCATAAAGCAATCTCTATCCAGCCATTTAGTCTTGGTGTCAGATCTAGCATTGCTATCCAGTAGGAAATACTTCAACTCTCTATTTGCCATACATCTCTCCTGGTCTTGTACCTAATGAATGTAAACACTGACACTTCACGAAAGCAGTACTTGATATCCAGTACATTCTGCACTGGAGAAAATTGCTGCACTAGTTACAGACAAGTAGATATTTGAGCTATGCTTTTTGTCATTTTTCCTTCAGAATGAAATCAATTATCCACGCATGAATATTGTCTTGTAATTTTATTGCAAATTAATGGAAGCCCATCACAAAGCAATGATAGAACTTTTGTTCTGGGAGTCATTCAGCACCTGGAAAAGGGAAACTTAAACAGAACAATTTACCAAATGAACACTTCTTTCAAAAAATCTTTCCCTTTCTCTCAGAAATGTTTTTTTATTGAACGTTTCAAGGAGGAAACATGATGGAAAGATAAAACCTCCCATTCAAAGTTCAGATTTGCAACTAAATCCACTTAGGCTGAAATCTATCAAAAATTTGGCATGCTTGAAAACTGCTTTCCCAGGAGGACACAGTCTGAAATACAATCCCATTAAATACAGTGTGAAAAGTAAGTTGTCCACTTTGTTTTGTCTTGCTCACCAGAATTCATGTAATGAATGCTGTGAAAAGAAACAGTATGGATACATGCAATGAAATTAACAGGCCACATGCTTCCTGCAGAGTGAACCCCTCCTGGTGTTCCACAGCCAAGAGCAGCTTATACATTAGGCCACATACTCCCTCTTGTCCACACCAGCCTGGTCTGAGCTTTTGCAAATGCTAATGTCAAGGCAAGTCATGTCATTAAAGACACTTTCTTTTTACAGAACTGCATTCTACCTTTCAATAGATTGTGTTGAGACCTTTTTCCATTTGAGATTTTTCCCATTTGAGTGCCTATCTGATGGGCAGCTGAATGGCAAGTGCTGAAAAATCAAGGTTCACAGCTCTCTTCCTCTTCCCGTCCGGACTAAACGCCGCATGGTAAGTAAAACAAGGGCTTCCCCCTCCTTCCCAGGGGAGACGGGGCAAGCCGCGCTGCTCTTGCACTCCCTCCCGTGGTGGATCCCTGAAGTGACATGGAAGAAGACAGGTGATCTCCCAGCTACTGAGGTTGCTGCCCAAGTGATGCCACCCCTCTCTATTTGCAAGGGAATGGACAGGGGAGAAAAGGAGAAATATCTATACAGACACATATTCCTCCTCCTCCCGCTTTTTATTTTGCATCACTGAAGTCTTCGATAGCTCTCTCCCAAAAATAAACCATTCTAGACACCAGAGTTAATTTACTAAACAAATAAGCCTATGGTCAAGTCAAAGACTTACTTAGCTTCCTTGTTGACAATCTTTTTGATTTCTGTACTATCTTCTGGGGACAAAGGTATCTTTGAATATGTGCTATTCTCCACTGCAAGGTAGCATATTTATTTCAGGACCAGGTTTTACTTATTTGATTTACCTTACAGTGCTTGGGTCATCTTCACTGACACCCCTTTGTCTCCACTAAGTGGCATCAATATGGATTCTAAAGTGAAGGAGAACTGAATTAAAACACTAAGACTAAATGCATTAAATAATTCTTCACCTGACAGAATGGACATGAGGGCAAATACATTAACCGGGACAACTGAACCAGAGACAGTTGAAAGGTGGGTTCAAAGTGCCCTTCTCCTTTGAAGATCATTAGGTTCATCTCACAGTCCCAAGTAGGAATGCAGTGTATTTGGATGCCTATAGAGAGTCAGGATGAAGACAAGTGCACTGAAATCAGCATGGCATGCACATATCAGCTTCACTGAGAAGAGATTCTCACATTTTAGTATATCTTTCTGAGATGCTGTCAATGCTATATTTCCACCGTATGTTCTCCAAGCAGACTTAAGCTTAACCCTTAGCAGAAATACAGCACTGTGAAGAGCAGCACCTAGCAAAGAAAGAGGTTTGAGAAGCAATTCTCTAGGTTGCATGATCTAGATCCCAAACATCACATATTTTGTGCTCGGTTATACTTCAGGACACAGTCTGATTTAATGGCATTTCTGTTCAAGTAAACATGATATGGTTAAAATATAGTTAAATGGTTTGTGTGTCCACCAAAATGTCACCATCTCTTCTACCCCTCTTTCAAAGTAGTAATGAGACTCAGTGCCAGACTTTTACTCAAACTAAACTCCATCACACTTCTGCTTCACTCCAGATAAAAACAAGAGAAAGACAATGAAACTGAATCATTGCTTTCCCATCCTGACATGCACAATGTCGACAACCTGCAGGTTTTCTCTGTACTGCAGCTTACTACCTGGATCATAGTGACTCCACCCTGATTACAGTTAAAATTATTCTTTATCTGTCACTGCTTTCATTTCAAAAAATGTACAGCTCTCTCCTGAACTTCTACACTGCTTATTCACGGACAGTATTTTGCTTTAATTCTGAAAAAAAAAGGATGTTGATAAATGCATGAGGTATCTACTCCAAATAAAACTGAGCACTTTATGGCAGTAATTTTATCTTAAAAATTCTGTAAAATACAGCATGCAGCCATGACATAAAGAAAGAGCATTCCAGAGCAATGGAATTTTCCTTTGTTTTCATGTAAGTACTCCTTAGGTGCTCTAGGACAAAGTCAAAGATTTATAGTATATGTATGACAGCTAATTTGTATGCAGTTTAAAAATGAACACCTAGAAGACAGGAGCGTATATTATTACATCCTCAGAACAAATTTAAGGTAACACAAAAGAAAAGAAGATCTTTTCAGTGACTCAGAAGATGACAGAACAAACAGCCTAAAGAAATGAAAAAAAGCTAGGTTTTTGATAGGTATGAGGTAAACATTCTTGAGTGAGTGTTCTAGCAGCACAGTGAGCAAGTCAGGGAGAGAGCTGGAAAGGATCGCCTTCAGGAAATGTTTTCTTTTTCCATCCCAACAAGAATACTAGGTTGTGTTCTCTATTAGCCTGGATTTTCAACAGCTGATGAAACATTTAGTGGTCATTTTTAAAAGGTAATAAATTAGAAAGGGGGAAAAAAAATCACTGAAGGGCAGTTACTAACTCATCAAAGTGATTTCTTCTGCACAGCCTGGCTAAAATTTCCATTTCGGAGACTGACACACAAATTTACTTCACGGGTTCTGTGGTAAGATGTGACACTACATTAACTTTGCTGCTTGATGACCACTGATAATTTGGCAAAGCCATATTAAGAAACCCTCTAATACTAACCATTACAACACTGATCTAAAAACCAGTCCATATGCTCTTGAGTAGCTTTCACCTCCCCGTAACCAAAGTTTGTATCTTTGTATCCCATAAACACCACCTCTACAGCAACAGCTGTAGTTCAGACCAACTCCCTCTGTACATAGGGTAGCTAGACAAAGATTGAAAACATGTAGGAAAAAAAATGTAGGTTTTCATGCTACACCTTCTTTTCTCTGCTTAGTTTATTTGCCAATATCTTGCTACATCCTCAGTTGTCCCTCCTTTTCTTTTGGCATAAACTATTCTGTGTAACATTAGCATATTGTAAATAGTAAATTTTTTCCTGAAGCATTTCCTCTTTTCAGGCTCACCTCCAGTGTTGCACTGGAAAGTGTTTTATTTGCCACT
Organism: Margarornis squamiger; assembly: GCA_035222235.1. Taxonomy (NCBI): domain Eukaryota; kingdom Metazoa; phylum Chordata; class Aves; order Passeriformes; family Furnariidae; genus Margarornis; species Margarornis squamiger. Next base: position 41,085,764 of record JAWWTY010000106.1, on the reverse strand, counting down.
GTAGATAATACTAAGGCAGCGATTAGCAATTAATAACCAGAGGTGGATAAAGAAATGTCAACAGAAGCATATCCCATGAGACTACATAGGGTGATTGGGACCAAAATGATTGGCAATATCAGAATTTTGTCATAGAAGACAGTAGAGGGGCAGAGGAGGGGAGAGCAGTATTCACACAGTCAAAAGCTATTTTAACTATATAAATTCTGAAGAAAGTATTCCAAATTTTCATTGTGAAATGGCTTTCATCATGAATCTATTATGTCAGCTCTTTAAAAATCTACCTGACAACACACTATTGAATCAACCAGAAAACTAAGACGTATGCATTTTGATTCTAAAGAAAATAAAAAATGTTTGGAAATCCCTGAGTCCTTTGCAAGACATGACCTCTGCAGATCAGCCCAGAACATCTGAATTTGTTCAAATAAAAAATGTCACTCCTGAACCAAACTCAGACCTTCATTTGCTGTTCAAAAATAGGTCTCCAATTCCAACTCTTTCTTACTCAGGTTTTAATTTTCAGGCGCCTCTGCACTTCCTGGTCTCAGGTCTGACAGGAAATGGAAGTACCAAAATACCATGAAAATGGCTGCACCTGTGGTGAGGCTGGTCTGGCTGAAGAAATGGAAACATGAGCAAAGTCCAGAGCAAGCCAGATCTTGAAAAGATCCAAGCCCAATATCCAAACCAACCGGGTTCAGATAGATTTTGCATAGCAGCTAAACTTTTGGAGGCTTCTCAAAATGAACCAAACCTTGAGGTTTTCCAACTGTCAAGGAATAAACACATATGTTCCTCAAGGTATTCAGTAGGCAACAGGAGACAAACAAAAGCATCAAAACTGGCCACCATATGCATGATATTCTTTTTGTTTCCTCTGTCCTGCTCTTCCCTACCCACTCACATTCATTTCTTCTCTCCCCTTCTGGTTTTAAAATCTTACGAGTGTGCAGTCAACCTGCCATCTCCATTAATGTCTTCTGCATTATAAGATGCAGTTTATGTTGGCTGCATGCACAAAATGTACATCTGTCCCCTGATCAAAAGTTTGCTGACTTTTTGACTTCAACAACAATTCCCACCGGTTTTGTTTTTTGTTTCTTTCGTAAGAAGTATCCTAAGAGTTTATTGCAAGGAAGAATTGTTGAAAGTGTTTTATTTTCAGAGCTGATGTACCCTTAGTTGTACTAATGCCCAATTGCAGTAACAATGTTGTTAGGACCTGGAGCCACTTACAGTTTTATTTATGGTCTTGGTTTTTCAGTCACAATTAGAGTAACTTTTCCAAATGTTTTGGTTTGAAGGCGCCATCCAAATGGGTCCTTAACTTGGAAAGCTTTGTTTGTGTTTAGTTTCCCTTTACTGAACTACCTTAGTGGTCCATCTTATATTGGTGAGTGTTGTGGAAGCTATCCAGTGCATTAAATGCTATTGAATACTCACAAGGCATGTGCCAAGGGAGAAAAAGAAAACAATTGTTCCCTGAAATATTCAGATTCTGATGAAAGGAACTATTAACAGGCAGAGGTGTTCATTTCCATAAGTGATTTCAAGCAAACTTTTTTCCTTTGTAAGATCTATTGATTGTATTGAGGGAAACACATGGTTCAGCAAGGCTTTGAAAGAATAAATAGTTTGTGGTATGTTATAAGTCATCAAGATTTTAAAATAAGAAACACTTGTGTCCTATTGTTTATGCAAGTACATCCACACACACCACCACAACTGAGATAAAAGTCAAGCTGATGGTTTCAAAAGGGCAGCATAAACAATGCCAAAGTAAGTCTGTTGGTAAACGCAGTGATCATAAACATACTTATTGGAGGAACAAAGTGAGTTTTCTTCAAAGCATTTTGTTTCAAAAGTACCTATATTCTCAATATGCCTATTCCCCTAATACAATATGTCAACAAGGCTCAGCTCTCATTGGTTTCATACATCCAGAAAGAATGGGTGCATCTCACAGAGCAGAATAAAAATACAACATCACAATAATGTTCCAATAACGTGTTACAAGAATTGCAGAGTATTATCTGGCTTTCCCTAAACAAAGTAAAAGGACAAGACTACTTAAGGTATTTTCTGGAACATAAGATTAGCATTTGACATAAGGGGAGAAAAAAACAGGAGCAGCCGAACTGGCTACAGTCCCTCCAGATCTCATGGTTATGAGACAGCTCCCAGCCTACCTTTCCAGAATGAAAGCCATTGTTCTGTTGCCAATGTTTGTTCATTTGAAATAATAATAAATATAATACTAAATAATGTTCTCCTCCTGCATGCATCCCTGTGGCTCAGTTAGCAATTCATAACAGGAATATTAAGTTTCCCCTCATTTTGTCTATTATTGCAATATGGTCCTACTCAGGAGACAAGAGTCCAGAAACAACTTCAGTAAAGTGTAATTCTTGATGATAAGAGGCCAAACTCAAAGCAGCTTTGGGCTCTCTCTAACCCAATGAACCCAGAGAAACTCTGAAACTCCTACACCCTGGTGCAAGTCATGGCTCCCTAATAAAGATTCAGGAGTGCATCAGCCCACCTCTCATGTTCCTCCTCTACCCTGGCACGCAGACAGGGAGCCAGGTGAGTTCTGACCAAGTCCACAGTTTGGGCAGAGAGGGACATGTTACAACACTCACACTCACTTTAGATATAGCCATGAGGACCAGGGTACCTGAGTCTCAAATGCTTGTGCATTACAACTACCTGTTGATTACTCTGACGCATCTGCCTGCCAGAAATTGTCCCAATGGCTATGTAGGAAGCCATATGCTCATCTTTCCTTGCAAACATGTAGTCACATAAGACTGATAGGCAATCAGAAATCTCTTAGAGCTGTTATTTGAAAATTCCATAATTTCTTGCTATTGGACTTTTGCAAAGCTTCCAGTATCTGAAAATCACATATTCACCTGGACTATAAACATGGGTGGTTGTTGCTGGGTTTTCTGCCCAAGTGAAGTGTGAAAATATTATTCCTAATTAAATGGGAATACAGCTCTTTAAACTACTCAAAGTCTTCTCTGAAAATAATACTTGATCTGCTTCTGGAGCTAGCAAGGACATAAAGTTAAAACAGCCCAAAAATCTGTTTAGACAGATGAAAAAGATAAAGACATACCTTCTCTCCCTGTCAAACCATCATCCAGTGTGTTGCTTAAAGCCCAGAGCTGTTCAACACCCAGGCAAAGAAAAAAACCTCTGATCCATGTAGTTACTTTTTGGAAAATGACACTAACTTTAGAGTTGCTATGCTAGAGGGAACTTTAATTTTATTATCATGACTCTGCTAAGGTTCATCTAATGTCACATTTACCGCTGCAGTAAATGAGACCTTGATATTGCCACCACCTGTCACACCTGTGACAGTGTGCTACCATCAAGGATGTGCATTAACTCTCCATAATCATCCCATAGTTTTTATGAAACTCAGGTCCACAGTGAAACATGCTCTGTTCCTATGGCCTCCAGTTATTTATGAAAATATCAGCCTTTATTTATTATTCTTCAAAGCACAAATAAAATAAAATCTTCATCTGATTTGTAGAAAAGAATGGCCATTCTCAGGCATCGCACACTGGCACAGCAGGTGAAAAAACTGCATACATTCACTTGGTCCTTCCACACAGCCCAGATTTGTTGTTCCTTATAATTATGCAGCTAGTATATGTGACTATTTGAGAGAGGTTCATGTGCAAAGGGGTAATACAGTCTCTGAGCTAGATGACTACTGGAGTAAAGAATGATTCAGTGCTGTGGTATTTGTTGCTGTAATAGCACTGCTTTTTTGTTGTTTAAATAGGTAAGAACAGAAATAGTAGAAATAAAGCTGCCTCACTCAGAGTTTAGTCTTGTGGGAATATGTAGAACATATGTGTGCATCACTGTGTGTGCATGCACACATAGCGTTTTCTTCCTATGGGTGTCTGCTTGTTCGTTACTCATTTTACAGAAGGATTTCTAATGTAGTCTAGTATTCATATGGACGAGCCATTTCTGTAAGAGCACAGGGAGCGGAAAAAACTAGCATGGACTCACTACCTACAGCCCTCTACTGACAAGGCTAGCTACACTTACCAAAATGTTCAAGTTTAATTCAGTCTGAAAGTTTAAAGTCTTCAAAACCACTACCTTTTTGGTAGCAGTGGGTGGGGATTCCCCCGGGACTGACTTTTCTGGTCATGGTTCATAAAGATGCACACTACTATAAGGTACAGAAATGCATAAGACATACTCTGGGTGAAAGAAGGAACAGAGGGACCTCAGACATCACTCATCTATGACATTTAATTTTTAAAGAGTTTGCCAAAGCGCCCTTGGACAGATTTTTCTTCCCTTTTGTGAGGCAGACAACCTCTCACTGAATGACTTATATTCAGCAGTGATTTATATACATATGTTAAAAGGCTTTGACATCATTTGGGTTATGCATCATCTAAAAATAATATAACAGTCACAATCATTCTTATTTTACATTTGGACAAACTAAGTTTTGGTGGCATCTCCAGTTTACTTCCATGCTACTATTTACAACTATTTTTTATGTACAGAAAAAAGAATAAAACATGTATTCTCTCGTAAATTCTGCTTCTACATTTGTGAAGGTGAACTTTAAAGTAAATTGTAATGTTAATCTGTAATTACAGTAGTATGTATCACCTGACAGTCTAAGGGTGCTTCAAATGAGGGTCTTAACAAGTAAAATAGGAGAATCATTTAACTCTATGTGACCCTTTCAAATGCTACACACAATAAAATTCATGGAGCGAACTCACTCCTTTCAGGTTTTCAGTTAGCAGCTTCCAATCTACCAATCATTTAAGAAGGAAAAAAAATAAAAAAACTTAGACAAGAAGGCAAAAGTTTTTCTTAAGAATTTCAGGTATGAACAGCTCAGCCACCCTCCATTGCCATTTCTCCTTGAGCTGTCCCTATACCACCTTACTCAAAAAGAAAAGAAGGGGAAAAAAAAAAGGGGGGGGGAAAGGTAAAACCCCAACCCTTAGTATTTTACAGAAATTTTCTGAAAGACTAAGATAAAAATAGGGTCTCTTTCACTTTACAACTGTCTGTAGCTTTAGTATAATAAACTCTAAGGGCACAGCCTTCACCAAAACACTTAAAAACAGCTTGAAAGAGGTACTTGCTGCCCGTTATGTTTACTCAAGCACTTGTTTAAAAACACATTTAAGGAAAATGTTTTTATTTCTACAGATTGCATTAATTATAGCTTTGCAAACACTGCAAGCTCTACAAGAAGACTGAACTGAGCTATTAGCTGCAAACCTCAGGTCTTGGCTAGAAAAGTGGTTATGGCTTATTTAGCAAGCCTAATGAATTGGCTCACCCATCTCTACGCAGAGTTCCATGTTTAGCATCATGGAGCCTGGAATAACCAGAGAGGCTTGTTTCACGTCGCTTTATAATTAAAAATAAAGCAAAGTCGGTCAACCCAAGTCGGTCCAAAAGCAGACCTCACGGCAGCATTATTCCTCTTCAGGGAAAATAAAAGCATTAACACGGCTATTAACGCTGGACCGAAGCACTGCGGGGACCCACAGTAAACCTCCCCTTGGCCGCCGCGGGCAGCCCGGGGCTGGCAGCGCCCGGCGGGGCGGCGGTGCCGGCTGCTCCCCGCGCTGCCGGACAAGCCGCGGCGGAGCTCCCACCCCGGCCGGGCTCCATCCCCGCCCGGAGCAGGATGCTGCCCCCGGCCCGGCAGCCGCGGGGTGCCCACTCGCCGCCCGGGCGGGCGCATCAGCCCGCTCAGGTGCGCCCCGGGCACCGAGCCGGGGGGCGCCCGGCGCCCATCGACGGGGCAGCCTTACCGTGAGGGCGGAGAGCTTCTGTGCCGGCACGGCGGGGAGCAGCTCCGGCAGCAGCAGCAGCAGCAGCAGCAGCGGCACCCACATCCTGAGGCGGCGGCGGGCACGCAGCGATTGCGGGAAGCGGAGGAGGGGGACTCTCCTTGGGATGTCGCTGCCCCCCCACCCTCCGATGCCTGCTTTGGCTCCTTTTCAATCGCTCCGGCTGGGAGGTCCCAGATCAGGTCCTCAGTTTTCTTTTTCCCCACCCCAGTCCTTAAAATTTGGGGACGGGTGTGTAACTGAGGGCGGCGGTTCCTCCCTTTCTGTGTCCCTCCCTCGCTCCTCGGGAGTCAGCGCCGGCTCGGAGATGCTCCCCAGCCTCTCCCCGCTCGGCGCCCTCCCACTGCCGGGGGAATCTGCCGGACGCCGCCGCCTCCCCCGGGGCGCCGCGCCTGCCTCCGCCTCGGGCGGGCTGCTGTCTCGCCCTGGGGGTCCCTTTCTCTCCCTTCCAGCCCCGACTCCTCTGTGGCAGGGGAGGCGGGAGGAAACGATTGGGACGGGAAAGGAGGACCCACCACCAACACCGGGAGCACGCGTCTGAAGGCACTGCCGCGGCTAAGAAGGTTGGCGGTGTGGACCTCACCGAGCCGCTCTGCCCCTTTTCCTCTATATCCTGCCCCCTCCCCAGCCCGGCCTCCGCTTTCTCCTCCCAGACCCACAGGTCCTCGCCGATTAACCCTCCCCGGTGTTCTCGGGGGGACGCCTCTTGTTTACCTCGCAGGATTCATTCCCCCCACCCGCGCCTCATGCGAAATTAACACGTACAAATACCGGCAGCCCGTGGTGGTCCCGACCCCCAACCCCGGTGAGCCCCGAGCTCCTCCCGGAGCGCCCCTGCCTTGGCCCCGCCGCGCCGCCCGCCGGGCACCGCACGGGGCGGGAGCCAGGGACGTGTCATCCAAGTTTCTGGCTGGGGCAAAAGCCAGGCAGCAGCTCCCCGTGGGGCAGCCGGGAATGGCTGGGGGCTGCCAGGCGCTCCGGCACGGCGGGGAGCGGGCACTGTTGGGCCCGGTCGGATACCCCGGTGAGATGCCGGTGGCTGCGGGGCTGCCGCTACGCGAGCAGTCAGTGCCAGGTGAAACTTCCATCCCACACTTCTGCGCTTCTCGTGTTCACCTCTTAGGAGACAAATAGAGGTAGATGAGTATTTCCTTACTGTGAAGGATCTCCTCGTCCAGGCTGTCTGAAAGAAATCCTTTCACTGCAATTCCGTCACGGGAGTCCCCCGCTCCTCCCCAGGGAGCCGCAGCTCACTGCCAGCCTGCAGAGATCTCCACACTTAAGTGTGTGAGTGTTTGTGGGAGAGGACCCTGGCACGAAAGGGCTTTAGGGGGGCTGCAAAGTAGCATGCTCCTAGCACACAAGTGACAATTTTCTCAAGCATTCAGATCTGACATCCTTGTAGGCTTGGGGATAGTCCTGTACAGAGACAGGAATTGGACTCAGTGATCGGCGGTTTCCTACAAACTCTACATATTCTGTGATCCTCTGATTCTGTGATTGTCACACATGGCTCAGCCAGGGCTCAGGATAGAGCACACTCTCTGGAGCAGTAGCTGCATGCGTGGTGAACCAACGTGAAGAGAAGTAGGTATTAATTACAGAGAGACTCAAGTGCCCTACTTGAGACACTTGCTGCTGACTTTTCCAGATCTTACAATGTTCAGTGCATGCAGCCAACATACTAGTCACAGTATCTCCAGGTCTCAGTGAGCACCCAGTCACAAGAACTTGAAAAGATCCATTTTCAACAAGTTTTGTTCTATATGATGCAATTATCAAAAAATTATTTGCACACATCTGTGTGTGCGTAGCCTGTAATACCTCCTGGCCTTTATAACTGGGAAAAAGAAAATAAAGCTATCATATGGTATTGCCCAGATCAGAGCATGTTTGAGGCCCTTCACTGCACCAGACCTCTCTCAGTCCCCAACTAGCAGCATCTCACACAGAGATAGCAGATTGCCAGTTCCTGCAGTAGGCAGTGCAGTACATTTTGCCAGCCTGGGCTTCATAGCCCTTTCCTCTCAGCTGAGTGAAACTTGGCAATGTTGATGTCTCTGTCAGAGGCAGAAGGAGCTTTATTTCTTGTGACCATGACTCTAAGCTCTGTCATACCTCAAAGTTATTCAGCATATGTACAGAGTCCTGTTTCTCCCATGGAGATTATCATTCCCATTGCCTTGTCAATGCAGTCAGTCTCACCTCCCTAGAATCATCTTTCCAGTCTTCTTCCATCTCCTCCAGTCCATGCCAATCTGTTTCCCAGTTCAGGTCCCATCTCCTTCACCACAAGCCCATGCCTGCTCTCCCCTCTGCCATGTGCTTTGTAGCTTGCTGGCGCTGCAGTCCTTTCGCCTTCAGCTCAATGTCCTGTACACTGCTGTCATGTAGCTGGGCAAAAACAATTCGTGGCATTATGGTTTTAAAATAACAATGTTTTGCCAAATATTACACGATTGTTTTCTCTACTGTCATTTTCTCAGCTTTTTTCTTTCTCAAAAGAAACTTGAAAATGCCACTTAAAATTTCTTCTTTCCTTTCTTTGCCCTCCATCCCAGAAGATAATTCAGTGAAAGTAGCTATTTTTAGAGGAAAATGGGAGATCAAGTGATAAAAACCTGGCAAGGTTTAAGCAACTGAAAGTAGTGTTTTATAGTATAAAAGATAGAGTGATTTTAACAGGCAGAGCTTCCAGCACCACCATGGTGGCAAGAAATGTACCGCCTCCAAGAATTTTCCATCTGATTAGATAAGGGATATAAAAAGTGAAAGAAAAGGTTTTCCTTGTTATAGCCAGAGAAGGACTGTGAGAGAGTCACATTAATATTCCTTACCAGATGTTGATCTCCCATTTAAAAAGGAGACTTCCAGGACTAGGCCCCCTCACAACAACGCATTTTGAGTGTTTCCTCTCTATAAATGCCACTGAAGGAAAATTTTGGTCTATGTTACATGCTGTAGTTTGTCAGTGGTGGGTTTATCCTGAGCTCAGCCCTCAGCCCCCACAGCTAGACACGTTCAGAGTCATGTGTTGGGGTCAGTTATGACCTAGCTACCACCTCACACCAGGACCATGTCCAGACTTGATCTGTGCTACATTATGGCTTGTACACAGCTTTCCTGAGGTCCTACACTTCCGCTCTCATAATGAGATCTACGTATTCTTCTCTTCCCCTGATTCTTTCTAGAGCTGCTGAGGAAAGCAACTCATGTTGCTTAGATGAGGGAGCCTTATGAAGCAATCCTATATCATTTAACAGCAGTGGATCCAAACACAGAGGAAACATTCAGCAGAATTTACTAGAGTATTAATGCTTTCTTAGGTTTCAATATAGAAGTGTAACGACAGAGATGGACCACTAGATCCAAGCCAAGTTACTTGGTGGGCATATGTAAGCATTCAGGAGTTTGCTTCTCACAGCAGGATCAGCTGTAGTTTGGCAGAGGATAATGCAGTTCTTAGACAAAGATTCTTTTTTCCCCTATGAATTTCTGGCACCTCCTTACCAAGTAGATTCTCTGCTTTCACCTGCTTTTCATTTGCTGCTTCTCAAGAAGAAAATGCATTCTGCAGCCTCACTTGAGGTCTACCAAACACTTGATTAATTTTTAAAGTTTGGAAAAAAGTGGGAAATAATATTAAAACTCAAGCAGTTGTTGTAATACTTAGAGAATACACAGGCACTTAGAGACATGCAAACAAGTACAGAACAGTTATTACTATGCTGTGTGACTAGGACCTACCTGTCTCACCTAGGTTTCTCTGTTACTGAACAGCATGAAATCCCAGTCAGCAACAGAGACTGGTTGCACCTGTAGTAAATAATAACAAAATAGTAGTAATTAATTTTTCCTTACTTCTAAAGCATTATCACTTAGCTTCTTTTAAACAAGGATACTAAGTCAAACCTAATTGACCTCAAGGGCAAGTCTCCCATGTATTTAAAATGAACATGAATTAAAAGCTCACAAATAGAAACCTGAGAAACTCCAGTCCTACTTGTGATTTCATTGAACTGTATTCATGAGTTTTCATACTTGATATAGGTGATATCCCATATATGCCATATGTTTAGTTTAAAGGAACAATAAAATCCTCTGCTGTCTTACTTTGTGTTTGCTGTAAATAGTAGGGAATGGACTCCAAGAGAAAAGGAGAAGTTTGTGGGACTTCTCAAAGAAGTTAAAAATTGTTCATTCATTGTTTAATTTTTATGTTTGTGGGTACCAGGGGCTGAAATCTGCTTTTTGAGAGCTACACAGGAGAGCCAAACCCTCATCCCAAAACACCAAGGCCCACAGATTATTTGATCATTAAAAATAAAATCATCAAACCAACCTTCTAGAGAGGGCACAGAATGTGGAAGTAAAAACTGCAGATGAACAGACTAGTGTGTGGCTGGTTGTTCTTGAGAAAACAGCTTTGAAAAGTGTCATCCTTCTGTTAAACTTTCTAGTTTCAACATGTTGCATTTCTCATTATTAGAGCTTACTCTGTGGAGTTTTATCACACTTTAGTGAGCCGTCAGTATGAGGAAGAGGCCTTAAACCTCTTCAGGGCAACAACAACAAAACAAACAAACAAAAACAAAAACAAAACAAAACAAAAAAAAAACACACACACAAAAAAAAAGAAACCACACCTCTCTGCATCTTGTGGGATGAGAACAGTACTAGTACCTTTCCCACCTGCCACAGACACAGATGCTTTCTCCATCACCCAATGCCAGTGCACTCTTCAGACTTCTCGGAAGGTTGCTTGTTGCAATCCAGAGAGAGGCATTGCTGCTGCCTCACTTACTCACTCACTCACTCACTCACTCACTCACTCACTCACTCACTCACTCACTCACTCACTCACTCAACCTTGCATTAAATCACCCTTCTGGATCACCAGCTCTGTGGCCAGAGGTGCTCCTCTTTCACTCAAGTGCATAGTCTGGGATGGTGTGGTTGCGATCAGGACCAAACCCTGAAAAATCACCTAGCTGCTGAGTTAAAGGAGCACCTGGGTTGGCAAGAAGGATGGGAACATCAACAGAGACCAGAATGAAAAAGAGAAAAAAATAGCCTTTTGGAAATGTTGCTGACAAACCCAGTCTGCTCTTTTATTATCTGGAAACAACCATGGGATTCTGCAGGATTCTTGGAAACAAATGGAGAATGTCAGCAGGAGAAGCTCTGTCTGGGGAGGGATAAATTCATCTCCTATGCTTGCATCTAGATTTGCACCAACCATGAAAATCATATAGGAAAAAAGCTGAAGTGAAATACTGAATGTAAAATACTTTTCTAAAAGCTGACATACATGACATAGGATGCAGAAGAAAATAAGAACACAGAATAATACCAGAAGGTCTAAGTCATAAAACAGCCTCAAAATCATTTGGTACAGAAGTAGAATATGTTTATCTCATATTATTATTATTCCCTTTCCTTGGACAGGCTTATTTTGCTATCACTACCTGTTTGCTGTTTGGCTCATCATCTTTTGGAGAATATTTTTTATATTTGCAAATAAAAGAAGGAGCAAGGAGTTTTAATGTGAAAGTGTAGGGAACCTTCTTACTGGGAAGATCCTGAGCAGCTCTCAGAGATGTGCTACTTCAGCATCCCATATGCACTGCTTCTCAGAAGGATAGGAAGAGGTCTTATTCTTCCAATCCTAAGAGGTTAAATGGAAATACTTTCACAGGAAAAGTGTGGTATTTTAGCAGTGAAAATTTCACGCATCTGTGGGCACAAGGTATTTGTGAAGCCTTCACCACACCAAGCAATCTCAGCCCAGATGCAAAGGTCCAAATGGGCCCAGAGCCAGAGCCACACCATCACCACTGATGGATGGATAGGATGGACGTGAAGATGCCTGAGCTTGCAGGGCAGCCATCCTTGTCCCTTCCCACACTGTTTCTGCTTCCTACATAAACAGAGGGCTTCCTTCTCCAGGGCACCTTGCAGAGAGATTAATACCTTCTAAGAAATTAGGAAGTAGAAAGCAAACAGGCATAACCTAGTTGTTCCTTATCCTTTCTCCCCTTCCCTCCTACCCCTTGCTTATAATGGGCACACAGGGAAGAAAAGTGTATTTTCTCCTTTCTGCCCTCAAAGACAGTCCAAGGAAAGACAGAACAAATCTGTGCTAAGTGGGAAAACAGAACTCATGACTACAAACAACAGTCTCATCTGCAGGGGTGAATTAACGGAAAGTAGAGCAAGAGCGTGGAGTGGGCCCCACAACTGGGGGAGAGCAGGAACGGCTACCCAACAGGTCTTATGGGGGATGCAGGTCTGCAGCAGATTCCCACAGCCAGTTTTTGAATGCTCCTGAGGGTATGCAGAGTAGCAGGCATTTCTGGTGGGAAAGCAGCATTACCAGCATGCTGTGATCTGTGCAAAAATTGCTGCACTTGACCTAGCCAAATTCTTCTTTGCAATGGGTAGAAATGGCTTTTAGTCTGTTGATAGTCATCTTTTCTTACCAAGCTCCCTTCAGAAGGAGTAAAAAATTGACAAATAATGCAAGAAGCTCAGTTAAACCTTAAAGGAAAAAAAGTCCTACTGCATTTTGGGGAAAATGCCCATTTCTTTTCATGGTTTTGATTTCAATTGACTATTTTTGCCGGGCTGTTAACTACAGGTACACTCTCATAGACATGCTGGCAGCAGTAAAACAGTAGGTTAACATGGCAATGGACATGACTACCTCACATCTTTTAATTGATTTTTTTCCTTTAGGATTTATTCAGTACTTCAGAAGCTGTGATTTTCACAGACTTCCCATTGCCTTAGCAAAAGCCACTAGTTGCACCTCCTGCCATCAATTTGTTTGGTTTTACTTATGCTGACTACTAAACTAATTAACAACCATACATTTTGGAGAACATGTTGGTATGTGCCAAGGTTTCTTCAAAACCCCTAAAAAATCCTGTAATGTCAAGAACTCATTTGGGCATGTGCTGCTTTACCACTTTAGAGAAAAGACAATATTATTTTTTTGTTTTAAAGTGAGGCAAAAAGCAGCAAGTTTTATGGGTTTTGGCAGACTGGTCTTTGTTGCTAGCATTTCCCCTTAGGCTGAGTTAGTGGTGAGCTGCTGGCTCTGCAAGTCTCTGGGGCACACCGAGCTAAAGTGTAAAGAGCGTGGCAAAGAGACAAATTCATAGCAAGAATTAAGTGGAAACATCACAAACAATTGAATAAGGACCTGTCTGCTTAGACAAACAACCTACCAAGGCTTTCTCAGTTTAGGGCTGACATTAGACAAAAAGTTCATGTCTCAGAGCTGAAGAAAATCTTTCTTTCTCTTTGTGGTTTTAAATTGCTGACAGACTCCATAAACATTAATCCATAAGGTGTTTAAAATCTTGTGTCTCAGCAAAGATTTGTGCAGGTTTTGTGGTTTGTATTTATTTCTGTGGAGTGACTATGGCATGAGAAAAAAATTCTTGCTTTTGAAGTGTAAACACTGGCCTACTTGAGAGACAGAGATAGGAATTACACTAAATATTTAGTAAATGATTGGTTTCCACTGGGAGAGCAAAGTATTTTGCATTGGAACAGATACAGAAAAAAAGTAGGGAAAGAAAATCCAGTAGTTTCATAACTATTTTTCTAAGAAAGAATGTGAAACAGTATCTGTAACTGGCACCTTATAACCCTTAGGTCATTTGGCCTTTCCTGAGCTCACAACAAGAGTGGATCAGAAGTTCTTCAACGAAGCACAACGTGAATGTGCTTGTGTCAGTACGTATCAACTTTAAAAAAGCTATGCTTTTCGCAGGGGGAACATCAGTTGCAACAATATCCTTGTCAGAAAAGATTCCTTGGGCCCCCAGCAAGCGCTTCTGCTGAAAACCAGAGAACGCTGTCCCCGAGGCTAGCCAAAACACTGCTGCTTGAGATGTCCAGAGACACAGGACACCCCTCTTCGAGCTCCGGTGTTGCCTGAAGGACACCCAGCTCTCCCACCTCCCATCCTAGCCACCAGCTGACTAAACTGTTCTGGAGCAGCTCTGACAGACGAGCACGGAGGGACAGAAGGATCTTGGGCAGTCAGCAGGGCCAGGACTGGAGAGGTGTTTTCACTAGGAAAGGGATTAAGATTTGATGTAGCTGGTTTGAGCGGAGTGGGGATGGGGATGCATACCTTTGTCGCCTGTGTGCCAGGGGTGAGCATCTAACATGGAGTCCCTGCTTGGTTTCTCAGAAAAAGTTTTTGCTGGTATTCTGCCTCAGAAAAAAAAAAAAAAAAAAAAAAAAAAGCACTTTGCAGCTTGCAGCTCTGCTGGTGAAAACCACTCAGGTTGCCAGGATGTGTTATTTCATCCTTGGAACCAGTGCACTGTCAGGAGTTGCACCACCCCTCCGGGGTTTATTGATATAAAAATTCCAGCACAGCTATACTTGCAAGCTCCTTCTAGTGTACACTATGCCTGTGAAAAAGAGTATTTGAGAACTTTTGGCATTAACAGATTATTTCTCTTTAACACATTTTTACAGAAATGTGGGATAAACAGTAAAAATAAGTTAGGCTAACAAATTCAGTGCCCAAGCAAATATTATAGGGTGCTTTGTTAGACTAGGGCTGACACTGGAGTTAGGGAAGAAAAACAAACAACAATGTTACTTTTCTTTGAGATTTGTCTATGGCCAGTCCTATTAGCTACAACTAAAATCTAAATGCCATCTCAAAAAAAATCCCAAAACAAAACAAAAAAAACCACTAAAAAAACCCACAACAACAACAACAAAACTAAACAAACCAAACAAAGAAAAAAAAAAAAAGGCAACACAAAAAAAAAACAGGAAAAAACCAAGCCATGTACTGTCCTTAATTCCTGTAAATCATGTTGACTTCAGTTGCATTCCTCTGGTGTAACTGAGAGCAGAATTTGGCCAAGAAGTACTGGTACTGCTCTTTTGCCCACAGGTTTTACATATTTCATGTGGAGAGGTCTAATTCAATATCAGATAGATCATCATCTGCCAGCTTGGCAGTCAGCATAGTTCTTCAAGGCCAGACTTGGTACTGCTGATCTCAGTACAACAAATCAGAGGGAGAATGTACAGGAATAATCTGAAGAGAGCAAAAGAGGACAGGTCTGGCTTTCCAGTTCTTGTTGTGACAGGTCTTGACTATATAAATGTCTCCTGGCAGCATGGTCAGTTTGCCTTCAGCCTGAGAAACTATGTTTGCCCCATGGTTTGGTACATCAGTACCTAGTCCACACCATTAGGATGGGTCCAGAGAGCAAACTTGTGTCCAGGAATATCTCCTGTCTTTGAGATATCATTTGTTCCCCAGCCATTACAAAACTTTTCCTTTTTCTCTCCTACACAGCTCTGAGTTTTTGCTTTTTCTTAACGGTGCCTTCCTCTGGTTGGGAGGCAGGATTTGTCTTTTCTCTCTGAGAAGCCTCACTGCTACAGGTGCCATTACAAATATTTTGTTTGTTCATTTTCAGTAGCCTGGAGAGTGAAAGAATCTGAGGTAGTGCTGAACACTATTTTGCAAATACTCTGGAAGGTATGTCCAACTTGGCACTGAGCTTAGTCATCCCAGTTGTCAGGAGAGCTGAAAGTCCTTTTCTCTCTCAAAGATGAAATCTGAATGTCTGCCAGCTCCCTGTAATTACAAGCCCCAAAGAGTGTCTACTCCAGTGTAACTAGAGCTCTATGGGTTTTGGCATTTCATGTATCAATTACCACTTAGTGCTACATCACCAGGCCAAGATGGGAATTTCCTTTGTGGGGAGACCTCTTTTATTAATAAAATGTGAACCACATTTGTTCTCCAATATCAATCTCAGCTGGCTACTTTCTTTTTGTCCCCTAATACAGAGCTTCAATCAAATGCTCCCAGGGAGTATCCCTTGTCTCTTTGCCCGCATTCAATTCTGCATCAGTATACACAGACAATTTTTTTTTCTGGGCTAATAACTCCCACTCCAAAACAATAAATAAGCTTTCTTAACAGCCTGTTAGGGTCACTATGGGTTGAAACACAGTTCAGGCTCCTGGGATTTGCCATCCCTGTCCATGACTACCAGCTCCTCAAAGTCACACCTGACAGTACAGTCACACCCACTGCATGTGGCAGTGAGATTGGAGGGGACACCTGACTGCTGACTGGGAATATCACTGGCTGCAGGCTGAAACTGAATCACTAGAAATTTTTCAAAACCTGCTGAGAAGCTGTTAAACACTTGCCAGTGCTGAATGTTGTCCTCTCTACACCTGTTTCTGCACCATACAGGTGGTGGCAACCAAAACAGCTTTATATTGGAGTGCTGGGGACATAGATGTACAGACTGTGTTGGAAAATTGATTCACCAGGTATGATGGGGGAACTCTGACTTTCATGGACCCTTTGTGGAAGAGTCCTCAAAGATTTGTATAATGCAGGTAATTACTGCCCTTCATGTATTCACCTTTTTCCATTTCTGCCCCTATCGGGTATGGATCCACTGCTGGAAGACATGTCTTTTCCTGCCTGTGACTGAAATGTTATTACAGAAGATTAAGAGAGAGGAAGATTATGAAGAACATTTTGCCAGGCATCTACTTATCCCCAGGAGGAATCTCAGGGGGGTTCTGCCTCACTAGGGGCTTACACTGGAGCAGTGACGGGTGCAGACAAGGAAAATATGTTTTAATTTTTTACTTTCTTGGTGGAAATGTTGTGGAATAAAGAATTGCTGGAAGGCGAAGCGGACAGCAATACAGCAGCTATTACAAAACCATCTGACTGCCCACATCCTTGTGCACATGGGAGCATTTGCTCAGTTCCTGTTCTTTATTTTTTCTTTCAGGATAAAGCTAAAGGAGAGAAAAGTGAAAAAAAAAATAAACCAACAATGTAAAAGGAGAGCTGAGAGTGAGCAGAGGTTCTTTCCCAAAAAAAGTGACCGATTCTGTTCAGTGTGCAACAGACTCTGCCTCTTGCCTCAATTCTGCAGCTGAAACACCCTGTGTCTGGTAAGTTGTGAGCTCCAGACACAACTTTCCCTGCTGTCAGTGCATGTACCACAGGTCCCACCTCTCCAATGTTCCTGGTGGTAGGTGATGCAGTCGATTTCCCACCACAACTCTTCTGTGCCTCTGTTTGAGCCTCTCTCCAGTACCTGGGTGGTGACAGTCACAGGGCATTTAGGATGACAGTCACTCCAAGCCTCTAGTGCTCTGTTAGCTTCAGCTGGAGTTATTCAGCAGGGATCAGAGAGATTGAAAGGGCTGAGAAATACAGTAATATTATATAAATCTTGTTTCCTTATGAATAACTTCAAGAATTGTATTCAAATAAGCCAAAAGCATGGAGAAACAGCCTTCATGTGTTTGCCACTTGCCAGTTAGAAACCTCTGCTTGTAGTGATTTATAGTTTATTGCCAACCGCACTGTCATTGAAACTTGAAATTATTTTACACCAGAAGTTTTTTGCAGATCTTGAAAACCTTTGGTTTTGGTCTGATGGGACTTCTGAATCTTTTGGAGGGTTGTTGGCTTTGCTTTTTGTTCTTTGCTTCAGAATTGCAAGCCCCATGCTTTCCATTAACCTCCCTCACCACTTGTTCTCATCATTTATGAAAATATAAATATTATTTTACATGCTTATAAAATTCTTTTTTTTTTTTTTTTTTTTTTTTTTTTTTAAATGAACCATAATCAGAAGGGATTTCTGTGGCCTTCAAGGTGTCAGCCTGTGTGGGTTTTGGGTCTCTCTGCTGCAGCCTGAGATCCCCAGCTAATTTTGAATAGCTGAAACTTAGAAGGAAAGTGCAATTAAGTTTCAGTTGGTTTGGGTTTTGAAGCAATCACAGATAAGCTCAAAAAACTAGTAAGGTAATTCCTTTCTTTGACTGTTCAAAGAAGGCAAACTTTTAATTACATTGTACACTCATAGCTTCAGTGTCTATCCATGAGATTACCTATGTGGATTTGTCCCAAAAAAAAAAATGCTTCGGAAAACTTACATTAACATCTTAGAATATAACAGAAAATAGAGTTGTATGCATGTATATGATATTACTTGGATTGTGCTTTGCAAATCAAGGTAATTTGTGCCTTGACGGGTGTTTATATGACTGACTATACCTGCAAATGGTAACTTTTGTCATAATACAATAGTCCTTTGGCTATTAAGCCTCTGGACTCAAAACCCCCGAAACAAAACAATGCCATATGATGATAATTTTTACTATGAAAACAGGGATATTTTTAAAGGTGGAAGACAGACACCAAATATAGCATGAAAGAAGCTTTCTCCCAGGAAAAGTTGATCACCACTAGCTTCATCACAGGAAAAATATTTTCTTGTTACTACTGTAACATAGAAAACCATTTTCCTATCTACATTATTTGTAGTTCAGTCAGTCACTCATGATAATCCATGATGAAGTTTCTTCTGATGAGAGTTAGCAAAAATAACAATTCTTAGAAGCATAAACATACATTTCCTATAAAATATATCTCATTTTCAGGAATAAAACCAAAAAACATGACTCTCTTGAAATTACATTTTTTGTTGTTTGTTTCAAACCCAGAATCCCCCAGGAAATTTCAGTGGAGTCAAAAAATTTGCAGCAAAATGTTTGATTTGGTCAAAAAGGCACTTCAAGATTAGATTAAACTGTTTCAAGCAGTTTTACTGTAGACTCTAAATTGTGTCTTTAATCCAATAAAAACTCCATTTAATGAAATCCATCTGCAAGTCGTATCATTGTTACTCCTCACCCCATTCCTATTCCTGCTTGAAGCTTCTTTGTATTGGCAATTACTATGAGTGGCCATCAGTTTCCAGCAGAAGCCTGGTAGCTAAAACATTGGTCCAACAATTAGGACTTTTTGCTTCTTGCTGCCTCTCACATTGGCTCCTGATATATAGCTGAGCCAGTCGTGGTCACTGTGCAGCTCATTTTGCCCATCTGATAAGAGGATATTGTATCTGCCTGCCAGGTGTGTTGTAGGGACACAGTACCTAATGTTTGCAAAGAGCTACTGTGGTACTTGAATAGAAATCCTGCAGAAGGGCAAAATTTCACAATGGAGTTTCAGCAGAGACTCGTATAACCACACTTCATGCTTCTCCAGTCTGAAAAGTTTTCCCCAGGCTGCAGTGAAATGCAATGATGGCTAAACTAATTTAAAATATCTCAGTCTGTGTTTCCACCACGGTGTTACGTCTCACAGTCCACTTACTTGTGCTAGCATCTGTTGATGGGACCACACCGTCCTTATCAGAACATTGACCTGAATAAGAAATTATGTTGGTGAGGAGAGACTTATTTTTAACTAGATAAGTTCCCTGATCTGCTTTCAGCACCTTCCAGAAAAATTCAGAGTGGAACAAGTGACAGGGCAGTAAATGGCAGTACACAGGCAGGTACAAGCAGATGAAATGGGCAGGAGTCCTTAAACTGAGTTCACCAGCAAACCCCACCCACTGAACTGCACCTAAGAGAGGCCCTCCGTCCATGCTTGGTGCTCCAAAGTAGTGACTCCCAGAATACTAATAAAATGTCACATTGCAAAATATGCAGGAAAGATGGGAGAAAGGAGTTGGAGCAATTCCCCCTGTGTAGCTGGGAACCTAGAGGCACTAGAAGTAAGTCCCCCACCAAAATTGAATAGGACAGAAGTAAGAGAGTAAATCTGAGTGCAAATGTCCGGCATCTCAGTTAGAAAGCTCATTCTCCTTCCCATGTTGCAGTACACATTTTAGATACCTTTCCAATTATTTTCACTCTTTCTGCACCTAAAACACAGCTTTGACTCCATTTTAATTGAAATTTTCCAGGAGTGAAGTGCTGCAGGTGCCCTGGAGAAAACTGGTTTATGAAGATTAGGGAGTCACAGGAGTATGAAACAAAGGCAGGGCAATTTAATTGGAAAATTTCTGTCCGTGTGCATTTAAACTCCCACAATGAAATGGAGGAGTCTTTGAAACAATTATCCCCATGTATGTTGCCATTATCACAGAACACACACATTAAAAAAATCTATCAGAACAGTTGAGAGTAGATTCTTGGTGAGCATGCCATTACTGTGTGAAGGGAGCTTCAGATGTGTTCCTGAGGCACTCTCTGGAAGAGTGAGGATCTGGCCTGCATGCCTTTTCAAAGATACTCCTCCAAACTTTTTTAAAAAGTTCTTAGTGTTGGTGGAGATCTTAAGAAACAGATTTTATCTTTCAATTTTCTGTATTTGAATTTTTCTGAAAGTTATTTTTTAATATTTATTTTTAAAATTTTCTTTAAACTCAGGCAGATCTCCACATGTCTGAAGAGGTGACTTTAGGGTCACTTCTGTGTGTTTTAGTGTTTATGCATATTTGTCTACCTCTCAACAGGATTTTCCAAGAGATTTTTAAACAGAGAAGGGTTCATGTGGCAGCGGCATAGGGCAATTTTCTTCTTTTTCCTTATCCCATCCCTCAAGTGAAAAGAAAAAGAATAATTAATTAAAGAAACAAATGTGAGATTCTTCTTCATCACTACAATATGCTGTTGACAAGGAGATGTACTCTTCTTGGGGAAGGGGAGTGCCTTCCCCTGACAACAAAATGACAGCTCTAATTATCCTATATATTTGTGATTTGCTTTGGAAACTTATTTTGACACATGCAGAGCCAGAAATTGGAATAGCTTAAGGGAGAAAGGAAACCTGTCACAGATGTGAGTGGCAGAGTAAGAACAAAAGACTCTGAGTTTCCTCTTTGCCACCACAGTTCTCTGGGTTGCCATTTTTTTTTCATAGCAAACTAGGGAAGAAAAAATTCCTGAAAGCAAAGCCTTGTCTTATCAATTGTGATAACATCTGACAAACTGTACAGATCTTCCCCTCTCTCTTCCTCTCTCTTTTGCAAAGGCTGGGGCTAAGGCTAAGAACAGAGTAGCAGGTCATTGACCTGTTAGCCTCTGCGATCATTTTACCCCAGGCCCTGAATGATGTCTGCAGACAGGTCCATTGGGAAAGAGAGGCAATAAGGTCACCACCTCCCCATTTCCTTTTCACTGCTATCTCTGCAGCAGCAGCTTCTCTGGGCTTGACTTCTCCATGAGTAATTGATGTGTTGAAAGTTAAGCATGTGCTTAAGTGCTTTGCTGGAGTGGGGCCAGCATGTGCAGCACCTGGAAAGGTCTAGTTCCAGGCAAAGGAGAGGCTGGTTCAGGGCATCTGCCCCATGTCTCCCCATGAAGTTGCTTAGAAGGTGGGCTTGAAAACCACCATTTACCTTGGGCTTCTTTCTGCCAGTCCAAGAAGCTTTATGCTACCCATGCAAAATCTGAAAAAAAACAAACTCTTTTGAAATATAACATGATAAATGATTTTCTCTCTAATGTCTTAAAGAAATGAGACATTTGTCATGATCTGCATGTATCTGATTGTGTCTCACCACTCCTCCTGCCCTATCTCTTTTGAATCCATTCATCAATTTGATAGAGTAAAAACAATCATGAAGAAAATTAAGATCCTGCACACTTCATTAAAGTAGATGACCAGAAATATATGCAAAGACAGAGGAATATCCAAGGGATGCTTCAACTGCTGAAATAACAGAATCATCTTCAATGATAAGACACATTATTGGTAAGCCAGCCAGCCTTAGTGCTTCCAGAACAACTTCTAGGTATTCTGTGTATTTAATTCCAATGCATTATAAAATAACCTTACTCCTAAAACTGGGACTCTTTGGGGGGGGAAAAAAAAACTAGGGAAAAAGTACCTCCTTGATTCCCCAGGGCTCCCGACAAAGCTGAAAAGAACCACTGATATTAATAATCAAACCAAACCAAGGGGGGAAAAGTACATAAATTTTTCCTGTTTGACCACTACTCAACAATATTCTGCAAACCAGGGTAATTCTTTGCATTATGCTAATTGAACAGCTTTTCTGAATTTGAGTATGAATTATACACAAATTTTGTGTTAAGGAAACAAACCAACTCAAAGATATCACATACCCTAAGCATTTAAATCAAATGCTCTTCTAGGAGGCTGAAAAGCATTAAGAAGAGTAGAAGAAAAATTGATGGTACTTCTACTGTAAAGCAGACTTGAAAAGAGCTTCACTGATCTGTTAGTTATGGAAATTGCTATGCAATACAAATTCCTTGATGCTGCTGAAAAGAAAAAAAATGGAAAAAACAGAAGTGTTTTAAACCTCTTTGAACAGATCAAATGCAAACTCAAAGTCTGTATTACTTGAGAAATTGATAATCAAGTACTTACATTGTTCTCATATTGTCTCTTGTTAGACCCTTCCAGTTACAGCCACCATCAGCATCACTGTGTTTAGACATGTTTCTGTAAAGTGCCAAAAGCAAGGCTTCAAAGGCCCTGGAAGGCTGCGGGTGCTCCTGCAGACACCAAGTGCAGTCCAAGAGCCAGTACTGTCTTTAGCAACATCTGTGCAACATTACCTGTACCAAACAAGGGGGATTCATTCAGGCACTTGATCTGCGAAGCAAAAAGTGAGAGCAGAAAGCTTCAGTTTTCTAAGGTTTGCTGAACACAAAGCATGCTTGAAATAAACTGTAACCTATAGCTGCTGATATTACTTTTAATCGCAGATATTCTGAAGTGAGCAGCTACTTCTCTTCCTCTTGAAAGGGAGACAGAAATGGAAGCAATAAAAATTGTGTTTTCTTTTAATATTACTTTTGCATTCCTACTATATAGATAAGCCAAGCTTGGACTTTGATTTCACATCTAGGAGTCAAGGGAAACAGAGTTCTAAGGTAGATATGGGCTTGATCCAAAGTCCACTGAAGTCATTGGCAGCATTTCCACTGCCCATGGTGAATTTCAGATCAGGTTGCATAGCTGTAAATAAGAAGATTCACTTGAAGATTAAATATGAATATTCATGTGAAGTAAGTAAGCACAAAAGGAGAAAGCGAAACTAAATTACATTATCATTACCTCATAAAGTATTAACAGGAACTTGCACTTTTAAAAGCAATGGGGTCTTTTTTATGGCTTTTCCCTCTGTGTTGTGCTGCTCTGCAGAGTACACATGGCACACTGCAGTGATTATGTGTCTAAGCCTCTGGTACCACTCACTGACTGATAAAGGGGTCAGAGGGGGAGTCTGGGTGATGATAGTGGAGAGAAATGTTCCAGAAGAAGACTTACAAAGGGCTGTGAACTGTGGAAATTCACTCTCTCTCTGTCACCAGCTATTAGCAGGGCCATTAATAACACAGCTTTCAATGTATAGGTGCACTCTGTGTTGTCATGCTCTAGTAATAGACCTTCTATAGGACAGACTGATTGGTGTCTTTATACTATAGGATAGTAATAGACCTGTACTACCTTTGCTCTTCCCTTCATTCTGACTTGTACAGGGGAAAGATGTAGTTCACACACACTTTTCAGAGGCTTTTTAACTTTTATGCACCACTCTCTCATATGGTTTGGGGCAAGTGCTGTACCCAGTGATTTTAACACTTCTGCTTTCAATTTTAAGATACTAAAATGTTCTCCACTTAGGAATTTGTAAACACTTGCTGTTGGGTTACTTTGGTTTGAAACCAAGTCATCTGATACTATTTCTATTCTCAATTGCATTATTTCTGTCCGTGAAAAAAAATTGTATAATTTGTGCTTGCACACACAGTGGACACTTCTCAATATGTTGGTGATATTTCAGTTTAAGGCTTGCCAATAGGCCAATTTCAAGCTTCACAGCTGAACACCAGCTTTTGAAACTTTAAAGCTTAGATTGTGTGAACTGGCAACTCTATGAGTGTCTTATATGTTGACGTGGATAGAAAATTGCTGTCAGAATCATGTGAACCTTTAAAACATCTTTTTATTCATTATTTATTTTGGTTCATAATTCAGTGCATGTCCTGTTCACAGACTATAGCCCATTATTTAACCAAAGTAGGCATTTTTTAGTTATCATTGTAATGCTTTCTTTTGATGGCTTTTAAAAGGTTCGGATGAAAAGTATGTTCTCTTCATAAGAGAAAATTGTTATTTGGCCTCTAGAAAGAGAAATAAGCAAATTGGAATGAAACAATTATAAAATGCAAATTTGTGGTTGAAATACAGAGATGTTTGGCATATTTCTTTGTACATCTAGTGAACTCAGCAGAAAACCAACCAGTCTTTAAAAACACAGACGGCATTCCTATTTCTGTCCTGCAGATTCTAGTGTTGATAACCTGAGATGAAATATGAAGCTCCAATGAAGCCTGTGAGGATATATTACAGTTCTGTGACTAACTGAAATGAGATTTTATTCTTTGTGGGCATGTACCAATGCGTTAATCTATTTCAAATTCCAGAAAATCAGAGCTGAGAAAATAATCCAAGAATCTTCTATAACTGCAATGAAATATATATGCTTATGGCATTGTCTATTTCCCTTTGACATTTCCATCTTTCCTTATACATTGAAATGATTGCATTTCACTGGCATGAATATCAGAGAAAAGGAATTAGTAAAGTTTGTTGAATATTCTCCCATGAGACTATTCCAAAAAATGCCTGTGCAACAGTTCTTGCAGGAAATGCTTTCCTATTTATCAAACCCAGATAACACCAATGATATCATATGATGCCAGAAGCCTGTCACAACCAGACTCAAGCTTTGCAGATAGGCAATTTATGGAATACAACTTTTGAAGCAAGTATATTTGGGGGAAAGTATCTGTTTGAAAACTTTAATATTTCTGTGAATTGTCTAAGAATCAGAGAAGATGTCCAGAACAATAAATACTTTATATTTTGAATTGCTAGCAGGGATCTAAAAACACAGAGTGGCAGAGGAAACATTCAACAGGAATTTTTTTCAGAGCCTTTCCATGATGCTTGTACAGGCATGCCTGGATCACATGTCTGAACTTATTGTCACTGTAGTTTCAAACTATCATAAACGCTGGGAATATCATGTTTGGACATGGCAGAGACATGGGGTTGACCCAGCAAGACAAGGCTGCAGATTTTCTGTGTCTAAAAGCAGAGGGACAGCATTTACAGCAAACAAAGCTTTTGTGTTTCTTAGGGTGGACTAGGATTTGCTGAAAAAGGGAAGCTAAACATTTCCTGTAATATTTTCATTAGATGTCTTGTTGACCAAGAATCTCAGAAGAAACCTGCCATGTACTATTTTAAATGGATCTAAGCAAGCAAGACAAATATATAGGCCTGTGACCTCATGGGTAGACAAAAAAGAAACAGGGATGTCTCTGGAAGGAGGTGTCTCCTAACAGGAAGTCAATGGAAAGATGGTAAACGTATGTGCTTGTGTGTGCTCCTTTTGGGTTCTCTAGCACTTCTTCATTGGAAAAGCCACAGAGAAGAATATGCTGATATAGCAATTTTATTTTATCTTATCTTTATGTTAGCTTATGCATTTAATACTAATGACAGTGTCTATTTTTCTTGGGAAAGTTAGCATGGCAGAGTCTCTTCATTCATGGAAGTGCAGCCATTAGAACACAGAACCACGTCTGTCTCACTGCACTTGATCTAGATCTTCTTTTCTTAGCTGCTGTGCTGTATGCTATTGCAAAGGAGTAGGTTAAATACAGTACATGATAGTGCCCAAGTAACTGCTGCACAAGGGCTAGAAAGAGACTATACTTCTGGATTGCTCTTTATAGTCAAAATCAAACCCCATATTTTGAGTCATATGATCCTTCTACCTAATAAGAAAGAAAGAGCTCTGTTGTGCTCCAAGCTAGAGGAAAGAAGGGAAATATTTTCCTTCTTATCCTGGAAGAGTAGACAGTGTCTTTCCACACGCTCTCTTTAACTTTTGCTGTTCACCTTTTGGTCCCTAAGATTATTATAACAGCTCAATGCTTCTTATGAAATCACTGTCTTATGTCTTCTGTTTGTCTGGGCCTGTGTAATGTCAGATGCTTTGACACTGACTTTCAGGCTGGCCAGGGTGAAACCAAATCACAGCTTTCTCAAGCTACTAGCTCAGACACTCTGGCTTACATTGCTGCCGGTAAATAACTGTTCTTTGTGAAGTCGCTAGTTCAGTACCAGTGGCTGGGGAAAATCAAAACAAAATAACACTAAGTCCTGTGGTTGTGGAATGACATCACATGTGTTTGGTGTCACGCTGGGTATGTTAAGTCACAGTTTGTTTCCATTCAAGTGGCTTCTTTGGCAGTCAGTGTGTGCTGATGTGCTGTTGTAAATGATTGTTCAAGAGAAGTCTGTGAGGATGACATTAATGAATGATTCAGCAAGACTCAAACATTTACAGAATTGGCTCTGGTGAAGGAGAGCTTAAGTCTAAGGAGAGAAGAAAAATGAGGAAAGAACATGAAGTTTATGGAAAAGATGTGAACATGACCAGAGGAAAGAAAATAAGCAGAGAAGAGAGGAAATACAGGAAAGAAATGAGAAGAAAGGAGAATGATGGGATGGCACCAGATACACCAAGAGTATGAGGACTGACACAGAAGCAATAGATCTGGCTATCACTGAGCTTGTCAGAAGAAAGCAGCATACCCCTACTCTATAGTAAGAATGTCAGCAGGAGAATGAAGCAAAATACTCTGTTTCAAGTTGTCTGTGAGATATTTGTCATACTCAGGGAACTGGACCCTGATTGTAGGCCTTGACATAAAATAACACAATCTGTTATGAAAAACATTGGTTTAAGCTAAATTCGTGTTAACTATATGAACTTCTCTCTCAGTAATTATGTACACAGTTGTTAAACCCTAAAAGAATTCCAACTACTCTAAACTTTCCAGTTTGTCTCCATTCACCCATAATTTTTTGTGGTGATTTTTACAACATCAATAAGGAAAATGCATCACCTGATATTAACTGTGTGTCACAGATCTTGTTATTCACAGCTTATGAAAAATTGCCTGTCATCTGCCAGCTTACCTCAGTTATTGGTCTGGACACCTAGAGAGTTGATAGATTGTCCTGTTGGCAGCCCATGTGGCATGTAAGTGCCTCTCATCAGGCTTGACTAGGGAGATCTGCATTTATCAGTCTGCAGCTCTTTAACCTGCTAACACCCATTCTTAACAGGATAATTTTACACTTTAAGTAACTGGGTGAAAAAATACAAAGTTTCTAAACTAAACTAGAGAAAATTTGGTAGGCCACCATGAGGTCACATTCTTTTCTTAGAGTGCTTTGATCCTACTACAACATCTTTGAACTCATTGTTTTTTCTCCTCTGCAGAGGTTTAAACCAGAATCCCAATTTCTCTGTCTTTTCTCTGTAACATAACCTATGAACTTAGGAATTAGAAATGGAAAAACTTTCTAGATCACAGCAGAGTGGAGGTGGGAAGGGGAGCTCTACACATCTCTAATTCAGACCCTGTACTCAAAGCAGGGTCAAGAGCAACTCACTCAACACCTCAAATCTGTGTCCTTTCCTTGCAACTGCAAAATGCACAGCCCAATCCTTTGATTCACCTCTGCAAGGAAACTTTGTGGATGCATAATTATACACCCATTTCAGTGGAAAGTAATCCTAGCAGTGGGTGGTTGCAGAACTCAGGTTTGAGCCCACTGCTGGGAGAAAGTGTGACAGATACCAAACTACCTCCCAATACTTCCCTCTTTCTTTGCAGGAGTTCAGCAGGGATAGTCTTTTACCTGCCATTCTTAGCAGGAACACCTGAGCGTGGAAATGCCTCCTACCTACTCAGCAATAGGATATCTGTCTACCTCTGAATATTGTTTCCTCCATCACTCTGCCAGTATCCCAGCTTGTTGATTTTTTGGGCAGGATGCATGGCTCATCTGTTTGCTCAGGCCTTTGCCTGAGGACATAGTGGTGAACATGTCTAGTTTATCCCAGAGAGGACTCTGAGCTGAGTTGACATAGATCAATAAGCTGTCTGTTTTATTTGCAAATTTCTAATGGTAGCCAGAGGCTGTCTGGACACATTTAATAAATTAAAAATAAATAATAATAAAAAAGTAAATAAAAATCTACTACATTTCATTTTAACTTAATTGGCATAGGAAGAACTCACAAGGGAGCTATATAAGATTTTATGGGGGATTATTTTGACAGAAGTCAACATTTGCCTAAAGACAGAAAAAAATCCAAACCCATTGCCAGAACTTCATTTCTCATTCACACTGCTCTTCTACATTACAAATCAGCAAAAGATAAAATCCAGACATAAAGAAATACAAGGATTCATTTGCTCTGAGTATAAATTTGTATTTCTTACTTATCATTCTCATTTTTCCAAATCACAATATCTGCAATTATTTTAGAACACATTTAGAAGGGAAAAGTAGAGGAAATAAGGATATTTAGGATGCTAAGGAAAAAGGTTAAAAAGTTTAAGAAAGATGAGTAAATAAGGAAATTCAACGTGTTGAAGAGGTATGGCTGTTTTTCCATAGGCTTGTTTGTGGTTAGTATGCTCTTAATGGTGTTCCTTAATTTCTTGTGTCCCACTTGTCTTAAGTTGTGTTGTGTTACATCAGTTATCTAAAAGTGCTGCTAATTAGGGAACTAGCATTGACCAATTTCAGTACAGCAGATCTTTTCAGGATGGAAGTCTTCAGCTGAAACAAGATGAATGGTCTATCACTGTGTGTTAAAAAAATAAAAAGCAATTTACTGTACGAACCATCATTATCCCTTCGAATAAAGATGCTATTCACATAAAAAAAATCACATATTTATATTTATATCAGTATCTATAACATGCTTGTCTTTTTCTTGTATTTCTTTGCCACCATCAAAATCAACTTTTTCTGAAATGCAAAAAAATTACTTCTTCCCTGGTGGTGTCTGGTACCCTTAGGATTCTGCCTTTTCCTTGGGCTGCAGTGACACCTAGCGCTCACAACTTTAAGGCAAGAGCAGCCGGTGCCTTCGGCTTGTCAGGTTTCAAATATTTTCTCATTATTACAGAACGTCAAACAACAGTATCAAGATCATTAATGCAGTCACACCACTGTATTTATAGTGTTCTGGATCTGCGGGGGG
Organism: Margarornis squamiger; assembly: GCA_035222235.1. Taxonomy (NCBI): domain Eukaryota; kingdom Metazoa; phylum Chordata; class Aves; order Passeriformes; family Furnariidae; genus Margarornis; species Margarornis squamiger. Next base: position 41,056,936 of record JAWWTY010000106.1, on the reverse strand, counting down.
CTGGGAAGTCCCTCTAGTGTGAACATTTGTATGATGCTCTCTGCTGACGCAGCGCTGCCCAAAGGCAGGACAGGGGCAACAGCAGCTTTGTCACGCGGCTGGGATGTCCCCGCAACTCAGCTGAACATGAAAGCAACATTTGGGTTCCTGTCTTAGAGAGGCTTTTCAAACAGCATTACCTAGGTGTGGCCTTCCAAATGGCTAGGTATTAAGCCCTGAATGCAGGGCTTATAAAGTCCAAAGTCTGCCACACCTGAAGGAGTAGCCAAACTTTAATAAAAAATAAAAAAAAATAAATTTAAAAAAAAAGTGGAGTATCTCTAATTCAATTTACCGTGCAGTTTACAAAGTAGTAGCTCTGATGGCACTCACTATATTCTTGGTCATGACCTTGCTGCCAACGTATATGTCAGACACTGGCTAGTCAGAACAAGCCTCAGAGAAAGCAGGACACCACTAACCAGCTGGTCTCTTCTACCCTGCATCTTTGTAAGTTTGCAACCACAGCTCTCAGTGCAGTAAAACCAATGTTTTCACCCCTCCAGCCCAAAGGATATATTTCTGCAATTTCCTTTCTGTCTGTCTCCACCGTGCAATGCTCTGCAACTTAACTTACTAGGAATCTGCTCAGAGCAGGCAAAAAACACCAAAACTTTTCCAAAAAAATTCCCAAACAAAATCAGGACCCCTACCTTGCCACCTTCATTTCCTGCTATTATCAGCTGGCTGGCATCCTAAAGATGAGGAAGGCAGAAGTGTATCGTGTATACAAAATCATATAATCACAGATATCCCATAGAAATCATCTTCCATCTGACAGAGCTGGAAAGTCACCCTCCATGGGGACTCCTGATGGAACTGCATGCATTTACCTCACCAAGCTCTGCTTATTTTCCTTCCATAGAAAAAAAAATCTCAGTGTAGCATGTTGTCTCCAATAGTTATGTTCCATTTCTTCTGATTCTTTTGGGTTTTTTGATTTACAAACACTTCCTTCCCACAAAAGTCCCCCAAAGTGTTGTTACTTAATCAGGAATTTTTGATAATATAGTAATATATAGAAACTGGGTAGTATGCCTTCAAATAGATTGTGAACCTAGTATCAGCTCTTTGCATTACCTGCCCACACTTCACAGAAGCAACCATGCTTGTCTGTTGCCAGATATGTTTTGTAAACCTCACCTGTGCTCAGACCATTCGCTCACACTCCTACCAGTCTAAGAAGGGCACACACTGACCCACATCCAAAACAGAATTCAGCCCTTCAGGAGGGTTTCTCTTGCCCTGCACTCCTTGACCACTGGCTCCCGAAAGCTGTTCTGCATTTGTAATCACCTTCTTCTCTCAGCTAGTTTGAGTTAGTGCCATTTGCCATTGGTGAGACTGAGAATGATCAGGGGGGATATTGGCCCCTCATGGCAATTATGGAGTCTCAGAAGGGCCCTGGGGGCCATCCACCACTGCCATGATACTCCTGGTCCTCGCTGTAAGACCTCCCACCCATGCTACCCATCCCTCCACCACGCAAGTGCAGAGATGTATTTGAATTCAGACAGAAATACCCACTGCTCTGCCCCACCACTTTTCATCCTTGCAGCAAGGATAAAATTGAACACAGCTGTGTGAAGCAGACAGCTACTCCACATATTTCCCCTTCAACTGATAAAGCATCTCAATACATCCATAGGACCTCTCCTTCCAATGCAGGAAGACCTACACATCTGTTCTTATGTGGTTTATACTGATTCAGGTGGGTGTCAAAAGTTTCAAAACAAATTTGAAAGCCTTTTTAGTATTATGACACTTCTGAAAAAAAAAATAAATCTGTTTCTTTTTAACAGCCTCAAAGCTCAGCCTAGGAACTGGAAACCAAGCTGCATTCCCCTGAGCTTGGGATGACTGTCTTAAATGTTTGGCAGGGTACTTGCTGCTTTTGTTAACCTCTACTGCTCAGTGCCCAATTGCCTCCATGCGTCTCCAGGCAACAGCAAGGATTGCACAGGTGTGATAAGACACAGCTTCTAATAAGGATCAGCACCAGTTGCTTCACCAAAGTCATGTAATCTACTAAAATGTAGTACTGTGAAACTTAGGACACCCTGAATGGGGTCCCCAAGCCATATTAGAGGGACTTTTTTCTTCCAGCCACTCCTGTCCCTTAATCTGGCAGGGAAGGAGGGACTGCCATGGAAGATGTGTCCAGCCTCGTCAGTCAGCAGACCAGAACCCAGACACCTGCATCGAAAATCCCATCTGGAAGTGTTGGCAGCTGTGTGATCTGAAAACAGCAGAAAGATCCTATTTATTTCCATGTTGCCCATGAAGATATGGAGATGTTTTAAAATTTGATTCTAGTAACCTAGGGAAGCAAAAATGATAGTGAGCCACATGGCTATGAAAATCCTCACAGAAATTGCCTTTTCAGAAAACCCTGCTTCCTTTCTGAAAGGATTTCAGCTCTCATTCTCAACAATAGTGATGCTTCTAATTCCAGTGGTTGTGGAGAAAAGCTATAAATATATTTTAAGTGTGTCCTGCAGGATCAAAAACTGAAAGGCAAAAGATACAAATAACCTTTTAAAAATAGGAACACAGTCTTTAAAACAATCTCCTTTTTGAAGCCTGAATAATGAATTACATGAATCTATGCTTTGTTTTACTGGAATTGTCAATTGCTATTAGATATTTATAAGAAGAAAATCTGAGAAGAAACACGTTTCCCTTCTCATTTTATTGCTGTAGAGCACAACACCTCTTTGTAACCTCGAACTGTTGTTTGCCATCTCCTCCAAATTAGAAACAGTAGTTCCACAAAATGGTGTTATAGAAAACAAGATATGGACAGGCTTAATGCTTGACTTACTTGGGTTCTGTTTCCCTCTGGGGCATAAAATATTTTTGTTTCCTAGGGGTTAACTGTTTATCTTTCCTGTGCCAACCTCCCTAGCCATAAACTGTGGATAAAAATGCATCAGTGTTGTGAATGTTCCAGCCTAAATTATGATTCTGTGATTTACAGAATTCCATGAAATCTTCCTTGAGCACCACAGATGTTCAAATTGGTGTAAAATACGTGAAACATTTTTCATACATTTGGCAGCATTCTTGTAGATTGTCATGCTTTGTCTTTAAAGGGCTTCAATTTTGCTATGGCAAGGACTTGTCACACATCTGGAGATGCAACAACATCCATGATGCACTTTGTCAGCTCCTGGCTGAATGGGCTGTACAAATGGCAGGCTCCATCTACGGGGTGAGAGCCACCAGCTGCCAATGGTACAAGGCTGACTTGGAGAAAACTCATTTTGCCCCAGCAAAAACCCTGCTTTAGGTATTTGGGATTTATAAAGCACTACATTTTCTGTTAATTAATGGTACATAAGACAATCAGATGTGGACACAATTTTTCTCACATGTTCCTTCTGTACATCCATACTTGCACACACATGTACGAGATTAAAAATTCAGACTTATCATGGTTGAAATTTTACATTTTCCATTGCCACCAGAATCAGTTATTCTTGGTGACAATAATAGCATAGAAGAATCTTCCAGGTCCTTTTGGCACAGCCAATCCTGCCCACATGTTGCACTATGATGCAGAAGACAATGGGAGAATTTATCCAAAACGCTCTCCAACATTTCTTTTTGCAGAGTACCCAAAAGTGTGAGCAACTAAGTGTCTGCTCATAGCTGTCTTGGAGAAAGAAAAGAAAAAAAAAAAATTAAAAAAGGCATGTGAATACTTAGGAAGGTTAGTAAAAATAGTGCAATCTGAGATTGCTCCCCTTGTCAAAACTTCAAAGGGAAAATATACTCCTTATTTTGTTTTTCCTTGTAAGGCAATTAAAGCTGCCTGATTGTTTATCAAGATGTATCTAACAAGTCTTTTCATAGTTGTGTGACTCCTTGACACAGAACAACATTTATCATGCCACTTTTTATTTTTTACATTTTTAACATTTTATATTTATTACTCTTGCACTAAATGAAGAAAGAAGTGTTTGTTCACCTTGGAAGGTACCATCTGGTTTGAGTTTAGTCATAAGAAGGTGAAGGAGGACCAGTCTCCAGTGCAACAGTAGAGAAGGAGCTCAGAGTACCAGGATGGAAGAGGTCTGTCCATTCAAAGACACCCACCGGCCCCGTCAGCCTCATCCAAACACAGCTCACACCTGGACAAAAGGTGCCACTCCCGCCAGTCTGGTTCTGGAAAGCAGTCAGTCACTTCTGCCCTCTGGTGTCCTTTCTGAAACTTTGCAGCAAACTATTTAGGAGCACAATATATGTCTAGAAAGCATTGACAAATGTGCAGGTTATTTTGCAACTGCTAGAGCACAGAGAAGACAAGCGTTTGCTGAAATTAAAATTCCAGCAGGTAATCAAAGGATCTGGAAGTGACATTAAGGGCCTCTGCCTCTCCCTTTTGAAACTAATGCAGATCCCTGAGACACAAATGGGTATTGTCTATTGGTAGAGTAGAAACAATACATACACTATTGCCTGACTGGGAGTTTGGCTAGCTATTTCTGTGAGCTTGTTTCCCCAGTGTGTTTGTGCCCTCATTACCATCAATGCTGGTGGAAGTTGTATATTCACAGCACAGCTGAAAAGCCTTTTACTTTTCTGTGTTTTGTCTAATTTAAGAATGTACTAAATATTTTTTTCTTCAAATTATTAATAGGAAATATCTGTTCTCATTACTAAGTTGAATAGGGCTGATTTTTTAAAAAACAGGCAAATATTCTGGAGAGGATATCTTTCCCTCTGGTTTTCCAATAATTCATACAACTGTCCCATTTAGTTTATGGAACCCTTTTAGTTTCACACCTATAAAATTCTAGGAACGCGTTCTATATTCAGTGAGTACCATCATCTTTTAAAACTGGGATAAAATGAAAACTGCATTGCCTAAATATTCTAATCATATTTGCCAATAAATAGATTTATTAATACCATGAAAATTCTCATCCAATAAATTTAGTTATAGCACGAACAAAACAAAAGCCACCCAGAAAAATGGTAAAGATACAATCTCAAAGGTATTTTTGCAACTAGTTTAAAAATGTTAATACCACAATCCTTCTGGATAGAGACTACATAGTGTTGTTATCCTATCTCTGCTTGTGGGGGATTCCAGAACAGGTTAAAAGAGTCATGTGCAGCTAGAAGAGCCTTCCCAGACTTCTGATTCCGACTGGCAGTCCCTTCAACTGCATAAAATTAAGTTATCAAACTGCCTCCAGCATAAATTCCAGCACAATTCAATCCCTTGGCAAATATTGTTCAGTGATATTCAGGGAGATATACATCCTGGGATGAGTTATCTTACCCATAGCATAGTGATGCTATAGCAGAAGAGATTTTCTGTGTCTAAGTCAGAGAGCAAGCCCTTTCTTTCAGAATACACTGCCTCTAAGGTCCTCATGCCCCCTGTTAGCTAGTGATGTGGGCACATAGGACAAGCAGACTTTCAGAGACTGTACAGATTAAATGCCCCTAAAGTAGAATGAAACTCAAACAAACTAAAGTCTGACAATACACACACATCTGGATGTACCCTTCATGTTTTCAAGGATGATTTACCAGGGTGGTTTTGCAGTGGTGCAAAACCTGCTCATTTCAAAAGAAAGGGTCTTGAGGTAATATGTTCCAGCTGATTCTTCAGCTGAGTTTACTTGTCTAACAGTCTTTTTGTTCCACATATGTGTATATGTATATCACAGACTGAACTGTGTGACTTCTGATGCAGCTGGAAACCATTGTTGACCATCTGCTGAAGTCTAAAGGATGTTTCACCTGCTCCTTTCTTCCTTTCAGAATCACAGAAAACCAGGGAAGAACTTTTCTAGTGGTAAGTTGAAAATATCTTGGTGGATGTTGGTGAAAAAGTGACCCTGCACTGCTGGAAAAACATTCATACTGCTCAAAAAGTTGAGAATAAGCACACAAATAACAAGATTTACTCTAAGTGATGCATGCTCAAAGATAAGTGGCTTTAAAAGGCACATAGGAAGATGGATAAAAAAAAGGATATGGGAGGTGGGGCCTTTACAGCTAGGTACAGCTTGGACATCTGGTCTCCTGATAACAAAATCCCTAGTGATCTGTTTTCTTCTAAATGTGGGGCCTGACTGCTTTCCCTTTCACCTCAATAATTTAAACCCACTCACTTCAGAATCAATCATTCCTATTGGGATGATGATAGGGTGAGCCCAGTGCTGGTACTGGACACACTTTGACACAATCCGTTCTCATCTTCATCTGCATTTGCAGGATGACAAGTAGAAACACAGTTGCTGTAGTACCAGTGGAGACCAGAAGTTAATTCAATGCATCCAAATTCAGACTCGCCTTTTGAGACTGAGGGGGGATTTACTGCTATACCGTAACTATAGAAATGGTTTGTGATGCTGCCCCAAGTGCATGTTACTCAGGTCTTTAAATGGGATGAAAGTGCAACTCCTGTGTGGAACTGCCCAGCTCTTCTCGGCATGCCAGACGAGCAGCAGCAGAAAAATTGTGCTCAGACACAACTTTGTGGAAAGCATAGGTTGGCTTTCACAAGTGGCCTTTAAATTAAGTTTCTGTGGGAAGTCTGTAAACTTCAGTTCAGGAAAGAAAAGCTACTACAAATGGGAATTTTTTATTTTTTTTTTAATATTTTTTCAAAGAAAACTAATAATTATGTTATGCCATATTAACCAACACATATGCACTGTTTCATATGCCATTAGCTTTCAAATGTCATCCCCACAGCGCCTTAGTCTCCTGCCAATGTTTCCCTTCAGGCCACCAGAAGACCCTGCTTCCCAGGTTGGCACATTTCTTCTCAGTCCAGTGCCAAGAACTTTGAGCCAGGCTGCAATTACCAGAAGAGCTGTTGTGAGCCTCTCAGCGTCCAAGTAATTCTGAGGTGAAGAAAGCATTTTCAAAGTGACAGGCTAAATATACAATTTTAGTAAAACCAAGATTGTTCTCCTGGGCTTGTGTAGGCAGACCAGAATTAGCAAGCATTTTATTGTACTGAATGCTGTTCTGGAAAATCAACCCTACATACTTTGCAAAAGGTTTGTAAAAATTATTAACATTTTCAGCTGTTCCCATCTGGAGAGGTCCAGATGGAGGCTCATAAAGAGCCCTCATAATCCAAAAGTGCTGAGTATGAGGGAAAGATGAGATCTAACTGTGAAGTTCAAATGAGCTGTACATGGTTTCAAGAAGCCCCTGGGCTCAGAGCCTGTTAAGACAGAAGAGTTCTTAGACATGTCTTGAAGAAGACTTTGGGTGTCTAGAGACCTTTAAGACAGAAATGGAGTTGTTTCACTTCTGGGGTTAGGTGGCACCTGAGCTGTGGTTTACAAGATGAAAATATTACACTTGTGTACTTTAATTCTTGCTTAAACTCAATTCAAGATATGAAATATTTCTTCTCCTCCAATAAGTCACAGAATATGCTGAGTTGGAAGGGACCCACAACAATCAAGTCCAACCCTTAGCCTGCACAGGACCATCCCCAAGAGTCGCACCATGTGCCTGAGCTTCGTCTAAAAGTAAACATAACTTAACATAACATAACATCAACTCCATGGAGTTAATGGAATTTCTCAACAGAATATAAAAATCCAAGTTTGGGTTTTTTTCCTAACAGAAACTTCATGTTGTATTTACCAGCAGACAATATTGTAAGACTCCAGCTCATTCCGCCAAGGTCAAATAGAGCGGGTCACTTGTGCTTAGCTTTGGTGAGGAAAACCTAGAATTAATATTATTGGGAGTGTGCAGTAACTGATCCATATTGCTCAGCTGACAATATATTGCTCAGCTGACAATATATTGCTCTTAAATAAGTCCTAAATAAATTGTAATTTTGGATGAGACTTCCTCAGAGGGCAAAACAGTCTCAGGGAAGTATTACCACAAGGTAATATCCCAACACTGATGTGTAACAATAGAGTAATGACCTTTCAGCTGCAAGCATCTACCTCTCTCCATTAGGAAGATATATAAATAAGTAGCAAAGATATCTTACTTTTAGGTATCTGAACCTAGGTAACCTCAGTGCTACTTGATATCATTTTGCAAATGCATCCACATATTTTGCTGTATAACATGAGCTATAGAAGCATAACTGTGAGAGATATTATTAGTCCTAAGAACTAGAACAGATTTTTTTATAGCTGCCTACAAAGAATTGTCAGCTCACTTTTTTTCTGAAAAAAAATATTACTAATTATTTTTGGAGTTCTTAGATATTCTCTTTCATAATAGCTTTGAAACTAGTCTTCTTTGCAGCTGCTTCAACCTCCAGTAGTCAAGGAAACCCAGGAAATTCAGCTACCCTTCTGATTTCCAGCATCTGACTCTGATACAGAATTATATTTTGGCTCTACCTTTGGCAGAGTTTCAGCAGTGTTACTGCAGGCTTCACAGCTTTCCCTGAGCAGCCTTGCTGTGAACAGGCTTTGGGACTCAGATCCACTGTGGAAGCCTAAGAGGCAGAACAGAGAGGGAAGCAGTGGGCAGAGGTTTCTGCTCATATGAGGCTATATTGTCCATACAAAATGGTGCAAGTAGAAAACACTGTATTACCACTAACTTCTAGGTAACGCTGGTAGACTCGTTGACACAGCTCATGACTCCATATTTGTAACAATGAGTTTTCTGGGAAAATACAGGGTTATAAGCCAAAAGCATGTTTCCCAGGAATCTGACCTCAGTGGACAGGATGATACTGAACTAAGGAAGCAGGCTTTCTAATGGCGGAGTAGCATTCCCACTACATGCCTATCTATTTCAGACTTTTTGAAGAAGACACTTAGAAGCTATTTTTCATTTGGAGCAAGACCAATGGGAGACGACTTATGCAAGCAGTAAACATTTTTGCCAAATGCATAGTATTTCATGTTACTGCAATGCAGTTTTCAATTCCATCTATAGGATACATATTTTATAGTTAGCTCTTCAGTTCAGTCTTGTAATTTAAATCCCATGACAACATATTGGACCTTTTCAGAAAAAAATAATGCCATATTGGGCAAAATTTCCCTCCAAAGTATCTTTATGTATCTCTATGATGATGTTATCTGGTCTGATTTTAAGAGCTATTCCATGTTATCACCATCTGCTGATAGCGAAGGAAAATAAATGCTCTGTAATTTGAAAAATTAGGTCACTGACTGTATTCATATATGGCGAACATATTAGGAATGAAGGTGAACTTCTAAGATTGTCCTGATTCTGTCAAAAGAGTGGGAATTTACATCTTGTGTACATTTGTG
>JAWWTY010000106.1:41022300-41047555 GCA_035222235.1 Margarornis squamiger | reverse complement strand
TAGGAATGAAGGTGAACTTCTAAGATTGTCCTGATTCTGTCAAAAGAGTGGGAATTTACATCTTGTGTACATTTGTGTGTAGATACGCATACTTTGGGTGACAAGAATCATTACAGAGGGCACTGGACATAGGGCTTGTAATACAATGTGCTTCTGTTTGTGAAGCCTAACTTCTTTATTATATTTTTGTTGGCAAAATTCCTCCTTTGCCAAAGGATTTCATTAGAATTAGGTCATATCCAAACCTAATTTTTAGTGTTTCAAAATGCATTTCAATGTATATGGTAAGAAATCCTGCCAAAATGTTTTCCAAGAAGAAAAAGGCTTTTTGACTAAATAGAAATTTTATGCAGTTTTCCTTTTCTTTTTTTCCAAAAATGTGTTATTTCAAGTTCAATAAAATCCAGCAACTGTATTGCATAAATACACATTCTTTTAATGTCACTTGCAGGAACAGCTATTTCATGACCATTTCTATTTTGAAGCATCATTGAACTGATCTTAATAGATCATTATAACCTGCTGTACATGATTTCAGTAATATTCTGACTAAAAGCTGAAATATGCTTTACTTTAAATAACATTAACCCCACCACCTTTGATTCCTCATAGCTTATTAACTTTAGATATTCATCACTGAAATGCCTGTTCCACTCAATTGTGCAGCCAAACCAATTCCAAAGTCACTCCTGAAGAGAAAAAAGTATTCAGCAACAAAAGCATAGATGCATTATGTAAAGAAAGGGTCTCTCGTCCTTCTCCTCCTCCTCCTCCTCCTCCTTCCTCCTTCCTGCCTCCTTCTTCCTCCTTCTTCTTCTTCTCCTCTTTTCATGACTTTAGATTTATATTCAACTCTGAGACCTGGACTATGAAGAAAGGATTAAGGAACAGAAAAGAGCACTGAAGCATAACGTCCAAGCGCTAGCTGGTATAAACAACAGATTGAATTCTGAATTCTTCCCAACTCCTTGACTGTATTTAATTGTTTCAAGGGTGGGAGAATTCATGACTAAAGTGTTTACCTACTTTTCTGGTGGAAAGACATACATAACACAGTGTCAAAAAATGGAGTTTCTGCCAAACACAAGGTCAAATTCTAATTTTCTGATCATTGCCAAAAAGCTAAGCTCACTTTAGCTACAACTATTTTTACCTGTACACACTTATAATCAGAACATCTTTCTAGACAATGGAAAGTACCTCTTCCATTCATAAAGATGTGAAGTACCCATCCTAGCAGCACAAGTAGAAGTAAAAATGGATTTACCTTTGATGTTCTGGATTTAATGTGAAAATAAACCTTAAGTATGCAACTGAGTGGCTAGGAAAAAGATGTTAAATACTCAGAAAATATATAATTTTTTTAATTGTCAATATTGCTTTTTAATTGTCAATAAAACAATTGTCAATATTGTTTTAAAAAATAATTAATACACGCCTTTGCTAGAAAGCTGTCTCTTGACAGCCAATATATAGATTCTATATTGGTCAAATATTGAATGAGTTTCTTGCTAAAACAACCAGAGAGAATGCAATAAACATGAAATGATCACCACTGGATTTTAGGTCGAAAGCTCCTCTTACAGAAACAAGTCCACTTTCCCTCCCAGCCTAAAAGACTATGACTTCCAGCATTTCTACAACAACTGCTGTCCCTGTCCAAGCATGAGGGATAGTGATGCTGTATGTCAGTGCATGCACAGGGTGCTGTGTCTACATGGTTACCTTTCAGAGGCCAGCCAGGGGCTTGCCTGTTTGCCTTGCTGTGCCTGCCCTGCTCTGAGTGAAGGAGAGCCCTGAGCTGGGAAAGTCTTCTCAGTCTTCAGGAGCATAGGAGTACGACCCAGTGGGGACAAAGCCTGCAGTGAGGGCAGATATTAGGGGACACTTGAAAGAAGCAGAAAAAATGACAGAGCCAAGCCGCTGAAGCAACAGAAAAATTCTTTCTTAGTGACCCCAAGGCACCAAGGGTGAGGTTGTGCAAGACATCTGGGACAATCTGACAGCTTGCTGCCACTGGAGTGTGTGTTTCGTGCTTCTTCAAAAAGCTGGGGGTGTCAGACAAACACAAGCGCTCATGCAAAAGATGGAGCAGACAACTGCAGTCAGAAGAGGGAAGTAAGCCTAGCCTTTGGGGCAGCCATGAGCTCAGATTTCTCAGGAATATTCAGCCTGTGTGGGGCTTGATGCAACCCAAAATGCCAGAAAATGTTGCTGGACTAAGACAAAGAACTGTGAAGAGAAAGGTCTGTTACATTATTATGTTCTCACTCAGATGAAACTGAGTTTCTGTATTTTAAATGCTAATTGTCCTAGTTTAGCTAAAGGTAAATGTAGCCTCTAGAAACTTACAGTCTCTGGGTGATTGCGAGGTGTATGCTGTAAAGAAAAGGCCTAGTTAGGCTCACCTCTAAGCTTTGGACCACTCAAGATCCCTTCACAGCTAGTTTAAAGATATGCTAGTCTGGATTATTTGGGATGAGAGACCAGGGAGCAGCTTCCCAAGGAAATTTGAGGGAGTATTTGTCTTTGGCAGGGATGAGTGAAGGCAACAATAACCTATGGTGCCATAGATACAAGACAATGTGCATCCCGAGGCCTTGTAAACTGCATTTATCACTTCACATTCAGAAATGTATAATTGCCCCTTTAAAGACTACATACAATCTCAGAAAAGACACAAGGAAATGAAAAACTAATCTGTATGAAAATGCTATAAATTCCTGGTTTAAGATTTAATCAAAAAGATTTCCCTTTCCCCTTGCTTTGAAAAGGTACAAACAGGACAGAACATGAGGTTGATATTGACCTTCTGGAAGATAATTTTTTCCTTCTCTTTAATGGAATTGGAAGCCAACACAGAATAAGCATTTTACTAGAAACAGATAGTTCCATGAACTATAGATGAAACTAAAAAAAACCAAGCAAGGAAAAATATTAAAAACTGTGTGTCTTAGGAAGGGGCTTTCATTATAGCCAAGGTTTCCAGCTTGTACACCTATAAGGATACACAGATTGAGAGGTCAGAGGAAGGGAATCCTTTAAGTAGAGTTGAATAACATCTGTTGAGAAACTAGAAGATCTCACAAACAAGAAAAGACTGATGACTTTGTCTCTAGATGCAAACACAGAGCAGCCCGGAAAGACAACTTAGTCAAAAGGAAGTATAATTTGTCAATTTATAAAAAGAAATTTTTTTAAATATTGGAGGAATCAGTTGAAAGTGACAGTCTTCACAAACTAAAAGAATTCAAGTCCCATCCAAGGTTTTTACTGCTTTTTGGAGGTATTTCTGTGCAATCCTTACACTGCCTAGTGATTACCAGATCCAGATTCAGCATTTTAACCATTGGGAGCATTTGAGCTCATCTTTCTAAGTCATATTGCAATAATTTCTGTGAAAAATGTTGGTTTAGAATCCAGAAGTCCTTTTCCTTTGTTGAGCTAAAGGTTAGGTTGCATCTCTCTTAGCTTACTCATCATTCACCATGACATCATCTAATTAAGTGAGTTGAATGTTAGTCATATTACATTTAACATGAGTCACATAAAGCATTTTCTAATACAGTTCTTTTAAGATTGGTTGGAACTTTGAGATGTTACAACTCAGATATCAAATTATCTCTCAAACACTTTTGATATTTACATAAGACCTCATGATTTTATGCCTTTCCTGTCTGAGAAAAACAATTTCAACTTGAACATTAAATGGATGTAGTGCAGATCAAACATCAACTCATCTTTTTTTTTTTTTTTTTCCCTTTAAATGACCTGTTGAGTTGTTTCTCTAAGTGACTGGGAGAAAACATAAAGGTAACCAGTAATCCAAATGCTGGGATTGAAAGGCATGGGAAGGGAAAGGAAAAGGGTCCAAGAATCTGGGTGGCAGGTGTGCTTGTACCCAGCACCCAGGAATGACCTACATCCTGCAGTGGAGGACGTCTATGGAAACACAAGTCCTTCTGCCCTCCTCCACAGAACAGCCCCTGACCCTGTGCCTCTGCAGCAGCCTGAAGTCTTCATTAACCTGTCATGGGCTTTATTGCTATATTATGTACAGCCACACACTTCTGGACTGTAGCGACAGACACTTCATCAAGCAAGAAAGACTCACCCATTTCAGGAAAGCTGGTGAGAATCACATCATCACTTCTGCTTTAAAAGCATTTCAGAGCTTCCAAAGTCTCTGGGTTGCTAAGGGCACTTCGGCTGCAAAATGCCTTTGCAGGTTGCGCTTTTTTTTTTAAAAAAAAAAGAAAAAACCTATTTTTTTTTTTTAAAGTTAATTCTAAAATTATGGGGCATGGTGGCTTTTCTCTTTTCAACCATGGAAACACAGAGCAAGATGAAGTCCTACTCTTCTGGAAATGAAAACCTACAAACCCAGAATCATCGGGTTCAAACAAACATACCTCTCTATTCAAAGCAATTTCACATGGGCAGCTTTTGCACAGACATTTAGAAAATCTGACTGGGAAGCAGGCTGTGAGAGGCCCATCAGAGATGAATCTGCCACACTCCTCATTATTTCTATCAGAGAAGCATGAGTCATGGCCTGGCACTCAGGACCCATCCTACCCTCCAGCCAGGTGCAGGGCAGGCAGGGCACCAACCCTAGACATCAGACACTCTCCTAGGGAAGGTGATGGGCTGAGGTTCAGCTGGGATGTGGGTTTGTGTATGGGTTCAGCTTGGCAGGCCGGTGGCCAGACAGGGCAGACTGGGAGGAGCTGAAGACTGACTCTGCTGTGGCATCACTGGAGCAGGGTTTGAGAGCCCCAGGGGCTGATACCAGGTCCTGGGCCACAGGCAGGGTGGGGACAGTCCTGAGGAGCTGTGCAGGGACAGTCAGCACTTTGAGAGGGACTTAATGATTTCACAGTTTTCCTAAGTACGTTTTTCGTTGCTGGTTGCTCGGTTTTTAATCTTAGTTCAGTGTAAGAGTCCTGCAGATAGATCTGTCTGAGAATACGGCAGAGGAATCCCTCTTCCAAGGAACGGAATTCCCTTTGCCAGACACACATTTCCTTAGCTTTTCTGGTTTCCCAAAAGGGTGGTTGAGACAAAGTATCATGCAGGAAGTTTAGCACAGATTTAAGCAAGGACACCAGCATCAGCAAGGAGGGTGTGGAAAACACACCTAGGTAGCATAAATGTATTTATTGATGAATAAATGCCACTTTGCTAGTTTAGCTACAGGGTCATCAAGGGACTTCTTTCCCCTTATCCTCTCATTTGAATGTCATGGCCCTTCCCACTTGTCACTTACCTTCCCAGAGAGGCCAGTGGGAACAAAACTCTCCAGAAAACATAGAGCTGTTAATTACTTAAGAGTTCATGGCTGTAAGAGCTTGAGAAGTCCCACCCTTCACCAGTGTGTGGAGTTTGCCTAAGTGCCATAGGCTTTTCTGACCTGTCAACACCATGGTAGTCATGACAGATCTAAACCCTGTGCTCCCTGTACAGAGACATTTGGGAGCTCAGATCTACATCACATATCCATGTCAAGTCCTCTGTGTGCCAGGAAAGGCTCTGTGTTGGTCCCTCTCCCTCACCAGTGAGCACTGCAGGGGCCTCATTCTCCAATTCAGGCCATGAAGAAGACACAGGGACATCACTAGATTGTGCTATGATGTCTATGCACCATCTCCCTCCGGGAAGGACACCAGGCATTCACTCGAGGTACACACACATTTTATTTGGTTACATCAAGCAAAGCACATGCCTTAGACCCAGGACACACCTAAGAATTACCACCCAAATTCTTGGAGATACCATGTAGTTATTAGAGGGGTTTCTCCCTTCTCTCATGGTAAGAAAAAATGGGGACTATCCACATTTGGAGAATCATCTTTGGAACATGACTTGCTGTCATGCTACTCATCTGCTTATTTTCAGGCCTTGCAGTACACATCATATTTTATCTTCGCAGCCATCTTTGTTCCTCCTAGGGTATCTTCAAATTTCCGGTGCATTTCTTCATTCTGAGCTTTAGAGAAGAGATCTTTCCAGCTCCCAACAACCCCTGTGTACAAAAAGTACCAAAAACTGAAGGAATATGCTCCTGAGACAAAATAATATCTAGGCAGCAATGGGACAGAGTCATTGCCCACACAAGGCAAGAAGGATCTGATTTATTCCCCTGAGAAATCTGATTGTCTGGAAGAGGCAAGGCAGCAAAGATCAAATCAAAGGCTGTAGCCAGACCACAATGACCACTTCTGGTGGGCTGCCTGCATGCCTGCCCTCCCTCCCCAGAGGGGGTCTTCAAGACGGTTTCATGAAGCTTTTACATAGAAGAGAGGGGAATCTGCTTTTGTCACAATGGAAAGCTTATTCATTAAAGACTTCCTCTAAAGGTGGAAGTTCTTTGTGGTAGGTGGTAGAGAGGAGAGTGGCTAAAAGCTTCTTCCTCCAAGGAGTGGTGAAGAAAAGGGATTAAAGTAATCCCATGCCTGGAGTATTCAGAATTCAAAAACTCTTGATGCCATGGGGAGAAACTGGGCTGCCAGAGCTCTGACCCTGGTCCCAGGTCTGCAAAGGACCATTTCTGGGGTCACCACTGACAGGTCCATTGAGAGAAGACATATTAAACTTTCACTGAGTAGGTAACAACATGCCTATGAGGAGAGCAGAGAAGTGAGCAATGCATTCCCTTGAGGTTCAAGAGACTCTTGTCCCACTGGCACACCTCCTCCCAAAGGGAACTTTCAGGAAGTGCCACGTGCAGCCACATCACCTGACCAACAGGCAATGGCCACACCACAACACCTCTGCACAGAGTAACCATAGCGTCCAGGTATATTTGGTGCATAGTTGTTGGCATAACTTCACTAGTGTTGGCCCTTACCTTCACATCTCACTTGCCTAACTGACCAGGGCTGCTACACAAAAAAGAGCAACACAGAAGCAATGATTGAGGACACTAAGCCTGGCACTTTGATAAATTTCTCACAAACAGCCCCCAAATCCTATCAATGGCAGAGGTTTGTTGTACAGGATGCCACAGGAGAGAACTCACCCACACTTGTCCTTTGTATACAGTCCAGTGAGATCATGGCTAAATGAGGAAATACACTCAAAACTCCTTTTGGAGTTCTGCTTCAGAAGGTAGATTCTTCATTTGCAGAGACTTACCCTTACGGAAGAGAACATCCCCAAACTTTCCATGGGTTTCACTGGATTTCGCTTTCATGGCATTGAAACTTGTCTTCTCAGCAATTCTAGAAAAATCTTCCTCACACAGGGAGAATCCAAAGAAGGCAGCAATCTTTTTCATCCCTTGTACCTGGTCCTGGACAAAGGAACATTGCACAGAGGTGAAACCAAAAGATTTGACACTGTGGCTGTGGCATGGAGCCAGCACCCAGTGAGAAATGCAGCAGAGGAGCAGAGGAGGTTGTCTCCCACATTGTCACCAAAGAATTCTAAGAGCTCTAACAGAGAGAAAAACCACACATAGTGCCCTCAGCTTCAAGGACTTTTCTTCTTTCCTCAAGGCTGCAGTTCCTGTGACAGATAAGATTCCTTTCACAAACAGGCAAGGCTATCCTCCTCCTCCTAACCCCCACAGGCTCCCCCAAACATAAAAGAAAGCCCCTTCTAAAGGGGCTGACAGGCTTGACCCAAGTTTCTATTTCCCCACATCCATACATAGCAGGAGGGATGCACTCTTAAGGAAGATCTGGATGAAATGTCACACCTCTTTCAGTTCCTCGTAGCTTATTGTCATGATCCTCTCATTGTCAATGTATTTGTCCCATGCCAGTAGGTAGTCAAAGTAGGATCCCCAGGCCACTGCAGAGAAAGAAGAGGTATAGCTGTGTAGAGTACTCCCCAGAAGCAAAACAGGACCTTAATCAAATCAAAGGAGTCAGTCCAGACATCTCTCTAAGTGTGGCGCTTGGATGGTGAAGTGATGACCAGCTCAACATGTCTATTCTTTCTCCTGAGGTCGGTGCAGAACGCCCCAGTTCTAGCCACTTGGTAGCATCAAAAACACAAGCTTTGTTGTGGGAATTGAAAAGTAAAGCTAAAGCTTTCTCATGATCTCTGTTCTGAGTTGGAGACAAAACCCTGATTCTCTGGTACTCCCTGTTTCTGCCATAACGTGGGCCTGTCTCCCTGTTTTGGGAGTGCCCTGGCAAGGTAGGATTCCCATGCACAGGGCCCTGTGTATGCCCCTCATGTAAGGAGGAATGCCAGAAGATGCAGGGCAAAGTACCTTTCCCATTCATGAAGTCTGCAAAGTACTCATCCCAGGAGGCAAAGGATGGCAGTGCTGGTAGTTTGTTGCAGAAATGGTAATAGGAGACTGCTGTGTCCTTGGGGTTCCGAACTAGCACAAGGATCTAATGGAAGAAAACACATAACTGGGTTAAGATTTGCTGAGTGACAAAAATGCCATCTTCTCAACACATCACATAGAATTATAGAATCACAGAATCATTTAGGTTGGAAAATACCTCTAAGATCATTGAGTCCAACCATTAACCCAGCACTGCCAAGTCCACCACTACACTATGTCCCTAAGTGCCACATCTGCATGTCTTTTAAATATCTCTAGGAATTATGACTCAATCACTCCCCTGGCAGCCAGTTCCAATGTTCAACAACCCTTTCCATGAAGAAATCTTTTTTAATATCCAATATAAACCTCCTCTGGTGCAACTTGAGGCCATTTCGTTTTGTCCTGTCGCTTGTTACTTGTGAGAAGAGACCAATTTTCGTCTGGCTACAACCTCCTTTCAGGCAGTTGTAGAGAGCAATAAGGTCTCCCCTGAACCACCATTTCTCCAGGCTAAACAAACCCCACTCCCTCAGCTGATCCTCATAAGTGTTGTGCTCTAGACCCTTCACCAGCTCCGTTGCCTTCTTTGGACTCGCTCCAGCATCTCAATATCTTTCCTGTAGTGAGAGGCCCAGAACTGAACACAGTATTCAAGGTGCAGCCTCACCAGTGCAGAGTACAGAGGGACAATCACTTCCTTTGTCCTGTTTGCCAAACTATTTCTGATAAAAGCCAGGATGCCATTGGCCTTCTTGGCCACCTAGGCACACTAATGGCTCATGTTTAGCCAACTGTCAACCAGGTCCTTTCCAGACACTTACTGTACCTCATAAAATTGGCTTCCACTCATTTGTCCAAATCCCTCTGCAGAGCCTTCCTACCCTCCAGCAAATCAACAGTCAGGCCCAACTTGGTGTTTTCTGCAAACTTATCCATCAAAATTCACCAGGCCATACAGTGCTAGTCTAATTCTTTTGCTTTAGAAGAAAACAGAGCTTTGGCAGGTCACTTGCCGTGAACATGAGCTTCAAACTGAAAACAAGAAGCTTTTCAGTGATTCCCTTGAGACAGTTCTGACCTAGTTCCAGCACAGAAAAATAAGATCATGGGCTACTGAACAAGAGAGTCACAAGTAGGCTGTAGATGTTCCCTAGCTTCACTCTGCAGCAGTTCCCATTTAAGATTATCTTAGCCTCAGCCTGTGGTGGGCTTTCCACAAGTACCCTGGTCTTGGAAGCAAGTTAAAACTCGCCTTGCTCAGTTTTCTGACACAAACCTGGAAGCATCTTTCTGAAGGAAATCTGAAGGAAGTGACACCCAGCAATAAGCCCACCGATAGAAACCTCTTGAATCAGCAAAGCTGCTACTGTGAGAGGATGTTTGCTCACAGCCTAACTCACAGGGGTGTCTCTTCAACCTTGGAAATGTGCCTGTGTATTGATCAGCCCAGGTGAAAATGCACAAAACCCACCTCCCACAAAACTCATCTCACACCAAGGAAAGTTAATTTGGGCTCAGAAAGCTTTTGCAGTGTAATGCAAAGAGAATACTCACCTTGGCCTTGTTTTGGAAAATGGACGGAGGCAAGAGATCAGGTGTCAGATGGGTTACTATAATTCTTCTGGAAGGCAGTTTCTTCAACCTCTTTAAAGAAAGTGGGAAGAAATGTGACAAGACAGAAGTAGCTTATTCAGTGACACGTGCTTTTTAAGGAATTGCGGCTCACAATAGAAGGTGAGACTAGAGAATAAGGATCTTATCCCTTGGAAAACTCACAGGGATGCATGCACTGGGGGTGTAGGCTTCTGTCAGCCTCTGCCACCAAGCACCATTTCACGTAAGACACGCCTGAGGACAGGATACCCAAGAGAAAAGTCTTACTGATCAAACCCACTGGGTCCAGGGCAGGAGCACCCTGTGGCTTCTCAGCCCTCTCTGCCCTCTGAAGGACTTGTGTTGGGCACCAGGGGCACAAGCTACTTGTGCAGACCATAGAAGTTGTTAAGGCTTTTCATTATCTCTGAGATCAGCCATTGTGTTTCAGCTATTACTACTTGTAGGAAGAGCAGTGCTAATATTTTAATTTCCTGCTTACCTCATATACCCCAGGATCTCCAAATTCTAGACGCTGAAAAGTCTCTAGTTGCTTTTCAGCATCTATTCTCTCTTTCAATTCCTCTTCTGTATATTTAGCATCTGTCAACTCCTTCACCATTTGTTCAAGCCAGTTGGTTCCTGAAAGGATAAAGACACCAGTAGCACATCCATTCAACTGCACTTTTCCATATAAACAGGATATCCTGTCAAACTGGTTCTATGTGATATTATACTTTATATTATACTTTAGCCTTTCACAAGTATGTGTGCTAGTTTTGGCTGCAATGGAATTAATTTTCCCCATAGTAGCTGGTATGTGGCTGTGTTTTGGATTTGTGCTGAAAACAGTTGATAACCCAGAGATGTTAGGCAGTGCTCACACAGCACCAATGCCTGCTAACACTGAACCATCAGAGAGCAGTTTGAAGGTGCACAAAAAATTAAAAGGGGACAGAGCTGGGACAGTTGACCCCAACTGACACAAAGAATATTCTATACCATATGGACTCATGCTGAGCAATAAAATTTGAGGGAAGAAGAAGGAAAGGGGGAATGTTGAGAGTTATGGCACTTGTCTTACAAAGTCACCATTAAATGTGATGGGAGCCCTGGAGATGTCTGAACATTTGTCTGCTACTAAGATAGAATGAATTCCTTATTTTGCTTTGCTTGCACACATGGCTCTTGCTTTACCTATTAAACTGTCTATATTTCAACTCATGACTTCTCTCACTTTTACCACTCTGTTTCACTCTCCCATCCTACCAGGAGTGAATGAGTGAGTGACCCCTGTGGAGCTGAGTTTCCAGCTGAGGTTAGATCATGACACTGGGCAATAATCAACGAGGATATGCCAAAAGCCAACAGGGGCAGATCTGTCAAGCAGATACTGTGAAGTGCTACACTGCTTGCTTCAGAAGCACATCCCAGCCCTCAGTGGAAGCAGAAGCAGACCTCTCTTACTCTCAACAGCTCTGGCATTTCTTGGTTACCTCAGACTACTCCCTGTGGAAATTACTCAAGACCAGTGGAGCTCCCAGCACAGGACTGAGTCATCCCTTGGCTTTTTCTGCTCTTCTTCCACAGTGTTGTCTTTGGGAACATCCTGTTCCCTCCTCCCAATCAGTTTCAGTTTATGGTCTCTTCATTATCAACACAGTTTGGCCTTGTTCTGGCAGCAGAAGGGGTCGTCGATGAAACCACTAGACTGCCAAGCTCCTGACAGCATCTTTGCACCTGGCTTAGCTGCCTTGGCCTCTGGCAAAACTGGTGTGTGAGGGACTGGACCTGGAGAGCCAAATCTCAGTTTTCAACATCTCCTGTGGTATGTAGGTGGATCCTCACACATTTAAACCATTTCTGCCTATGTAAAGCATTACAGGCTGCACACAAAGGGTATGTGATAAAGATCAACTTCCTCTTTTTCTGAAAATGTCCTATTAAGATATTTCTCTAAAGTGAACATGAAAAAATGAAGGAATCCGAAATGCCCACAGTGGACAGAAAATATCAAAAAATCCTGGTGGAATCCGTATCTTTCCCTCCATTTAGATACAAGGGAGTCACCTATCCTGCAATGCAGAAAGACTCTGGAAACAGTAGTTCTCTCATTGGCAGGATATATTCCCTGTATTGCCCTTGCAAAGAGTAGGGCAACAGTATGCTTTCATGCATTAGCAAACATGATCAGAATATCAAGGGATGTGATTATCCTGCTTTACACAGCCCTGGTGTGTTCACCACTTGAATACTGTGTGCAGTTCCTGCACTGAAGCACAAATTATTTTGAGAACATGGAGAAAGTCTTATTGTACTTCCATGAAATTACTGGGAACTGGAGGAAATGAAATGCATAGAAAGGCTTAGTTTGCTCAGGGTGGAAATTAAAAAAGTCATAGGGGACTCTCACTGCACTCTTCCTCTACTGGAGGTTATAATAAAGACAGTGCTCCTATCACAATAAGGGGATGTAGGAATCAATTGATTTAAAAACAAACACACAAACTAAATCCCAACTCCCTTAAAAAACACTGTCATAGGAAAACATTGCAAAAGATTTCAGTGGGTGGTGAATCTCCACCCTCAAAAGTTTCAAAATTCTTCTGGACCACCAAAGCTAACTTTGAAGTCAGATCTTACCCTGGCTTTGAACAGGAGGCTGTATTATTTGACCTCCAGATGTGCCTTACAACTTTAATTCATGGTCCTATGAACTCTGTTGTTACCATAAGTTTTTCTCAAGAATTACTGCTGTGCTAAATGATGGTTCAAACTTCTGGATAGCAGCATTTTGTACTTGACTACTGAAAAAGAAAGTAAGACTTACCTGATTTAGGATAGCCTACTAGAATCACATCATCACTCCTGGCTTCAAAGGATTTCAGAGCTTCCAAAGTCTCCACGCTGCTAATTGTACTAGGGTAGAAAATACCTCTGTAGGAAAACAGCAGGTCTTCTGAGGTAGTTGTTCCACTGTCTGAAAAACATTTGTCTATTATTTCAATGATTCTTTCACTATTTCTGGTCATGTTTCTATCCTTTTGTAACTTCCAAAACAGATACAGGCTGTCTTTCCACAATGCAGGAAAACTTTATGCAATACGTTAGCAAATCAGACAGGGTGTTCACTCAGGGATGAAGGTACAAATCACTGATTAACTCTGTACTCTGTTAACCCCTTTTGACATTAGAGTACTGGAGATTGACAGTAGTGACATAGGGTCTTTGCTGCAGCTGATGCTAGGAACACGATATATTTGGGCAACAACTAATAGCTCTAAAAATGTTAAATGAAACCAAAGAAAGGCCTATAAATGATATTCTCTGTAATATTTTTTACTGTTGAGCACTGCAATGAAATTTGCAAACTGGACAAGCAGCATGCAGTAGGGAGTGGATCTCAGCCTGGCTTGTTATTGACTCTACTGATGGATACACATCCAAGGGTATGGCTTCTTTACAGATGGTGGTCTGTCCTGCAGCTCGTCCCTGTAACATCATCACTTCAGGCAGTATCTCCAGAGCTAAGGATGGGTACCATTGAAACCAGAATTCTCACAATGAAATCCTCATGACTGAGACTTTTACATTACCAAATTCTCCATGAGGAACAGTTTCATATGAAGCTCTAATATTTAGGTTCTGCATTACTGTGAATAACATTCTACCTGTATTACTTCAGTTCCATTTCTCTTTCCTAACATACACAATTAAACCTTTGGATGAAATTGTTCTTTATGGGGCTGTTATTTGTATTCTACATGATGCATTTTCAGGACATAAATGGTACAGAGGTGGAGAAATAGGTATCTCCACAGATCATCCCAACAGACAGATGATACAGAAATACTTAATTACCCCATGGAGGGGCCATTCACTCTTTCTTTCATGCCCTCGAACAAAGTACGAGTCTTGTTCACTACCCACACATCCTAGTCTCTTTCATCATTAATGGTTGTTAGACACTTAGCAAACCTATACTCAAGCTTAGTTAAGCATGTGGAGGTGTCAAATCGAAACCATAACTGCAAGGTCTGGAAGATTGATAGAAGTTACCTACAAAAAATGAGTTAAAATTATTGTTCGCACAAAATGCAGAACCATCAAAATAGAACATTTTATTGGAAATATTTTCTCCAGCAGTGCTATTTTACTCATAAAAGTGTTCATATATTATGCTTTCTGATGGCTTCGGGGTTTTTTATGGTTTTTAGTTTTCTGTCTGTGTGTTTGAGTTGCAAAGGGAAATTACCTCCCGTTTTCCAATACTAGAGAGTATCAAGAAATGAACATTTTCCTTCTCCTGCCTTTGGAGCCAGCTGCCTGAATCCTGAGTGAGTCAGATAAGACCTCAACATGAAATTTAACAACCTGTCAGCTGAGCCACTGGGGACACAGGTGCCTCCAGGTCCTTTAACCCTTAGACTCTGATCTCTGCTGAAGAGCAGGGTGCTTGATGCTGTCACAGCCACCGGTAAGTCTGCTCAGGAGCTGCAGAGGTGAAGGGTCAGAGCAGCCCTGTCTCTCTGGAGAGGCCAGGGGGAGCCAGGTATCCCAAGGACGCTGGGACTCCCAGTCCCCGGCACTGCCTGCCCGACAGCCAAAGTGTCTCAGGGTAAGCAGGGAATGACTGTGGTACGGCTCATATGGTCCCCAGGCACAACTCTGAGTTGTTCGACTATCTACAGGAAAATCTGCCTTAGGTGGAAATGCTGTTGTCAGAAGCATTTGCAGTACAACACAAAGAGATGATTCACCTTAGACAAAGATTTACCTTAGCCTGGGTTTGGAAAATGGACTGGGGAAAGGACATGTGGTGGGAGACGGTTTTTCTGGTTTGTTCCTCCTCTTTAAGGCAAACAGGCAAAAATACAACGTAAGCATCCACTTCAGTGGAAATATATAGTTTCAGGAATCCTAAGTAACAAAAAAGACTAGACCAAAAAGAAAGACATTTTTCTTCTTCTTTCTGTGTGTTCTTGGTTTTGTTTTTTGACAATTGGCAAGGATCTAGCAGTAATAAAGTTTGAAAGCCACTGTTACTGTGTCAATTATGTCTTATCTTGAAAAGAGATTCCCACATTTTTCTCAGTTGATTCTCACACTCACTGACTTCACCTCTGCTTACGTTCCACTCCCTCAAGTTGTTGCCTATCCATCAAGTTTCCTTGCCTACATTAGTTTTCTGACATGACAGCTTGCCTTTTCTATCATCCCTTCTCTCACCTTCTTACCCCACTGAATGCAAGGGCCCAGAGTATCTCTAATGGAGCAAAAGTAGTGAGGTGTTACTGCTTGAATAGTTCTATCCTTCAGATTGAGATTGTGAGGGCACAAAGGGACTGAACTCAAGACTTGGAATGACACAGGAGAGGATAAATTGCAGAAACAGGCCAGGGTCTTGTTTTCCATTAATCAGTAAGGACATGTCTCCTATTTATTCTAGTTTAAGCGTTTTACAATGCAAGAAGGAGAACAGGCAGGGGATCAGTAAGAACATCAAAAGCTGATCTGCCATTTTCCAAGATATCTAAGAATATAGATCTAGAAGGGACTTTATGTGACTTTCTAGTCCTCACCCTGTACCGCTAAAGTATCAAACATGATTATCTTCTCCCTGACAGATGAAGTTTCTCTGCAGTCTCCATAGAGTATCATTCTCCAGTTAAGAGTGACCTGAAAACAGAGGCCATGAGAACTATTGCCTCTGTCTAAGGTGTGGTCCTCCTGTTATTACAGCAGAGACACGAGATTTGACCATTTTTTTTCTCAGCACTGTCACTATGTTAGTCCTTGCTGTGTGTTATTCCTCAGGTCTCTTCTTGCCAACTACTGCATGGCTGGTTTACTCCTATTAGGTACCTGTGCCCTTGCTTTCTCTTCTCTAAATGTAGTCTTTTACACTTATCTTTACTGAACTGCATGTTTGCTAATCTTACCAATTCAATTTATGTTGTTCCAAATTGTTTCCCCATTTTCCCAAGACTTAAAGTCAATTATATATGACAGAGCATATGATATTAGACTGTCCACCAGTGTTAAGAACAATGTTGAATACAACCAGGACTCACCACTAGAGGATATTGCTTTAATTGTCCTCCCAATTTTGCTGTCATTCAGTATATGCAGTTTCACCATGAACACGGTATTGCAACCGAGTTCACAACGTTCATGTAAACAAGCAGATATTCCTGAAAGTATTGCTGCTGATAACCTGCTTCTGAACGACTTTTGTTGCTGTTGCATGAATTTCCAGGAACACAAATCTACTTTCCGTGCTTTAATTTCACTTTTATAACTGCATTTGTACATTGCCATCTCCACATACAAAGCCATAAATTTGGGGATCTACATTGTGTCTCTTCTGTCATATAATTTCAGACCCTTTCTCATGATGTCATCTACAGTATCTTCTGTCTATAGCTTATTCAGGAAATAAATTGTCTTCTAAAGAAGGAACATGAACAGCTTTGACATGATTTGTACTTATTAACTTCTTATCTTCAAAACATGTCATGCTTGGATGCTTGGTCATTTTTGCTAGTACATTTACAGCTACCAAGTTAAGGTGATTGCTCTGTTTTGATTCCTCTTTCACAAGTTTTTAAACATAGCTGATGTATGTTTCCAAGCACCTGGTACCTTTCTGGGGTCTTATAGATAATTTGTAGTTGTTCAAAAATGACTTGCATTGGGACTTTCAGCTGCTCTTGAGTTCACTCATTATTTTCTGAATATTTTAAGCATTATTTCTAGTGTTTTTATCTCTTTGCAGAACTCTACATGTCTGCATATGTCCAGGCAGAATCAACAAGCTTTAGAAGAATGAAGCAAAAAGTCAAAGAATACTTTATTCTTTACTAGTGTATATTTTATTTTTACTTCTTAACCACTTAGGTGATGAATCGAAAAATTGGAAGTGTTTTTTTCCTGGTTTTAATTCAACTGAACTTAAAGAACTTTATTATGTTTCTTTTTCCAGAACAGGTGTCTGAAGTGCAGTTGTTCCCTGGACAGGTCTGAAATACTGTGTCCACAGTGCCAAATGGCAATGGTGGTACAATATAGCTGAGAATGTCTTGCACCATTACTCTTGACAACCCCACTCTCTCAACAGAAACATTTTCAAGAAAGACACAGACAAACTGGAGGGGTTCCAAAGGAGGACCACAAAGATGAGAAGGCTCCAGGACAACTCAGCACAGTATTCCAGTACTTAAAGAGCAGCTACAAAGAGGACAGAAGTTCTCTATTCACATGGAGATGTTCTTTATTCATATGGAGAAGGTAACAGGCAGTGGATTCAAGTTGCATCAGGAGAGGTTTCATCTCAAAATAAGAAATAAACTTTTAACAGTGAGAACAATCATTCACTGGAACAACTTCTCCAGGGATGTGGCACAGTCTGTCCTCATCACTGGAGGTTTTCAAGATGCAATAATCTCATCTAGGCTGCCTTCCTCCTGAAAGGTTGAACCAGATGATTTTTCAAGGTCTCTTCCAACCTGGGCTGTTCTGTGATCCTATAAAAGCAGTGCCTCTGAGTGAACCTTGCCTGTTAACACCAGCCTGTAATCTGAAATCCATCTTAATATTTTCCATTCAGAGATATTAAATTCCTTAAGAATGCCGATCCTCATTCCCCTTTCTCCTCC
Organism: Margarornis squamiger; assembly: GCA_035222235.1. NCBI lineage: Eukaryota > Metazoa > Chordata > Aves > Passeriformes > Furnariidae > Margarornis > Margarornis squamiger. The sequence continues at coordinate 41,030,014 of JAWWTY010000106.1, read as the reverse complement.
CTCTAGCTCTGACCGAGTTTTTGCTGAAGACATGGAAGATATCTTTTGTCATTAGGGTTGTGTCAGATCCATATTTTTGCTGGTGATCTCTTCTGTGAGGATGCTGCTTGATTTGAAACATTTCTGAAGAAAAAATAATCTACATAATTACAAATAGTCTAGAAAGATAGAGTTTGGCTACAAAGAAAATGGGAATTTCCTTCCAGGAAACAGCTACTGGAACAGGGTTGTTGAGTTTCTGTGAATATGGTTAGTTGACATGTTTTTCAGCAAATGCATGTACATAAAGCAAGCCAAAGATCTTACCATAACGCAAAATCCCACTATTCATAAATGTCACTGTAAAGGCCACTGCAATGTGATTATTACAGTTATTCTAAGGTGCTTTGATCATTTGATCTATTTTTCTAGTATACAGCATTCAGACGATCAGAGTGTGCCTTGGGAGGCTCTTGTTGTAACCACATTTGATTACTCTTCAGGCTTTACAGTACACTTCATACTTCAGCTTTTTTCCGAGTTTAGTTCCTCCTACATGTTCTTCAAATGCTTTGTCCATTTTCTCATTCTGATCTTCACGGAAAAGATTCTTCCAGTCACTTACACCACCTTCAGAGAAGCAAAGAAACTTGAAAATCAATAATTTTTTTTCTATAGATCTGTCATTCTTATTCCATTGTGCACTGAACAATGTTGATCCACTTTTCCATATAAAACTTTGCTCATTTCTGCAACAATATAATTTTGTGAAATCAGTGGAGCTACATATCTGTGCAACTACTAGAATGCCAAAGAACACACTCCTCTTCAGGTGACTTCAGGTTCCCTATGGGTCTCTACTACAGTCACCTTTGACTGACAAAGTGGAAGATCGTGAAGGATTGATTAGAAATTATCTGGCAGGAGGCAGAGCTGCGTTTCTGCTCTTTTGGCAGCTAGAGTGTTTATCTAGTGACTTCTTTAATGTTAAATGCATAAATAGATTGACAGCCAGGTTGGCCTTCTCATTTCTGTGTCCCCTACGCTACAGTGCAAAAACAGTTCCCTTTTGTTTCCTCTCCTCTTGTACCTGAATCTTGCATGCTTGGCTTACATCTAACCTGTCAGAGTGAACAGGAGTTTGGCAGTGGTCCTCCTAAAAAGTGTGACCAGACACCTCAGGCTGAGTTTGGCCCAGTGCTGCCTGCCAGGGTAAGCATCTAATGGCTGAACAATCAGTGACTGAGGCACAGAAGTGGAGAGAAGTTCAAACACATGACAGTTCCTTCTTCCTGCCAGCCATCTGTGCGCCTGTAAAATTTGTTCTGCTGCCAGAGCCTTGCTGGGGATCTTCCTCAACAGTGTTCCTTCAATAGTCTTCTCAAGAAAAACAGTGATAATCTGCTTGATACTAACTTCCAATGTTAATATGTGTGCAGGAAAAAAAAAAAAAAAAGCAAAAAAAAGCCAAGAATGGCCCAAGTTCTTGAGAATGTGACATTTGTATCTCTGAACTACTTGGAGCTTCCTACCTTTACGAAACAGAACATTGCCAAATGCTCCATGGGTCTTCTCTGAGTTCTTCTTCATTGCCTGGAAGCTGCTCCTCTCTACCACAAGTTGAAGCTGTTCCTCAGTCAGTGAAATCCCAAAGAAAGCAGCTATGTTTTTCACACCCAGGGCACGATCCTGAAAGAGGAATGTAGCAGATCACATGACATTCAAGCAAATTACACTGCTTTCCAAAATATAATTTTCCATCTCTCTGCTAGCTTCAAATATGGAATACAGTTCAGTAGGACTAGAGTAATACATAGTGTTTCTCTTCTTCATAATTATTTTGGAGGAGATATGAGCTGTCTCCTTATAGATTACAAAAGATTGTATGTGAATTACAGCTGACCAAAATCTACACTGTTGAATATATAAAAGCTCTTCCCAAGAAAATATTGGGGAATTTGATTTACAATTATTTGAGATTGTATCAAAGCTAAATTAAAAAAAAAGTAAATAATTTTCACCTACAAAATTTTAAAAGGTTTTGGAGTTTGCATTTCACCTTTTCTTCTCTTAAAACAAGAATCTATCCCACACAGTTTGAATAGCATACATGAATATAAAGGTGAATTGGTTTAGGAAAAAATGCTCCTTGAAGTATAAAGTATTTCTAATTATTAATAACCTCACCTCTTTTAGCTCCTCATACGTTATCGTCATAATATTTTCTTCCTCAGCATATTTGTTCCATTTGGAAAGATATTCAAAGTAGCATCCCCAGGCCACTAAACAAAACAAAAGAATCCTAAGATGTGTCATAAATGAAGAGTAGACAAGCTCCTTAAAAAAATAAACCAAATTTTACTCATTAAGCAGATCTCTCGGCCACGGGCACTATTAATCATGTCTGTGGCAGAGTTTACACCCTTCTGTGGGAATTACAGGTTTTGCTCCAGGCTATTCTGGCACATATATGAGTCTCAGGCACATGATACAGTTTGTATATTGGAACAGTAAAACGAGTCAGTATTTCAAGGCAGATGGGAGTCCACCAAAGGGCTAGCTGTACTCAAACCATCTTGCGGACTCCCTTAGTCCAGTTTAAAACCTTAGATAACCCTTCCTTCTGCTGCCTGTGTGCTATGGTAAACTTATGCAATTTTAAACTAGTCTTATTGATTTTTCTCCTTTATAAGGCATTAGACTTATTCCACTTTTTAATGTACTAGACTTAGTCCAAATAATTCCTTTCATCCAGTTTGGCATGTAGGTGTTTGTATGTCTACATAGACACAAGATGATGGACATTGGAGAGGAGGGGTGAAGGGGATCCAAAATAGAGATAAGGAAGAATTGCTTCTTCCAGAAAAAATATCAGTTTATACAAGTTAAAGCAGCTTGTGGAAGTGCAGTTTTGACAGGGATTTATCCTCGAGCAGTGAGACAAGTAAACTTCAGTTCAAATTTCTAACTTTCTGTCTTTAATCTCTGCTTTTGCATTATAAACCAAAAAAAAAACCTAGAAAAGCTGATTTAATGAAGTACAAGTTTTTGGACAAAGACAAAGCATTGAATAATTGACACAGACAGAATAATATACTGTACTTCTCTTTGCCATGAAAGCTTCGAAGAAATCATCCCAGGTCTCATAGGAGGGAAGGGTAGCCAGGCCATTGGAAAAATGGTAAAAAGATGTAGCTACATCTTTTGGATTACGAATCAGTAACAATATCTAGAAAAAAAGAAAAATATTATTTGTAGAGAAAGACATGACAGACTATAGCAAGAGAACAATTATAATATACTTCATAACTGCAGATGGGAATTTCTTATATCTTGTATGCTGCTTGCAGAAGTAGCAATTTCATCCAAAATTCAGAAGACGAAGTATTTAACTTTGTTTTGGTACCATGTGAAGATGATTGCCTATAATTTTTAAAGTATGTTTTACACATTAACCAAATTAATTAGGCAGAAGCTAAGTATGTTTTACTCAATACAAGCAAAATTCACCATTTAGGTAGCAGGGGGAAATCACAAATATACAAATTCTCTCTGAAACTTGACACACTGAAGCTCTCACTTGTGACACCACCATAAAATGACTCCATAGGAAATTGTGTCAAAATGCATTTTGCCTCTGGAGGATTTGTTCAAGCCCTGCAATTCACTTATGGACACTGTCACAAAGCTGCCAATAAGGATGAACTGAGGTTAAGTGACATGAATAGCAGTATTTAAAAAGGCATATAGAAACTGCCAGGCTAAACACTGAAGTATAAGAGTGGATTTGAAAACTGGCAGAAAAGTACTACATTGCCTTTTAAAAAAAAAAAAATTGTTGACGTGTTGGCTTTCAAGACATTAAAATCCGCACTCACCTTGGCTTTATTTTTGAAGATAGACTTGGGAAGATATTCAGGACAGAGATGAGTAACCATAAATCTTGGAGAAGGTAACCTGGTCATTCGCTTGAAGAATTGAAAGGAGTAGACAGCTCAGTTAGTACGACTATGCTTTCCATCAGCCTATTCTAAATGGTTGCCTCACTAAACTTATCAACAGTTATTGGCTGATAAAAGTGGGGGTTTTGTGTATGTGTCTGTTACCCTGGGGTATTAGTGGGCTGCTATGCATAGCCCTCATCTTCAAAAACCCATGAGAATGGGTGAGTGGAAAAGGTCTATCCATTGTTAATTCTTTGCAGTAATAATCAATTTAACACCTTCTGTTGGACAAGGGATCAAATCTAAAGGTAAGACACAGCCTCTAACTGAGTATATGTGAAAGCTGAAGGACCCCAAGGACTGAAAGAAGGGGTTAGGAAGAAGAGCTAGGAAAAGAGACAAAAGCTAGTATTTCATTATCTGACATTTCTTGAAGCTCTTTTCAAATACAATAGATGCTATGTTGAATATCTGCAGTTCTTGTGTATCTAATGGGTATGTGCCCCTGTCACACTCATTGAAGTGTTCCTTCATCCCTCACCATTTGGCAATCCAGACAAGATTCGTCCTGACCAGATGCCACATACAGAGAAGTTGGACAGTTCTCATCAAACAGTGGCATATTTGACACACCATATATTCAGTATTGGAAGCACATAATTTTGATAGTTTTCATACATATTCTGTTCCCACCTCATATTTCTCAGCATCTCCAATTTCAAGGTAGGGGAATTCTTCTAGGTCTTCAGCATTCACACAGCTTTCTGTATCCAGAGTTTTCTTTGCAGATACGGCTATCAGGTCATTTAAGATTTGACTTACCCAGTTTGTGCCTGAAAGAATAAAAATACAGAAACAGAAATAGATTTTACAGGAAACCCAGCAGGTAGGTACTACTACCAGATGAGTTACTTGGTCTCCTTTGATGTAATACGATCACAGCTGGCTCTCTGGACAATCACCTGTCAGGGTCCTGCCTTTGCTCCTCATAAGGATACAGCCCTCTGATTTGAAAGGCTCGCTACATCACAAATTAACGTGTATATTGTAAATTAACTTGTACATTGTAGACGAACCAATAAAGGAGAAGAGCCACTAAGATTCAACTGGGAAAACCTGCATTAATGTATTGTGAAAAATATAATGGCAATTGGGGTGGTAAACCTGTACCGTAAAACCTAATATATCATATATGTTTTCTGATACGCTGCACAGCATTATCTTAGCAGAAAAGATGGGTCTCAGTACTTCAACACAGGAGCAGAGCTGGATTTGAAAACTCTGCTGTATGTACTCATTTTTTTACCAATAGGAAAAAATTCTCTGAAGTGACATTTCCCATACACATTCATTACCTTTTTATTCAAAAGAAAACCAAAGAATCCATGGAGAACTCCCATCTCCAGTTTACCAATTCCCGCCTTCTGGACACTGGGGTTTACATCCCTCTCACTACAGTCTTAACAACTGCATTCTGGTGCAAACATTTCTTCAAAAAGAAAATATGATAAAACCCCAAAAACTTTACCATCCTGTCAGCTGTAAGACAGTGTGAATCCATGTGCCGGAGCAGAGAAACTGTTAGATTAAAATGGATATGAGACATATCTAGCCCAAACCTGTGGCTCCGATATGAGCTAGCACAGGGTGCTCTCAGGCAGAAGGAGCAAAGGAGCGAAAAGTTGTAAACTTACAACCTCAGCAAAGATCTCCTCTTGATTTCCTAATAATTAAAGAATAATGTGATCACTTCAAGTGCTGCGAAAATATTTTGATAGTTATTTCCTCACATCTATGTGAAAGAAACTAAAGAAAATGCAGCATGGCATGGAAAGCTCCATTCTGTGCAAAAACATAAAGCTGTGTACTTTGCAAAGGTAAATGTGACAACAGATCCTGTAATATCAAGAGATCTAGTTATCTCTGTTGTAAAACATTGTATTTTAATTCTCCCCGATTCATGCATTTAACTTCATAACTATGAAAAGTAAAGATAACAAAAACCTTTACATCCTATGGAAAAGAAAACCAGATTGTTTTTCTCAGTCTTTTGTAAAATTCCCTATATGAAATCTTCATAATTAACTTTATTGTGCTTTTTGACACCAAAATCTGTTCCACAATTTTTTTGAATATTCTAATTACTATTATTTAATATAATATAACATATTATATAATACATATTGTATATATTTAATACAAACCTAATAATTTGCCATTATATAACCTTATTTATGAAAAAAGCAAAAGATATTCACCTGATTTAGGGTATCCTGCCAAAATGACATCATCACTTCTGGCTTCAAAGGACTCCAAGGCTCTGAATGTTTCAGGACTGCAAACAGTGGTAGGGTAGAGAATTCCCTTGTAAGTAAAAAGCAGTTCATCAGGATGCATTGAAGTAGCATCCGCCATTGCCTTATCTATGAGATCAGTAACTTTTGTCCTGGATTTATCCATTTTTCTTCTCTCTCACAAACACACAGACTCAGTCAGAGTGTGAAATGTTATGTAGAAAGAGAAACCCACAGATTACCTTTTAAGAGGTGCTTGGTTTGTCAGTTTTTTTCAGTTGCCTTTTTTTTTTTTTTGACCTTACGAATCATAATTTATTACTCTTTTTATCTGTGCAACTCCAGTCAAAGAGTAATTTGAACCTTCTGAAATCAACAGAAGGTGAACATAAGCAAACTAGATAAGCAACCAAATGCAATGGCATTCTAGGCTAAAGGGCTTAGATGATTTCAAAATATCATGCCCAAAAAATCTGTGATTGCAACACAGAGTTTACAATCAAAATAGAATTGGATACTGCAATTTAAATGTCACAATCAAAATCCTAAAGGCAGTACATTCCCTTCCAGTTCTCAGTCTCATGGGATTTTCACGTTTTTTGTTAGTATTATATCACTCATCATTCTCACAGAAGTTACATCAAACATGTTGGGACTGGGAGAGGAAATGTTCAGTGTGCTAGAGACTGAGCTGTGGACAGTCCCATGAGGGTGGCCGCCTGCTCCCTCCAGCTGCTGCCAAGGAGGGCACAGCGGCACATGCAGTCCTTGGCCACTGTTCAGTACAGAGGTCTGGTTTTGTGGTGGTTACACAAAAATGACTGATTTATACATTTCCTTAATGAGCTCAATCATTGTTTAACAACTGATTAGTCACTACTGAGTTGGCAATAATGTAACCTCACTACAATGATTAGCATTTATAATTCACTTAGGGTGATTTGCTTCTGGCTGCACGGACCTCAGCAGAAAAACTGGTGTTAAGTTTAATACTCGAGTCTCTGCCAAGAGGATGGATGGGTCACAAGGAACAAGAAAATAGTTTGCCAAAAAGATTTATGCCAAGCATTTCAATATCATGCTTTCTTATCTCCAGCTTTTGAACACTGCCTATTGGGCTCTTGAAGGAGGAGGATCAGCAGCTACATACTGTAGTGCTTCTACCTTTTGCCATTCTGCCCTTTTGCCATTTGCTCTCTGAGGGATTCACACCTGGTCCCCGAGGCATAATGCAGTGCTCATGGGATGAAACAGCCCTACATTTTCACATCAATTTTGTTTGGTCCATAAAAAAATCTTTTGCTTTTCCCTTCATCACCTCTTCTCTGTACAACTTTGTCAACATAGAAAGAATACCTACGTACAGGCATCATACTAACCAGAAGACGTCAGATGCATGTTAAGAGACTTCTCAAACCATCACAGTGGGTATGGAGTTAATTTTCTTACCAGTAGCTGGTACAGAGCTATGCTTTTGATTCAGAATGAAAACAATGT
>JAWWTY010000106.1:40991707-41022200 GCA_035222235.1 Margarornis squamiger | reverse complement strand
TTTGGTCCATAAAAAAATCTTTTGCTTTTCCCTTCATCACCTCTTCTCTGTACAACTTTGTCAACATAGAAAGAATATCTATGTACAGGCATCATCTGAAACAAGTGGGTATCATATGGCTCCACCTGGATCCATCTGCTGAATGGTATCTGTGCCAAAGGAAAGCCAGTTGGCACCACCTGCATCACTTCACTGATGTGAGCAAAAACTTGATGAACCATGAAATAGCACCTTTGCTGATTCTTGAGCTATAAACAGCCACTCGAGTAAAAGAAAAACAGCTTGCTTGCTTTTTTTTTTTTCCTATACCTCCCCTTGGAATTAAACTGTCATGGACTGAAGTTAAGAAAGTGTGTTTAATTGCTATTTTTACCTGCTGGAAAAAAAAATAAAGTAAAAACAAATTAGTTGGGCCAGTCTTCCCTAAAGATAAAAAGAGGGAAAATGGTGTGTAAATTATTAATGTATCTCATGCAATAGCACAGGGTTGGAGTAGGATTTCCATAACAGAAAGACAGCTCATTTCACTCCTACACTTCATTTACCACAGAATAACCCAAAGAAATTTTGATAGCAAAAATCCAGACGATTTCCAGTGTAGTTCTGCAAGAGAGGGCAGTCAGGCCAATTATTCCTTGGAGGCATATTTTATCCCTAGGAGTAAAAAAAAAAAAAAAAAAAAAATTACCACAAAAAATGCTTTAGTGGAGAAAAAACCAATTTGAATTACAATTAGATGTAAGTCATGAGGAGGGATTTTGAGGAGAGTTTAATTTCTTTGCAAAAAAAGAAGCAGCATCAAGATTTAGTAATGTGATCCTGTGATACAGCCATGACACCTGAGCTGGGAGATGGGAGGAGTGTACCTTGCCCCATATGTGTTAGGCAAAACCCTCAGATCCTGCCAAATGCTGAACCAAGAGACTGATGGAAAACACTGGTTGATTTAAAGTTTATAAGAAGCAGCTTTAAAAACACAGAGATTAAAACCAGATTAAAGGATTTGATAATCTCCAGATTAACGGTACTTTTTGTTCAAGCCACCATAGTTCCTCTAAAGGTTTCTGACTTCCCATGCTTACCAGGCCTGCTTTTTCCTGACTGTGGAGTTTTACAGAAGGAAGACAGTGACTTTTCTGTGATAGTTATGGGACACTGCCATGTGCCCCTTGTGTAGTGGACTGATCTGCTTATGCAGATCCATTCCCTGTTAAATGAAACAGCAAAGCAGTAGCTTCAAAACTTCTGCTCTAAATGAGAAGAGGTGTGTTTTTATAATTACTCCTATGACCAGGATTAATCCCAGTAAAACTCTGGAGAAGGTTTCCATGCATTAGTCCTCTAAAATAACCTAAGAGAAAAACCTGAAGGGAGAGGGACATTTCCTGGGCTTCTCTGAATGAATCCACGAAACTCAGGGCTTAAAGTAGAATTTGGGTCTATAATGGAAATACCATATGTGGCATTTTTCCCTTTGAAAAATTTAGTATGTGTCCGATCAGAGTGGAGTCAAAGCCTCCAAACAGAGCCCAGGGTGGCATGATGTCTTAGGTGATGTCAGAGAAGCTTGTCTGCACACCCACAAAGAAGCACAGCAAAAAAATGGAGGGGGAACCCAAATAATATCCTGCCTAGATACTTTCATGCCATCACCTCATCAAAGGCCTGCCTACACAAGCTCAGAGGAGCTCAAGCAGGCAGGAATCCAAGTTAAGGACCTTTACCAAGGGACACAGCTGCCCCAGGCAAGCTTCAGCCCCAGTGTCCTACTGTGAATGTGACCCATCAAAAGGATCAGTGCTAGAGAATATTTTGAAGACTGGCAGTTGCTGCTGTCTCGGGATGAAGGCTCATGAAAGAACGCAGAGGAAGAGCCTTTCATGACTGCACATGACTTACTATGTAAGGACTACATGACAGGTATGAGACAACTTCAACATTAAACAACTTATTTACCAGCCTGCATGACACTATTAGCCTTGACTTTATGATAGCAGAAGTACTGAAATAGAGATGAAAAATTACTAATCCTCAACACAAGAGGGTTCATTTTCTTGACTACTCTAAAATACTGTTTGGGCTGCAGACTAATCTGTATGAAAATTTTCCAGGATCCTCCTTCATCTTTTCTTTTCTTTTCCTCTTGAATGGTAGAGTCTTATTCATGACAGTCACCTTCCCTGACCAGGATGAAGCTTGGCACAACATCAGATTAGACCACTATCCCTTGTCTACAGAAGTATACCCTGCTCTGTCTTTCCACTACACAAAATTTCCCACGTCCCTTCTAAACTTTCCTCTCACAGCTTTTTTCAGCCTCAGCTTTGCTGTCTCTGGAGAGTTTCCATTCTCATAATCCCCACTCTGGAACAAGGTAGGAAATAAGCAATTTTCCACAGCTTTCATCGTCTCTACTAATGTGCTGCCTAGTTGCCAAAGTTGCAATGGTTAACTACCCTCTCCCTGCTCTTAATACTCCACTAGATAATAGGAAAGAACAAGCCACTAAATACAGAGAAATACATGACACACGATGTTGGAGAAATAATCTTTCTATACTAACCAGAAGATGTCAGATGCATGTTAAGAGACTTCTCAAACCAACACAGTGGGTATGGAGTTAATTTTCTTACCAGTAGCTGGTACAGAGCTATGCTTTTGATTCAGAATGAAAACAATGTTAGTAACACACGGATGTTTTAGTTGTTGCTATTAATGCTTGACCCCAAGTCAAGGACTTTTCAGTTTCCCATGCTCTGACAGACAGCAGGTGCACAAGGAGCTGGGAGAGAGCATGGCCAGCACAGCTGACCCAAACTGCCCAAAGGGATATTCCATACCACAGAACACCCTACTCAGTACGTAAATGGCGGGGGGGAGTTAGCCTGGAGGGGCTGATCGCTACTTGAGCATCGGCTGGGCATCGACCAGCAGGTGGTGAGCAATTGTACAGTGCATCACTTGTCAGTCTTGGGGTTTATTCTCTTTTTCCTTTTGGAATAATTATTAGTTATTATTAATTATTACTACTGGCATTGTTATTACAATTTATTTCTATTATTAAACTGCTCTAATCTCAACCCACAGCTTTTACCTCTTTCTGATCATCCTTCCCATCCCACCAGGGGCAGCGGAGGGTGGGGAAGTGAGTGAGTAGCTGTGTGGTACTTAGTTGCCACCTGGGGTTAAACCACAACAGACCAAAACAAATTGATTTCCTTGCTGATCTTTCCCAACTATATCGGTCTATGTGTAAACTATAATGTAAAAAGCTGGAAGCTCTGACTAGAATTTTACTACTAAGTAAATGCGAGGAGCCAGGTCAGTGACCTCAAGAAGTCATCTGTTGCCTCATTGTGTATCTACGCAACAAGACATTAAAAGAGGAAGGGGAAGAAACAAGAGGGAAGGAGCAAAGGACAATGTCAGAAAACACTCACTGGTGCTATGAAGGACTTTCTGGTTTTCGCTACTGCACTAAATGTTCTATTTCCTCCAAACCTGTCACTAATCCCCTTCTGGTCTATGCAACTGAAATAATTAAAGCTCTGGAGTCTTAAGCACAGAAATAATTAATTATGTCACACACAGTGTAATGTGGCAATATAAATGAGGTTGAATATAAAATGCAAATGTAAAGTATGCTAAATGAAGATGATAAAAAAGGCATTTGAAACAGGTTATTCAGATGCATTAAAAAATTAGTCATATTCTTTGGAAAAAAAAAAAGAAAAAAAAAAAGACCATTTCAATTTTCAGTATATGAATTTGAATGCACAAATCAGTATTATCAGTGTGACTTGCTCAGTAGAGCATATGAGACATCAGTGGGTATAGTTCTACAGGAGCTGGAACTGTACTGCTCTGGCTTTAAGCATAAAGTGAAAATTGTGAATTTTCACAAAGAGAAGATAACTTAATTCCTTTTCTGAAACCCAGATTTGAACTGAGATTTTTTTCCACTTAATTTATTGAAGACATTTAGTTTTATTCGGATATCACGGTATTAGTAACAGAAAGCAATGCAAAAAGAACTACGGTGTGCTTTTCTCTGACTTGTTTCAAAACATGTTTCTCTATGGATTTTGTTGAGTCCCAGTCCATGACTGTAAATTAATCCTTAAGAACGTTCAAAGAAGAACCAACACCTAACAGCCTGTGGGCTAATTCAGATGCTGATTACCTGGCAACCAGGCCAATGTGGGCACCATCAATAACAATCTATGATCCTGGCCCATGATCTACCAATTCTTTCATGTCTTGCTGCCCTCTGAAGGATCAAGAGAGCTGACTGAGCTCCATGTGTTGTATCCATTTCTCACAGATAAAGCTGATGCTAAACAGGCAATTCAACCCCAGCAAGACACCAGCTAACAAAGCCACTGTATCAGCATTTGACTTCTCAGCATGTTGTCTCGTAGCCATATAAGCAGACTTCCCAAGTCTGAACACAGGTGCCTCAAAACTGCCCCTCTGCCCTCCCCTGCTTCATTCAGTAGCTCATCATTAACAAATGACAAAATTCCTGTACTGCATTTTCTTCCCGAGGATACTCATTGCTAATGGATACAGAAGATTATTTCTGAAAAGATATGTGTCCGACTATCTGAAATTCCCCTGCAATGCCCAGGCAATGCACATTAGCCATAAACAGAAGAGCCAAGCAGTGAGTCCATCTGTGTGCCTGCTCAGCTCCTGGCCTGCTTCCCAGGAATGCTCTGCTTTCTACTGAGGGACCCTGCTCAAGTGCATTCACCACGGGCCAAATGTCAAATGCTCACCATAAAGTTCCTCCTCATCCTCCTTTTTATACGTTTCTACCATTTCCTCACCCTCCTGGTCCATTAAAAACCCACGGGTTTATCCCTTCATGATTTTCTCTTCTTTTATATGGTCAGCAAGTTTGATTCATTTCATCAATTAATTATTTTGAGCTCTAGCAGGACTGCTTGGCTCTCATCTTCCCTAATTAGGTTCCATTCAGTACCTCCACATTCACTCCTGGAGGGGATAGGAGAATTCATATTCTACTTGGTGTACCTGATACTGGACAACTATCTCTTCAAATCTTCAATCTGAGGAACTTTTATTAGCTCGGAATTAATCAAAATACCCAGTATCCTTTGATCTCAGGAAAAACAGAGATACAAAAACATGAAAGCTTCTCCCTCTTTCACCCTACTTCTTCCTTAGTCTCAAGACTCCCTCATCTTCACCATTCCCCTTTTTGATCCTCACATGATCTTACAGCTTTCATCTTTCTTTACACATTTCCGAGGTCAAGTCCATTCCCTGTATTGCAATTTGCTTCATTGTGTAAAGTTGAAGGGATTTTACATCTGAAACAAGATAAAAAATAGTCAGCAGTAGCACAGCTCACCAGACTTACTAATCTCTTCATGAAACATATTTCCACATATCATTAGTAAAAGGTAAGATTTCCCCCTCTTTTTGTTTTAGGTGTGAAGTTCTCTTATCTAAGTAATTTTCTGCCAATAGTTATGGCTGTTCTGCATCATAGTAACCCCACAGCTGCTGCCTTTGAAGAGTGAATACAGAGATTGAAAGACAAAACTCCTAAATACCCACAGCTTTAACCATCCTGGTTTCAAGTGTTCTTAAAGTGGTGGTATTTTCCTTGATGTACCAGGGATACCATTCATGATGGTGACAGAGCAGAGACACCTGAAGCCAGTCCAGTTTCAAATCTGTCTCATCATATGGCTTGAAACATGTGTTTCCCATTTTATATAGCAATTTTATAACAGCTGTAACTGCTGACCTTATCAGAATTGCCAGGATCTAAAAGTCAGTGCAACAAGACAACCAAAAGGCTTCTGCTAGTGTAGAGTGCCAAGTTAGTATATTATTTTTCACTCCTCATGAATTCCAGTGCTCTTCTTACACTTAGTCTCTCTCCTGTGACCAGCAGCAGAAGGTGTTTGCTAACTGGGATCCTTCAATGCCTACAGGAAGGAGGGAGATCACTCACCAGAGGCCACCAAGACCAGCTTTTCTGGATCACCCTATTCCTCTGTGAATCGATGACAAACTTATGGTTTAAGGTTATGAGTGGATTTTATTTGAAAGAGGCTCAGAATAAAAATGATTACTAAGTCACACAAAGCAGTTCAGGTTTAATAGCACAACTCCTCCAGTGAAGGCTTTATTATACACAGACCAGATTATATTGTGGGAAACTGTTGTTTCACTCACTAGGTCTTAAGCTCCACGCTTACCTTTCTTCCCAGACGGGTTCTCACTAACCTTCAGTAGCTGTTGACTTGGAAAAGAGTGGAGTGATCCCTAGTTAAGGAGACATGCCAAGTAAAAGCAAGCTATGGAAGAAAAGTGGTAGAAATGCAAAAAAAGATCCTCTTCCCCAAACCTGAACACTATCAGGTTGGAGAACTGTAGGGTGAGGGAGAAATGAAAAACATAACGTTGAAGAGAGGGATAAAGAGTGGCTCCAAGGAAATGCCCCCATGAAAGAGACAGAAGATTTTATGTGTTAAAACAATCTTAGCTCAATATAGATACCTATTTTTATGAGTACTGAATATTTACTTGATTTGTGAACCATATTTACTCCACAGAAACGTTAATGCAACAGATGCAAAGAGCAGGTAGCAATAGCTCTCACTGGCTATGTGGGAGACTATCTGTGGAGGAAGAGTAGTTGCATAAATGCCTTGCAGATTTCTTGGAAGCCCTCTCTTGTAGTCTGGAGGGAATCAGCGGGTCAAAAGCATTCCTGGGACCACAGAGTTCCTATATTCAGGCTTAGAGTCATGACCCATCTTTATCTGCAGCAGCCAGTAGCAGGGGAAAAAGTCAGTCTCAGAGTCTTTAATCCTGGTCTGGAGGAAAATGTTGGTGCTCAGTCACTGCCTGAGCATCACACATGCTGAGTGCTGTCAGGTGCATAAGGCTGCAGAGGTGCTCCTTCACTTCCCAGGGAAGGCATGCACACTGACTCCGCTGAAGACAGAGGTGTCCTTTAGGTCAGCACACTGACCTCATGGCACAAGCAGCTCCTACAAGCCCCTCTGTGCTCAGGCATGCTCTGCTTGTGGAAGAGTAGCTGAAGGTTGGCTGGGAAGGTTTTTCTGCACTTCTATGAAAGCCCCAGAGGCAATCACCCTGAGCAGACCTCAGCAGACTTCCACAGTCAGAGTGAAGACACACCCTTACCACAGAAAATATCTGCCCACCACACGTACGGCCCAGCGAGTTGCCTTGATCTCCCAGGAGCACTCAGGTGAAAGTCCTAAAGTCAGGGACCAGTGCTTCACTTTTGACTTCAGAGCAGATGTGAGTGAAGGGAAAAAGCAGCCAAAACCCCAGTCCAGGGAAGGAACATTCACCCATCACGTTTCCATAGTCATGCCAGTCAGGTAAATGTCTGTACCCCGTCTGTTTCTTGCAGCAGTGTCTTAAAGCATACAGCAACCACTGGTCATTATGAATATTCCCATTTACAAAGCTGTTACCTGTAGGCGACTAAATGACACAGTGATGTAAACAACAAAATAATGGTTACAGGTCCACCCCCTACTTCAGTAACCAAGAACAAACCTCACAGCAAGACATCTCTGGGGTGTGTTAGAAATCCATGAAACAAAGGTAAAGGCAGCTCTACACTGCAGCTTTACTATGTAGTGATGAAACTGTAACACCAAAAGCACCATCTAGGGATGACACACATAAATATCATTTGTTTGCCTTATGACAATCATTTTTATTAGGCTAAATAATAAATCAGGAGGCTCCAGCAGCCATGATATGTGTTCATAAGATTCAGATTTCAGCTGATGCAGACTTGCAAAGAAGCACAAGGCCTGGCAGAGAATTTACAGAGCAACCTTTGCTAGTAGATATGCATCAATATTACCCAAAGCTATGGAGACAGAGGATGATATTCTGCCTTCAAAAAGATAACTATAGTTGAAACAGATTGACCTACTAAGGTGTCATGAGCTTCTTTCTTAGCAGTTTTTAATGCAGATTTAATTCAGATTTCAATTAAGTCAATGAAAAAATTCCATTTATTTGAAACACAATTGGATGAAAGCTTAGCTATGGCAGAAATCTTTTAGCCAAGAAGTGACCTAAATTTATAGCCTTTAGAAACGTGTCTAGGTATAAAATACACTTCACCACTCTAAAAAGACTGAGGAACTCATTAATAAAAGGGAAAATACAATGTTCCATTAAGAAGATATAGCATGAAGCAGAGCTGTTAGATACCTCTGTATGTGATTTATTATAACATTGTTCAGTAAATTAACAACTTGTCAGTATGTCAAAGGTATTACATTTAGCATTAACATCTGATCATCTGATATACACTGCAGACACTATAAAGGCAGCTGTAGTCCAAATATTACAATACTTTTCTGGAACATCAACTTTTGTCCTACATATCATGCAACTGCATTCACTATTAGAGTTCAAATGATTGCTTTAACAGCTCTGGTTTATCTCTCAGGATTTGCAACACACCTTGTATTTTAACATGGAGTGCTTGCTAAGCATTCCTTGTGCACTTTCTCCATTTCCAAACTATACTTTTCCTCAAAAAGTTTCCTCCAATCACTAACAGCACTTACAAAGAACTCTTATAGACACTGTAAGATTAATGCAAACAGTTTATTTTATTTTCTCAGGAAACATTCACATCGTTCTATGTTAGGCAAGGGCAAAATCTACAACACATAGTATTACATGTGAAAAGAAATTAGACAGCTTGATGACAAAGTTTATGGTGGGATCTTTTCTGATTTTCAGACAAGAATGTAACTGTCTCACTCATCTCAAACAAAACCTGAAATAAGTACTTTGTAGTTGCAAATGCAACATTGTAACTACATTAGCAGTAATAATTAGTACTATTATTATTGTTACTGTTGTTATTATTACTGCTATTGATATACCTGTTCTGATTATCAGCATTATTATGGCAATGTTCTTTGTGCAGCAAAAAAAATATACCTGATTTAGGAAAGCTTACAGGGATAACGTCACCTCCTCTGGCTTCAGAGGACCTCATAGTTTTGACTATTTCAAGAGTGCAAGGAATAGAGGGGTAGGCAGTCTCCTTGTAGATAAAGATCAGGTCTTTATGCTCCAGTCTGTAAGCAGCAATCCCTGATTTTTCCAACCCCTCAGCCCCAGCTGGTTTAGACTTTTCCTTTCTCTTCCCTTCTGCTTTCCAAAATTCCCTGTTGATGTGTAATAATATGGGCAGAGGAAGGCACAGGTTACTTATTTGTGGATTATTTGTATCAGTGAGTGCTTTTTAACTTAAAAGGGCCTTCCCAGGCAAGATAAAGGGCAGACCTTCACAGCCCTTTGCAGAAAGCAGATCCTAAATGAGCTGCAGCTGGGTTCTCTCACTGACCACAATGAGAAATCCACAGACTCTGGAGGAAACATAAAGGAATCTATTTTAAATGATGACTCAAAGGACAGCTAGCAAGCAACATATATCATCAGGTATTTATTCAGTTTCATCACTGTTAACATGGCCTCTGGCACATGTTCACTGGACATGAGATAATTAAGAGAAATTAAGCTTCATACTTTGCCTATAAATGCATATAATAACATGGTTTTCTAATCTTGGAAGAATGTGCGTTTGGTTCTTTTCTCTTTTAAATAATCTGAGGGAGGAGATTTAGAATACACAAATTTAGGAAAAAACGCAAGAACGTCTGTGATGGTCCATTTTCAGTTTACTTCAGCAAGACCAGAGCTTTGACCTGCGTATGTACATCAAGGTATAGAGGGTCCAGAGGAAGGGGGAAGGCAGCAGGAATAGCAGCATGCTGACAGGGCCCTGAAAAGAGATTTGATGACTGATACACTGGACACTCATGGAAGTCACTGAGGGTCAGATCAATGGGCTCAGTGTGATAAAGGCAGAAAAGCAACAGGTTCTAAGAGGAATGTTCATTGTTCTTTTTCAGGCATCTATCTTTCCTAAAAGGTATGACCAGCTCAAAGAACTTAGGAGTTAGACTAGATGATCATTAAAGGCCCCTGCCAAACCAAAACATCCTACGAACTAGTCAATATTTTGTTGCCATTTTAGGCAATGGAAAGGTGATGGCAGGTCTGATATACAAGGATGAGGTATGTGTATCAGCAGTACATGGTTCTCAAAGCTAAATTTAAATGTTTACATTCTGTAAACAGTGGTCCCTATGTGAGTGTTTTAAATGGTGAGCTAACAATCTAGACTGGAATAAATGAAGAGCTGTCACGCTACAAGTAAGAGAAGCCATAGCTCTTGATCCTAGATTATGTAACCAGTTCAAGGAAAACCCTGCTGCAGGACACTGTTACTGAAAGATAAGAAGATCTGAAAGGGCAGCAACAACCTCATGGAAGATAAATGCTCAGAGGGCTGTTAAATACAAGGGCTTCCAGATTCAAGCTGTCCTTAGGTGACACATTGTAGGAGACTGGTAAACAATTTTGAGGAATTATCATTATACGCTGGATATGCTGTTGTCCATACCTGTATCTAGGACACATGTCTAAATGCTACTTTGGTCCATTGTATGATTCATACTAGGGTCTCATATTCTTAAAAGACTCATTTTAACTTGGCCTCATGTCACAGGAGTCTAGCCAGAATCAATATTTATCCTGTAATGCATAAATAAAATATCTGATCTAAAATACGGCTTGGGCTTCAATATATGCTATATTATGCAATGTTTGTTTAAAGTACACAATTAATCTCATTCTCAGATTACAGTTGGTGAAAGGATCAGTTTTCAGGCTTTTATTTCACTGTTCTGTTTGCTTAGCTGAAAATTATACTTGAAAATAGAGGGGTTTAGCCTGCTTTAGGTGGATGTACTTGTAGGGTCTGTGAGTACTGTTTCATATTATTTTATGAAGAATGGATCATGTCAATTCTGTCAATCATTCCAAAGCCTTTCAGGCTAAGAATTTGACTTTTTGCCAAAGGCTATATTTTTATGAGAATTTGAGTGAAAATGATCTTGCCTTTTTTAAGTATGTAGAAAAATGGTTGGGAAAATAGTTTCTTCCCTCCTTTTATGGCCATTGTAATTAGTACTTTATTACTGAAGTCATGACTGAAGCCTTGCCTTAGTTAGAGCTTTAATAGGCTTGGTATAATTCATAGGAGTTTTATCCAGTTGTATTTTCTTCTGCATTCTCAAAAGAGTAAGATAACAAAAACCTTCAAGCCTTACCCTAGTTAGAGCTTTAATAAGCACAGTATTAAATCATGTGAGTTTTATCCAGTTTTATTTTCTTCTCCATGCTTAAAAGAATAAAATAACAGTTTTCCTTTACACGAAGTGTTATCATTACTTATTACATAAATGACACAAATTTAGCAGAATGGAAACCACAATAGCTATATCACCAGCCTGCTGTTTCCTTACTTGCATATGTAGCTGAGCTGAAGTTCATCACTGGTGTAAGGACCAGAAATTTGACCTTTATATTTGTCATTCAACTCAGGGTCCTGCATAAAAGCCCAGATCACTACAGAGCATGGGAGCAGCAAGGAGCAGAAGAGCTGAGTCCTATCTCCTGATAAAGTTGGGCAGAGTTGCAATCCAATCAGAAGTAAAATCTCCTGTTGCATACTTGGCTTTTAGCATCAAAACGGAGACGTTTTTTGAACAGTTCAGCTGCTGAAATAGCCAAATAGCAGCAATTTGGAAGCAGCGACCCAGCCTTTTTTTTTATGACAGATATTTGAGCCCATTCAATAGAGGAGATTTTGTTTAGCCACCTTTGCCCGTGTTGCATCACAAAAACAGCATGCCTGTGCTCGGAGAAGGTCCATGGAGATAATTTAGTTCAACTCCACTGCCAAAGCAGTTACCTTTGGTGACTTTGGCACCAGGCTGAGCAGGACTGTGCCCAGATGACTTCTGAATATCGCTGAGGACAGATTTCCCAGATCAGATCTTTACCATTTGATACATATAAAGCATATCATATGACAAACACTACCTTAATGCTTATGTAGTCTTACTGGCATGAATCACTGCAGAATTATTCAGTGTTTATAGGTGATACAGAAGGTGCACCACTGAATGTATATATATACATGTATAGATATAGATACATCATTTATAAGAACACAGTATTGATGAATTTGTATATAAAGACACAGATGAAATCCTTTTGTTATAAAACTGTCCTGGAGCCTTTCAGAGTATTTTCTGATCAAACTTGGTTTCATCAGAAAAGTTCTCATCAGCTGTACTGCTGATACTTAAAAGAAAAAATATTATGGATGACACTTCACATGAATCTTGTATTCTGAGAGGGCAGATCTACCTGCTGTCCACCATACTGAAGACGGAGATCAGAGAAATCTTCAGACACTTTGATTCTAAAAAGAAGTGAAATGGAACAGGACTGAAAATGCTGCCTGGTTCCAAAGATAAAATTCTAATGAATGTATTTTTATGGAAATTGAATAACACTGTTGTTAACACTGTTGTACCTAGCTATCTATGATTAAATGGCCAGAGCTGCCACAAAAGTGAAGGTTTTCCCTCCGTACTGAGTTGGACTCATTAAACTTCAGGCTTTTTCTGTACAGTACAAGTTGTTACTTATTTTGGCTTTAAAAAGCAAGGCACTGGGATTCATTTCAGCTGATGTCCTTATGAATAGACATAGCACAGCCACAGCTCTGTATGTGAGTTAGCTCCCCAAAGACTCCCTTACAATCAGTGAAGAGATGTAATCACTGCCAGGGCATCATTCTTCTCATACTAAACAGGTAACTAAAATGAGTCAAATTAATTGCTTCCCTGAACTACCAATGTTGCTTGGCACACTTAGGGAACAGAATAGCCATTAACCATCTCTCCACCTGAAGAGCTTTCAGCCAGCACTATCAGCCTGTCTCAGGCCTGGCAAGGGGGCACAGTTAGTGCAATTTGTGCTCCAGGAGTGCAGAATGTAGCTCTTGCTCTTGGTGGTGTAGTGGATGAGGAGGTTCAAAGAAAGGCAGCGTGCTTGTAATAATGTGGGACTTCCCTGATTTTCCAGTTCAAGATATGAATAATCCACCTTTTCTTCATCACATTTCATTTTTCACCTGTCACAGCTTTGTTTTTATTTGCATTCTGTTGCAGCTATGCCCTACAATATTTGGAAAGTCAATGAAACAGGTAAGAAATGGCATTAGAAATACACCATTGAGTAACTGCACCACCTTGTGCTGAACTTTTTGAAGAGTCTCCACTGGCACAAGAAAAATATCTGTCAATTTTTCTATATAAATGGTTTATTAAAAAAATGAGAAAAGAGAAATTATGAAAGAAGTATAAAACTGGTAGAAAGAAGAATCATCTTGGCTGTTGCTACCTGGAGAGTATAATTCCATCTGTCTCAAAAGTAGCTGTTGCAAAGTTTGAAAGATTGATGAATCAGGGAAAACAATAAAAGAAGGAAAAACAAATGTGGACAACACTGGAATAGATTTCAAGTCTTTGCAATAATGCTTTCATCTGTTGAGAAGAAGTTTCTGCCTGCTGTGCAGAACTGTAAGTAAGTAAGCTCATGAGAGCACTTGCCCTTCTTTGGAATTAATGAACTTCCTATCAATGAACTTTTCACACTGTACTAAACACACAGGAAGACTGAATTTTGCATCATTGAGAGTGATGGCTCTGTGTAATAGAGGAGGACATGACTCTGCAGATGTTTTCAAATATAAGCTGGCTGTTTTGTCAAACATAGAAAGCCTTCAAGGACAATGTCATCCATTAAAGTTACCAATTTTTGCATTATTATTTCTATTTAGTGTCCCCTATCTCATTCTTCTGAATTTCTTGCAACACTATGACACAGTGCTCTGGCTAATATTACATTTCTGTATCTGCTGCTGCTGCGTCTAGTGAAGAACTGTTTCTGTTTTTTTTTGCCTCAGGACAAGTCTTGATGAAGAAGGTTCAGATGCAATGTTTTGAAACCCCTGATGATCAGGATCTTCAAATGCAATAAGAATTATTTTCAAAAACAATGAAACCAAAAATGAACACAGTAACATGTTCATATGCACCATGGTCCTACATGGGAATTATGGTACAAGCTGTCTCACAGAAAATGTCTTTTAGAGCTCTAAGGCTGACTGTTACAATTGCATCAACCTCCCCCTCCCATTCTTTCTGTTTTGGAACTCGCATTGTATTTAAGCCTGGAATACAAAGCTAAACATTTTTATTTTTTTTTTTTTTTTTTAATTTTACATATGGACACCAGCCAAATATCTGGGGGCTGTTATTTTGATGTTCAGATCTGCATTGTGCTGTTTAGCAGACGGATTTTCTTTATAATCAGCACACACCCAACATTTCCTCTCCATATGGTAATGGGAAAAACTCTAAACCAACTGTTATTAGTTACCTCATTTACTGCTCATTTTGAAAGACACTCAGCTATTATGCCAAGAAGCATAGCACGAGACCCAAACAACAGCCCTTCTTCTCTTCCTGACAACTTAAGTTTTCAGATGTCAAACCCCAAAAGAAAGATTTTTGAAAGCCCAAAGAAATAGAATGAAAAAGTGCTCTAAAAAAATCAGAGAAATGTGTATCTCCCACTTTATGGACAATAATCTTACCCACTTGTGCAAATGTAGTATAATAAGAGTTACTTTATGTTACTTTTATTATTGGATTCACCTGTTCCTTTCTTAAAATCCTTAGGAGTACAGGTTCTTAATCACAGCCTTATATTACCTTTTGCTGTGTTTTGTTTTGTAACTCATCATTCTTCCAGTTTTATGTCACACTGGATAATCCACATTTTGACAATTGTTAACACCTGACACCTTGATTTTGTTTTCCTAAGGAGAAAGAGGATCATTAATGCTTGTGCTGTTACCTAAAAATCTGTGCAAGTTAATGTTTAATATTAATTTTAAATTTTCATTAAGTAAGCAGTAATATTTCAAAACTTCCCTTTGTACCATGAAATCTCAAGACTCCATTCCTACAAGTACTTCAAGGTGTGAAAAATGCTCTTCTGCCAGACAACGATTTTAAAATGAAATTGCCGTCTTCTACCCTTTTGTGCACTTATCCTAACGACTGCTTTTAATGGGGAGAATTCTGGCCTTCCATTCAAAATTAGTACTGAATTGTATTCAACATATGAGCAATAAAGGTTTTGTTCAACACCTTTTTTCAACCAGCAGCAGTGATCACTGAGGAGAGACATGCTGGGAAATTCTTCAAGCATAAATCTGGAGATCAAGGGGTGCAACGTAGCACAGGGCAGATGACCCCACACCCATGAAGAATAAGCTTTTAAGTCCACCATACTAAATTCAGTAGCATGTAGGTCCACATGCAAGAGTACCCAGGCAGGTTAACTCAGCCATTCAATGAAAATCATCTCCCTGACTCCATTTAGCATTGTCCTGCCCTCAGTTTCACTTCAAACTATCCACTGATGTAGGTATGTTTTATTGTCCATTGTTCCTAGCAAGTCTGTCTCTATGAAGACTCCTTGTTACCTATCCATCTTCTGCAGAAAGCATTTCCACAAGTAATCTAGTTACATCACTACCCAAAATACAGATATAAGTCCAAAAGGAACAATTAATTATCTGGTTTGACCACATGTAGAGCATGTGAAATTTTACCCAGTTTCTTGTGTTAAGACAACTCACTTTGAACTGACCTGCCAGCAGTGGTCACCTGCTTCTAACTTTATTTCCCCAAAGTGCAGTTTTCAAGACCTATTTCTGGACTTCACTGCACTGGGCTTTAGCCACTCTCTTCCCTTATTTGGCTGTTCCATACCAGTGCTCGAGAGCAGCACTAACAGATTCCCTGAGGATGGATATACTAGCAATTAAAGTGGATGTAATTCTGTTTGCTTCCTAGTTTTTAAGTATAGCATACAGAAAACTATTGGTTGCAAGCAGCCAAATTATTCACATTTCCTTCTAATTGTTTCAGAAAAAATAAGTGCAACTCCAATTTAAAAAAAAAAAAATAAAAAAGAAAACACCAAATAAAAATCCTTTATTGAAATAAATGTGCTGAAGAGGCTTCTATACTTCTCAATTGGATCTACATTTGGCAGGTAAACTTATTGACCCCAACCACTAATTAAGAATAAAATCTTAGTGAGGATCTGTCACACAAACCATGGGGAAATAACTGTCTCAAACACAATGATGACATCTCAGTGTCTTCCATTTGCAGCCCAGAGCACTGTTACCTAACCAGTCCATCACTGTTCCATCCCAGAGCACTGTTACCTAGCCAGTCCATCACTGTTCCATCTCTCCCTGCCCATGAATCTGACATGAAGGAAAGATGAACATGTTCAGTAGTCAAAGAAAACTCTTCCGGACATAGCCCTAGAACATGATGGGTGTAGTGGAAAAGAACTGAGCTCTCATATCCATTCCAACCCCAAAGCTTTCCCCCTTCAATGGAGGAGCTGGTGGATTTGGGCCATACCAACAGGAAAAAGGAAAAAGTTACTGAGTACCACATGTACCATGAAGGTATGGAGGCCAGTCTAAGACTGCTTTGAGCACACTAACCTTTTATTGCTTATTTTTTGATTTCCAATATCTTAATTATGCATTAAAGAAAATATATTACGCAAACACACATACACAAGTTCAATGCACTTCTTAATAGCATTCACTTAGCAGTTAATTAAGTGGGGGGGTTTAATTTCATTTTTATTCCACTCCTTACCATTCAATTTCACTTAAAATACTTCCCAATGATTTCATAATACTTTCACTTTAAGCTGAGAAAAATTATTCGCCAGATTTAGGATATTCTGCTAATAACTCATCATCATTCCTGACTTCAAAGGACTTAAGAGCTTTAAAAATTTCTGGCTGCTTATCACAGCAGTGTACAAAACTCTCTGGAAGGAGAACATCAGCTTGTCTGGGGACAGATTAGCAGGGGCAGTTATAACCTTGACCACATGTCAATGAACTTCTTGTTGGCTTTTTTATTTCCTGTGGCTGTGTAAATCTGTGCAAGCAGTGATATAAAGGGGTAGTTAGGCTATTTGTTAAACATGCAAGACAAGTAGAAAACTTATCTTGAATGTTTCTAAAGATAGCACTAATAAACTGTGGAGAGTTTTGATGACTTGTAA
The DNA here is from genome assembly GCA_035222235.1 of Margarornis squamiger. Lineage (NCBI taxonomy): Eukaryota > Metazoa > Chordata > Aves > Passeriformes > Furnariidae > Margarornis > Margarornis squamiger. The sequence continues at coordinate 41,005,043 of JAWWTY010000106.1, read as the reverse complement.
TAAATTAACTTGATTTGACTCCTGTATCAGGAGTGCTGACAATGGCACAACTCTTATCCTTGTACTGTTTGCATGTGGCCATCCACGCAAGCAGGTGGCAGCAAATGCTGAGCAAGACATCTATCTCAGCATCTGTCTCATTTAATGGAGCAGGTGCAGTGACTCCCAAACCAGTTGTGTAAGCAGAACCAAAGGGTGAGTTTATCACCTCAGATATGATCCTGTACTAATGATTTTGACCACAGTCTTTTCCCTCTGCACAGCACTGCAGCACTATCAGATGGATGCCCTAGCTTGGGTTAGAACTAGTTGTAGTTTCTCTCCACAAACCTCCTTTGCTCCATGTTAATGAGGCTGGAATCAAGCTATGGCATATTATGAATATGATAAGAAGAAGCCTAAAAGCTTTGGAAACATCTGGATAGCAGAGCTGTCCAACAGCCATAAATTCCAGAAGCTTTAGTTTTCCTCCAGGTGGGCTAGAAAGAAACAACCTGCATTTTACCAGAAGCTTATTGAAACCAACACATTACTAGAAAATGTTTCCATTGGAAAAGTTGTTAGTTTTCAAATAAAAATTGTTTCAACAAACACTCTCTGATGGCTTCTGACAGTTTTCCACTCCTCTGTCAATGTACTGTCCAGACACCTGCTTCTTCAAGCCCCTCTCCTTCCCATGCCTGTCTGCAGCCCAGGTATTCAAACTCCTTGATGCTGTTGTTCTCAATCCCAGCTAGTTCCTGATGCACAAAGTCTTTGCAATGCCTGATCTGTCCTTGGCTCTCTCTTTTTAAGGTACCACTACCCTAAAAGGCACTTGCTGTTCAGTGTGCAAGCAACATCCCTAGCCTGCCCAGTCATCCTTCCATTAACTACTATTAACTGCCAAGATCCCACCTTCCTTGGTAAGAAACCTGCCTTTTCAGCTCTTTACAGCTGTACTTACATCTATCTCTATTTTGGCTCTATTTTGAACACTCCACAATCTCTGCAGGTGCCTTTTCTGGAAGCACTTCTATCTATCCCAGAGGCAGCGCCTACTACTGGCAACTTAGAGAAGTTTTTCTCTTCTCTTTGTCCCACCAAGCTGTCCTTATATATAGACATGGCTTTGTTCCTGATTTCCATCAGTCACTAGCACCACATCTGCCCTTTCCTACCTTCCTTCCTGCACCCCAGAAAAGCCCTTTGCATAGTACAACTGCTACTCCCTGCACTTCACTGGAAGTCTCCTACCTCAGAGCTGTTGCCAGTCCCTCAGAGCAGAGGATACTAAGTTATTTCAGAGCATGAATAAATGCTAGGATCAGTTCAGGGGGAGTGTTTTGACTTAGAGCAGAAAATTTAAATACTCTTCCCTTGAGCTGTTTTCCTCTCCCAAGCACAGAGTGGTGAGAGATTGTTTGAGGAGTCTGGTGAGTCCTTCAGACTGACTATGGGAAAGGCTGTGAAATGGCAGCAGCTGTGTGGAGAGCTACAGATGCCAGTAAGTAACTGGCAAACTCACCAGCTCCAGGTACTTGAGACATGAATAGACCCTGGGTGACTTCTGCTCACCCCCAATTCTAGAATCATAGAGACAGGGGCAGGAGCAGGGCTGGAGTGCTGACTCCTGTGTCACACAAAAGCAGGGGAATACCACTCTGCTCTGAAAGTTATTAGAAGGGGTTTTATCAGGAAATGCTGGGTCATCATGTCTTCTCAAGAGAATTCACTTGCTCCGCCAAAACATTCACACATAATATTTGTTGGGTAAAGTTTCCCAACTCCAGAATGGAATTTTTAATGGGGAGAAGTAGAAAGAGACTAGTCCACCCCAAACAGAATATAACTTTCCAAGGTACAGAGCCTGGAATAAGGATATGGGGGAGATCAGAAAGAAAGGAATTTAACATGCCTCTCATAACCTAGGTGTGGGGGGCACTGCATGGCAATGTATTAATTATTTTGGAAAGCTCTGAAGGCTTTGTTTCCTCTCAAGGCAGAGTGGGAAAGTTCAGATTTGAAGAACACAACAGCTAAAAATAAACACACTGGGAAAAGTTACAAAGGTGTAGGCGGGGGTGTAATGTTTGTAAAACACTGTAGTCAAAATATTTTAGCAGATAGCATTTGCAGACAATTCATTTTAAAGCTGCTATATGTGACACACATACAGACTGCATTTCTTTAACTTCCTCCCACACATTCGGATCCTATTCCTCTTGGCATGCTCACCCTAAAACCCTCTGGAATCTGATCACCAAACTGAATCTGAAAAGTCGGGATGTTGCCTGACGTCTTTGCGCCATCTACTGTCTTCCACAGATCTTAGTAGTCAACTCACACTTCTTTTTTTTTTTAAATGCAGAGAACAGAGTAGATATTTTTATAGAAGCACTGATTATAATTGTATTGTCTTGTTCCTGGGAGGTAATAGTAGCTCAGAATCCCAACTCACTTTTTTACTTTTCTTCTCTCTACTATTATGACAGTCAGACTGACCTCCAACAGGTCACAGCCTGTTCAGGATTTCTCCAACTCCTTAAAAAGTTATCTCCTTTTGGTTTTAAAATGTTCCAACACTTCATTACCCCAGCTTCAAAAAAGATGACCCGTTTTTAATACCTTTTATCCCCAAATAATGTTTTTCCTGTGAGATGAAAAGGGGTCTTTTAAGAAACCAGCACAATGAAAAGATAACGTTCTTTGTCTTTGCACAAAGAGAGCCTACAGAGTAGTTCGTGCATTCCCAGGATACTTCCTGGATGGGAAGCGATATATAATTAAACACCTTCCTTAGAGCTGAAGAAAGGACCAGTGTCTAAAAATGTCACCTCCAGCTGCTGGACACCAAATGCTTTGTGAGAGAAAGGCTCCTTGCCCGAAGGCTGGAGATGTTCCCCTGAAAGCACCTTCTGAGCATGATCAATAATCAGCAAAAGGAAGCCTGAGGCTATCAAAACCATTACTTTTCCATATATGCCAGCTTAATAACTAAGATATTGGATATTAGGTTAAGATGATATGGCCACAACAGTAACAAATTTACCTTTAAAACTACAGCCCACTTACTTAGATAAGCAAATGCTTTTCCAGTCTGAATTCATATACTTTATAATGAAAAAAAAAAAAATTAGCTTATGTTCAGCTTGTTGCTTCTGCTGGAAGACTTCTAAAAAAAAAAAAAAAAATTTAAAAAAAAAAAAAAAAAAAAAAAAAAAAAAAAAAAAAAAAAAGCTGTTCCTGGAGTTTCATGTAAAAAAAATTAGCCATTAGCAAGCCATAGGGGAGAGAACAAAAGTGCAGCTAGCTGAAATAGATTTCTGACAGTAACTAATACTGGATGCTAAGGGAAATAATATACGCAATGCAGCAGAGTCAGAGAGTATTAATTTCCCCTGTTTCCCTGTTTATACACTCATTCTTCAGCAATCAGCAGCTGTGGGTTCCTGAGCTGATGGATATACTCCAACTGCATTTAACAGCCACCAGTGGACCAATCCTTCATGACTTTTCCTGATCTTCTTTTGTCTAGTTTTGTGAACTTTAGTCTCCACAGCATCCTGTAGTAATAACTTCCTGAAGTGAACTTAGTGTGGTACAAAAAGGATTTTTCTTGTACTGCTTCTGCCCTATCACATGCATGATAATATTTCCCCCTATGATCATAATGATAGTATATCACCCTATAAAGACTTCTAGGCAAAAAGGTAACCAGAAACTCAATTCCCCAATGTAAAACCCATGGAGAAAATAATCCTTTGGAAAAAGCATAGATGCCTTCTAGACATCTCTTTTTTTTAAAGGTAAAAACTCATTCCTTTCTCTTTGATAAATTATATTCATCAGGAATTTGCAAGTCTAAAGGATCACAGGAGGAATATGCTATCACCAGGTCACGGCTGAGAAGACATATAACACTACAAAGTCCCTTTCTCCTTGGGTTCACCATATACTACTCAGCCTTAAGGTGAGAAGCAATTCATGTCTTCAGTGCAAGTAGGTGTGGTTTTGCTTTATGAATTCACAGCAGTGATGAGAAACTTACCTTACAAATATGTGTACTGTAATGCTTTTTAGACATTGGCACTCTTTAAGTGTACTACACACAACTTACTAACTGCATCTTATACACCAACATACACACAGATACGTATACAGTTATAATATTTATAGATACTTGTGTATCTATAAATATACTTGTGTATATACACTTAATTATAATACTTAATAATAGACTTTTCCTTTTAATTCAGAAATTCTGAAACTAATTTAAATGAAGTATCATTCATTGTCTATTACTGCAAGTAAAACTCGATCAACTTAAAGTAAACAGGGAAGCTACTATTTTCCTAAAGAGTTATCTTGAATAATTGCGAGGTTTTTCTTACTATTTTTATCCATTATTTGGGATTACATGTTTTAAATGCTGGCCTCTTGAATTTGAACATAACCCATGAGGTATTTTTTTCAACATTAATTAACGGTGCAAAATTGCCTTTACTGGTCCCAAAAAGGGACTGGACACACTTCTGATCTACAATTTGCACAGTTCAAAAAAATTATGTCCCAACACACTAGTGGTTCCAAATGGAGTAGATTTTATTAGAATATGCTGTTTCTGGCAAAAAAATTTTGAAGGATCTTGTAATTTTTTAATAAAAGCAAATATATATGAAAGATATACCTCACATCAAACTCAAAATAAAATGTTTGGGATTGACTCCTTTCTGGAACATTGCCCTACTTTCTCCTTTAATACCATTTAAACGTACTGATATTTCATTAACCTAGTATATCGTGTGTAATATTTCACATTTTTAAGAAAAACCTTAACTCTACCACTTCCTACCTTTAGACTATTTAATTTCCCAGCTTTATTCAGGTAATATATATCAAAGTATGGATACAAATGGTGTTGTAATTTAGTTTAATACAGTCACGTTAGTTTTTCACCCCTGACAGAATTTACCTTGCCCTGTCACTTGATAAACATTTTGTCCGCTTAGTAGTCACCAGACATGGTGCAGTCTGGTGCTGTGCCATTAGATGTCACTCTGGACCATACAAAAGAAGATCAAAGCATGAACTAGCATCTTCCCATCTGCGAGCAATAACCCCAATTTCAAAACAGGAGATACATCTTCCAAGACTGCATCTTACCCATCTGCCCTCTCCAATATGTGCACCTTGGCCCCCACCACTACTTTCCTCTGTGGCTGCTGGCTGTGCTGACACAATGGCTCACATTGGAGAGCAGGTTAGATGCCATACAGCAAAACCTTAGCTCTGTCCTGTCCTTTCATTTCAGGACAGAACAATTTCCAAGGTCCACAGCACCATGAAAAAACATAGCTGTGGGGTGACTCTGGGAGGGCCAAAGGGCAATGCTGAGCATGGTGTTTGAGCTTAGAGCAAATAAGGCAGCAAATGAGATATCTGGTGCATTGGACCTGAAGCAAACCAACTAACCACGTTATTACTGAACTGGTTCTTATGGGCTCCAGTTTTTAGTCTTTTTGGTTGATTGGTTGGTTGGTTGGTTGGTTAGTTAGTTTGAAGTTTTCTTCTGAGTTGTTCCCAGTGAAGCATTTCATCAGCTTGTTGCAACCCTGCCATGAGAAGGGGGTACTGATGGTAACTTTGATATCTGGGGAAGCAATAGCATTTGCTAGGTAAGGTACTCCCATGTCTGTTAGGTGGATTCTGTTGATGCTGAAATCCTGAGGGGGAAAAAAACCCACATATTGACTTCTTGTGGCAGCCTAATCACAGCCTAACTGCACTTATGGTGTTTGTTACATTCCCAATCTTCCAGGCTAGGGTGTCATGGTGTTTTATGTATAATCTGCTGTGAGCAGAGCTGCCATGCCAAAACCGGACAAATTTTAAAAGTTCCCAGACTTCCTGTTGACATGACTGTACAACAGCTGTGGAGTTTTGGGAGCATCGTGGAATTTCAGCCAAAGAGAGAAGTACTGCTTGGGATAAGACTTGCCCATTGCCACATCGTTCCACTAATTCTAAGCAGCTCACAAACAGTCAAAGGTGGGGCGTCTTTGAAGTACCTTGTAATCTAATAATATTTATGTCTTTTAGGCAGAGCACCTCATATGTCACAGCAAGACAGGGTTGGATTAATTTAAAAGGAAATTAAAGAAAGGATTATAAAATCCAACAGGTTATTAAAGGTTCTGCTTTCTGATGGCAGAGGCATTAGACTGTTTTAGAAACCATGCTGCATACACACACACAGGTGGAAAGCCGAAAGAACAGGGGAAATGAATATAAGCTTTCTTAGCCATGTAAGCAAAATTCACTTTGAATCAAGTGAGAAGCATAGTATTGTCAGACTGAGAGCTCACATACCAGAAATTACAGCCCTCGTTGGCGAACTTAGCGCAGAAACCAGTTACTCAGGGAAGCAGCTCTTATTCCTCCTCCAGAGATGAGGATCCAGAGCATGAGCTCCTGGGGTCACATCACATGGCTGTGCTGTTTTAGGGGGTTCCCAGTGTGACTAAGACACACAAACTGACAAACCTGAACACAAACACCAAGGATGCAGGAGTGCTGCAAATATTACCAGTGTTCCAAGTCCAGCCTGATGTGTAAATATTGACCTGATATCAGCATCAGGTGAGGAGTGTTCTTTCAGTATGAGTAAAGTATTTCAAACTGAGGCAACTTCAAACTGAAGTGGCAGGAAACCAATACCTTTCAAATTTGGACTGTCACCATCACCTCCACCATTACAAGGGGCAAGCTGCTGCTCTGAATGCTGGAAAAAGGAATTGCTGAATTTGCAACACAGCTGTTGTCCTGAAAACCTCCTGTATGATTCTCATGGTGTTCTTGAAAGATTTGATGGTTTGTCTGAGAGGGTTGCTTCTCAGCCTGCAAGACAGCAAAGTGCCTCTTTTTGTCCCACCTTCATTCTTTTCAGCAATATGAGACAAGAAAGTGAGCATTTTCTTCCTCATTACACTCTTGAGTGTCAACTTCTTTTCTCATTTTCCTACATTCATCAAGGGACAATCAGAACCATATCCTGAATCTCTGTCATAGGGTAGTAAAGTAGTAAATAGTAAAGCCTGACATCTCCTCTGCATTTCACCTTATGTGGTGGAGAGAAGAGGCAATGCCATTCATTTCAGTACTGCCTCCATAGGACTAAAAAGACAAAGGCTTCCTGTTGCTACCTTAATTTGACATCCTGAGAGGGCTGGATTACTGTCTTCTAGCCAGGATAGATCTGCAACAGAATATGCTGATTAGCAAACAGAAAATGGATATAAAGCAAATCTAGCCTTCTAAATTTTCTCTAGGAAAAATTTCACGGTATTTGCACAAGTATTTCCTTGCGGGAAAGGAGATTTGAGCATCTAATTTAAAACATCCTGTTCTGTGAAGATGAAATATTTCTTTGGGGGTCCACACATGTGGAGATGCTTTGTTTTTTTGCAAGTGTTTCTGAGTTTGTCCTTAATCTGTACTACAGCTGGTGCATCAGTGTTATTTTACAGGTATTAAAAACATTCAGCAGGGTAGCTGTTAGCTAAGGTTTCACACTCTTGATAACAGATAACAGATGTTCTTCATGGTAGCAATGAGGATAGCAGCTGCCTCTGTTTTGGAAGAGACAGTGAAGAACTTGATCCACACTAGTGTTTGGAGAGAGCTGATCTTAGGGCTTCTGGCATACCCAAAAAGTTTTAAAAAAAACACAAATATCTCACGGTCAGAAGATGGAAAAAAGCATCTATCTTGCTGCTAACATGGGTCTGGGTGAAAATTTCTCCACCTTTGCAAGGTACGTTTTGAGTAAGGACTTCTGCAATGTATCTACTATGTTGAGAAACAGCTAATGAGCCATACACAGAAGACAGAGGAAATGTATCGGTCCAGCAGGGAAGAGGAATCTGGGAAACAGAAATGGAAACAATCTAATGATAATTTCAGCTCAGTAAAAGGGAAGAGACTGTGCTACTTAATTCTACTTTACTCAAGGTGCTGCAGAAAGCATGGATTGTGCAGGGTTGCCCAACGCTCTCAGGGGACGCTCAAGCTATGGCATGGAGCCATGAGCTAGTACTGCAATTACAAACTGGCTGTGCCAAAGCAGTGCTGGGGCACAAAGGAGCTCAGGGACTCCAAGAGAAGGACACTCCCACAGTCCTGCTAGGACCTGAAGGAGTTATCTCTGGACACACACTGCACTAAGGTAGCAGCTGCCTCCAGATCTCCAAAACAGCAGTGCTCCCATGGTTAGTGAGAACAGAAATAGCAGGAGTCTGTCCTGAGAGTGAATAATGTCAGATCTGAGAGAGGAAGAGCAAACATGCAGATAGGACACGTCACCAAATCCAAACCTGAGCTGAGTAATTTTTGGAGGTTCAGTTAGTATCTTAAGTGACTTCAGATCTCCTCTGTTTCTCTCCATGTCATTCTGAATTTCTAATAGTGTTACTGATTTTTTTCCTACCATCATTCTTAAATATCTAACTATGGAAACACTTCCAGAGACACTGTGACTTCAAACCACTTCCCCAAGCTCCAGATTCAATTAACATAATGAGGCAGGCAGTCAGGCAAAGCCTGGACTGAGATCTAGAAATGCCTGTCCCTTGGTGACCTAAAAGTGATTATTACCTGGCAGCAGGACTATACTTTTCTGGTTCTCACACCAACACGTTTGGCAGTAACTGCGTACCACTGCATCATGGCCTGTAGTGTTTTATAAACATAACAATTACAAAAGCCCCCACGCGAGGGGTAAATACTCCTCTGAAATTCCTTTGCCAACCCTTTGGCACTAGTATTTGAGAGAACACATATGCACACAACACCAAACAATTACCACAGACAGTGGAACGAGCACCAGCAATTCCCACAGTTGTTCTGCACCCACTCCCAATGGCAAAATGTCTGTTGTTCACAAAACCTATTATCAGGTGTATTAGGCTTATGCAGCAAGCTTTTGGAGGCTGGAGGGGTGCTATAGGGGTGGCTTCTCTGAGAAGCTTGAAGCTTCCCCTATATCTGACACAGCCAATGCCAATCAGCTCCAAGATGGACACACTGCTGCCCCAGGCTGACTAAATCAGTTTGTAGTTAATACCTCTGTAATGACATATTTAAGATGGGCAAAAAAGTATTGCACTGGGGTAATTACAGACAGAAGAAGGAGTGAAAATATGTGAGGGAAACAACAAAGGAGGGAGAGGAGGTGCTCCAGGCCCCAGAGCAGAGATTCTCATGCAGCGCATGGTGCAGACCACGATGAAGCAGGCTGTTCCCCTGCAGCCCATGAAGGTCCACGGTGGAGCACAGGCTCACCTCCAGCTTCTGAAGGAGCCCCAAAAAAGCCTGTGACCCTGTCAGAAGCCCATGCTGGTGGCAGGCTCCTGGTAGGAGATATGACACATGGGGCACTCCATGGGGGAACAGCCTGTTTCTGAAGGACTGCACCCCATATAAAGGGACTCAAGCTAAGCAGTTAATGAGAACTGCAGCACATGGGAAGGACATACTTTGGAGAAATTCATAGAGGACTGTCTCCTATGGGAGGGACCTCATGCTGTAGCAGGGGAAGGACTCCTCTTCCTGAGGAGGAACCAGTGGCATAAACATCTCATGAACTGACCATAACCCCTATTCCCCAACTCCTTGAGCTGCTGTGGGGGAGAAAATAGAGAATCAGGAATAAAGTTAAGCTTGGGAAGAAGGGAGGTGTGGGGGAAAGGTATTTTTAAGATTTGTTTTACTTTTTATTATCCTAATTTTGATTGGTAATAAATTAATTTCCTCAATTTGAGCCTGTTTCAACTGTGACAGTAAGTGGTGAGTCATTTCTCCCTGTCCCTATCTCAACTCATGAGCCTTTCATTGTATTTTCTCTCCCCTGTCCAGCTGAGGAGAGGAGTGATAGAGAGGTTTTGGTGAGCACGTGGCACCCAGACAGGGTCAAACCACATCAGGAGACTGTTTTACATCCAATAGGTCAAGCTCAGAACAAACTTAATTTTTCAAGCTGGATTCAGGTATGCTCAAAGCAGATCTGTCTCAATAACTTGGACAGACAATTTATATGTAGGGAGTAAAGAGTCATTACCACCTGAAATTTTCTACCAGTGCCATAACTGAAATAACATTCTAGTATAACCTGTACTTGTCCAGGAATTAGAGAACTTCTCTGCTGTCTCAATTTTGATTCAGATTTAACCCAGCACACTCTTGACACAGGCCTCTGTCCATTCCATAAGCTGCTCTACTCCTGTCCATTCAAGCAAACTCTCCCCAGTATGTCTGAGGTTAGGTATAAGAACATTCAGTGGGTGAGACTCAAGATGCTTATTTTGTAGCTGACACAGATGGGCAGAGTACCTTGTATACCTTGCAGGCAAAAGGACACCAAGACAAGTAAGAGAGGCTTTGTGTGCTCACATTCTTACATTAGAACGACATATGGAAAGAGAATGAGGCCACACGAGCTTCCTGTGGTGAGGAATGAGATGTTACATATGGTAGTATGTACAGAACATAGTAGTATGTTTTTCACACAACACCAAAACCTCTCATGTCCAATTAACTCTATTATATGTCTTTTCTGTAATCAAATAATGATTGAGGATTACTTGGGCATGGATTACTTATACAAATTTATTATACTTTAAGTGATTTTAAGAACACAGCATTTTATAAAAAATTCTAGCTACAGTTTCCTGTTCCCTAGCTTTTCCAGGTATTCACATGGCAGCGTACTTTGCAATCAAACTAGTCTAATAAAAACTACAATTAAGAATGTAACCAAGGAATCTTTCTTCATAGACAACTGACAAATTTGCTGAAGAGGAGTAAGTTTTAGAGAGGCCGACATGGCAAAGTCGAGATACAGATAATGTGTATTTGTGATTGCATGTGTTTGTTCACAGCCTATTCATACAAAAAATTGTGAACAGAAATGTTAAACAAAGCAAAAACACCAGTGGCAGAGGAATTAGAGATCAGCTATGCATCTCCCATTCATCTTCCCATCCTGGAATGTGCAATATGTGCTTTAGCCCATCCCATTGCTGAGCACACATGCTTCTAAGTTTTCCATTTGTTTTTCCACAGCTCGCTAATGACTTATAACTGCCCGATCATCACCCTGCTGCAAGGACGATGATGAATTCAGCAGACCCAACATGCAAATGGAAAAGTATGCAAAACTCTAACTGTTGGTAGCAATATGCAACTGGAGTTTTGCAAACCTGCTGGTGTTTTGCAAACCTGTTAGTTGTGTAGCATGCTGAAAATACAGTTTTGGAAAATAAGCACCATCCTCCTGCCAGCATAGCTCTTCTGCAAATATGCCTAACAGCAAAGAATCATTGTCTGTAAAGTAATTCAATTTTATTCAGCAGCTAGTTTAGTTAACCTTTACAGGAAAGAAAGAAGTGAAAAATAAACAAATCTTAGTTTGCCATTGCTCTTTTTAGACATGACAAAATGGAGCAAAGGCTTTATTGATAAGAAAAGTTTGCCATCATATTGCTCCACAGACACATTTAGCAATACTGCAGTGGTGTGATGTACACCGGTGAATTCTGCCAGTTTATAACACTGGAGCAATCTCCGCTATGGTTTTCTCACTGACCTAGCCATGGGGCCCACACAGACCTCAGTTTTAGGAAACGGAGATGCAATTGAAGCTCTGTGATTAATTCTTTCAGGGTAGACTCAGCAGGAAAGCACACTCCCCAAGGCATGTTTTGCATATATCTGCTCCTTCTTATACAAAGAAGCAAAGCAATTATTGAAACACAGGATACAGCATATGGGTTTTCATACACATCTGTCATAGCAAAAGGAAAAAGATTTAACATTAGCAGAAAAAAGGAATTTGATAAGGTTTCTTCTCCCATTTCAGATGTTGCTGACATTGATGTGTTTCTGTGGGGATACACATATCAGCACTTTCTAAAACAAGTCATTTAAGAGGAAACATTTCCCAGTCACCACAGTGCTGTGCAATTCTTATACATCATCATATAAATCTTCTTAGCTCACAAAAATATTCCAATTAACCATTCAGGACAGTGATCAAAACTGCATCAATCCCATTCTATCCTTCCTACAAAAACAGATGCATTTTAAAGCATGCCAAATAAAATCACAGTCCTCACAAGCCAGCAGGTTTTTGGCTTGATTTTTTTCTGCTTTTTAGTGAAAGAATCCAAAAGGAGCCGGCCTATGAGCATCCAGCAAGTTAAGGGTGCATTATCTGAATGCATTCAATGCTTGTTAGTCAATAAAGGTACATTACCATGCCATCCTCTGCATTGCAGTCTAACCCCCACTACCTGCACAGATCTCCAATGCAAATAAATACAAACACCAGCTAAATCAGCATGCTGTGAAACTGTAAGAGGAATTCCTCTTTCCTTCCTCAGCTAACTATTTTTAACAAAAGACTTTTAGTTCTGAATACTCTGCAGACCCAGAATTTGAAGATGTATTTGGCAAGATTAAGATTAATGGGTCTTTAGGCTTCACTTTAGCAAGATATTAAAGCCTATGTCAAACTTTGAGAATAGACGTAGTGTTTTGGTCTCCAGTGGGACCACTCACCTATTTAGAGTTAGGTGAGTGTTTACACATCTTGCTGAATAGGTGCCCTGGGGCTTTCTAACCTTATGTCCTGAAAACTTTTGCCATCCTTGACTAAGCTAGTCAATACAGTGCCATGAAAGGACCCTTTTTTCTCCCTTTTTTTTCCTGGCATTGGGTTTTGTTCTCATTGGAAAAAACTATTTGAGTTTGGGTTTTTTTTTCACTTACTAAACTTTAAGTTACATCTGTCAAGAAAAAAAGAGTGCCCTTCCTTTATAAGGCCTCAGAGTTAATCAGTGGAATCCTGCAATACGGCAGGAGGAATACTTTATACTCTGGAACTGCACACTGGCATGTAGCTGTTTCTGTTGAAAACACATTCTTTTTTTGAAGAAGTAGGCTCAGACCTCACACATACCAGGATTTGCTTTGTTTTTCAGAGAAGTGGATCAAAGAACTTTGAAAATAGGGAGATCATAATATTACACACACACATATATATGCATGCAAAGACTGGTGAAAAGACAAATCCACATGTAAATGCTGGTTAAGAATCAGATGTGAAGTGTACAATGTGAAACAAAGCAATGGAACAACAATTCTCTAATTGGTGTAACTTAGGCTTCGACAGATTAATTTCTTATTAATGCTGGACAAGTGAAAGAAGCAAATCATGGTCCCTTGGACTATAAGGGAAATAAAAATGATAAATGGTTAAATCAACCAAACAACAGAGACTGTGATTCAAAATACTTTT
>JAWWTY010000106.1:40832361-40991607 GCA_035222235.1 Margarornis squamiger | reverse complement strand
TTGTGAAATCCAAAAATATTTCCAATATTAGCAGAAATGTACACATGTAAAAATAACTGCCTGTGTAGGAATAAGAGCAGACCCTGGAGTGAGGGATTACAAATCACTCGGTGTAATCTGGCATACAAACAGGAAAAGGTGGCTACTTGGATATGCAAACACGATCACCTGTATTGAAAAGGCGTTGAAGAGAATGAAGTAAAAAGAAAGTAACAATGAAGACCAAGAACCAAACTGGGACGAGTGTCTGCAACTGTATTGCAATGTCGATGGAATTCACAATTAATATTAACAACAAAGAAGAGAGTTTTAAACAAGATTATAATGAAATCTCCATGTGATGTGAATTTGCTAAACATTATGAATTATAATGAGGGCAGAAAAATATTGCTGCAGAGCCAACAGAAATCAGGAGGACTGGAAGAAAGTGAGGTTTTCTGCAAAAAAATACAAGATACAACTGGTGAGAGGAAACATGAATTTTCATCAGGATGCCAGTGAGTGAGACCAACAGGTGTAAAAAAAAGTATTGCTCAATGTGAAAAAACACCCATTATTCTCCTTGGCTTCTGATATAACAGCACAAGGCAGACTGTGTCCTGGCTTTGTGTGCCTCATTTCAGGCAAGCATTCACCTAAAAACTGTTCTTAGAAGAAGCTGAGGTGAAAAAGGGCAATCAGCACTGAGTGAGCACAATCCAGTGCAAGGCTACAAGCACATCAGAGAAGCCTGCAGGGGCAGCAGAATGGCCACGTCTCTGTTTCTTCTCTGCCTGTGCCCCAGCCCAAGCAGCCAGCTTGGCTTCTTCCATCAGAACGGAGAGGAGATTTTTTTGAAGTGATGGGGAGGGACTCTTGCCACTCTTGGGAGTAAGTTATTGATAGCTCCTCTTCAAAAACTGCCTTACTTCTATCACCATGGGACAGTCTTCTGGTCCAGCACCTCCCTTTAGAACTCTTCCATCATGTGGCAGAAGCACCTAACATCTACATTTGGCATCTCATTCTTAGAGGCACCAAAAATAAATGTTTCCTTTATTTCCAAAGAGCCTTACACCAACTTTATGTCCCTGAACACATGACTCTCTGAGCACTGGCCCCAGGCCAGCTGTACACTACATGTGCCCCACAGGCACCTCTAGTTATGATTTGTTGTAAACTTAGACCTCTTGTAGTTCAAATAATTCCCTTGTGCTTCAACTTCTTCCCTGCTAATTAGGATGGCAAGCTTTTATAGCCATACCAAATTGTGTAACTTTTTTTTCCATTTTCTATTAGCTCCCACATCTCTCTTTCTGAATACTGATACCTCTGACTCTGTTTTCTGGCTTAAATCTTGGACTTCTGTCCCCAGACTCATCCTGTCTCCTGTGTGCCACCCTTTCTGCCTACCCAGATTTCAGGTCCCCTCCATTCTCCTGCATATTTCGTGCTTCTTGAAGTCCTCAAAGCAACACTTGAGGTTCCACCATTAGCAACATTTGCTCATGAGCCTACACAGTCAGTCTATCTACCCACAGATTTATGGATAGGCACATGTTTTTACATGATCCAAAATATTGACTTTTAGTTATACAGATTTTAGTTGGAGGGTATAAACTGGAGAGAAACAAGAATAAGCACTTTCATGCTAAGCTTGTGACAGCCTCAGCAAAGCCTCCTCCCTTCCCTGCAACTCCCACCATTGTGCTGGGGGTGTCACAAGAAAATCAATCTGCAACCCTGTGAAAAATAAACAGAAATAAGCACAAAAACAGATGGACATCTCTTAATCCCTGGTAGCCGAAGACAGGATTTTACTCATGTTTTTAGAAAATCTCTCCTTCTAAAGACTTCTATCACCTCAAATCTGGGTTTGTAGCAGAAGATGTGAGAGCTGTGCTCTCACTTCCTTTTCCCTATCCATTACCATGTAAGCTATATTTCAAAAAGTCATTTTTTTCAATTCAAAAAAATTCTCTGAACTCTACAAAGAGCCATTCCAACCAGTGATTTGTTTCTTTCTAATTAAATAATCCTCAAGACATCAGATCTTAAGAAGAATGTTTTCAAAGGCAGCTGTTCTGCTAATTAGACAAAATGCCTGGACGATGGCAATTTACTTAGAGTCACCTCACAGAGGGACACACACACACTGCTATGCATTCTCTGGCAAACAGTGCTAGCACAGAACCAACACTACCCTGTGAGGGCAACACAAGGGTTTAGTACATTTTCAGGATATTCCTAATGGTAGAACTTAAAATGTCCAAAAACTGCCAGGCTTGTGTTAGACTTGACTCGATCCACATGTGACCGAAACCACATGTTCTGCACCCTCCAACTAACCTTCTAAACATCCACCAGATGTCAACAGCTCAGAAGATCCCCTTAGGCAGTGTCTCTGCATGAGACCCTCAGCAGGATCGATGGCAAAAGGCTTGTAGAGTAGGACAGCAGGACAACACAGAGGATAGAGAGGCTGGCTGGCACAGTAAGGATATGGGTGCATGCACTGAATTTCTGTCATGTCAAGAGACAGAATCTAGTTGTTTAGAACCTTCTCACTGCCACACATGCCTATGTCAATACAGTCTAAAGACACAACTAAAACACAAGCTGAAGCTTATGCAGGGAAACTTTATATCCCTACACGAGGGAATGTTACCAAAACCACCCTGTAAATTATTTTTCACAACAAAACATGAGCAAACGCGGGAAACAAACTGCAATTTAGCTCTTGAAGTTGTCTGGTATACTAAACCATTTTGTGTACTCTGGACTTCATCCAAAGCAAACATTCAAGTACTTTTCTTTTAAACACATCTGGAGGTCAATAAATATTGTCCTTGGCCTAACAGTAGTCTCACACAAACTGGTTAATACGCATCCAAAAAATAAGGAGTAAAGTAATTTCTGTGGTCACATGAATATCTGGCTTCACTTTCAAGTCCTACCACAGATTTCCTGTTCGATCCTGTGTAAAAGGGTTAACCTACTTTTACATCTCCATCTGCCAAAGAGGGTAAATAACACCTGCCTCCTTTCTGGTGGTTTATGAGGCTCTAAAGGGCATGTCTCTACCACAGGTGCAGGCACACCCAAGCTGGCTCTATAGAGGAGCACTAATTGTGTTCCTCATTTTTCTAGAGATTCAAACTAGAATACTCAGTATTCAATTTACCAAAGTGCGGAGTGCTCAGAACTGAAACTGAAGTTAAAAGGAACTTTAACTGTGTAACTGTATATTAACTGCATAATAGTAAGTACACTGAAAAATCAGGCCAAAGGCATTTCCAGTGGGCACCCAAAATGAACGAGCATTTCTGAAATGAAATTCAGTGCCTCAGGTCCTCCCTTATTAAACAAAATGGCTTTATACTTTTTGGGATGTTGTAAAGATATCATTCATTCATACTGTAAGGCACTTAATAGCTAGAATGCTAAATATAGTTTTAAAAAGCAAAAAATTCTATCTGTAGTGCACAGCTTAAATGACCTGCAGCAAATAAGGCACGGGATGGAGAGTGAGTACAGAAGGCTTTGAGTAGTATCTTTCATTCTATACACTTATCGAGGAATAGACCCATGGAACAACACTGTGCAATTATATAATAAAAACCAGAACCTAAAAAAAGGTTATGTAAGCAAATTGTTTTCTTTCCTACTGTTTTATTGTCTGATTTTGTAACCATATCATTCATTCACTACAGCTTTTTTGTAAAATTTCATGTACCTCAGAATCTGTAGGTGGAAAACAGAAATTTTATTTCAATTCTTGCATAAATCAAGGGCAGTGTCTTTGAAATTATTGCAATTAAAGTAATGGAAATGAAAAGTCAAACCTTTTGGCTTCTGAAAAGTGTAAGCAATGTTTAAGCATTTGGATTCAATATGCTAAAGCTAGGCAGCAAAATAAGGTGTTGCCTATAGACTGCTCACTTTTTTTAGGTACTTCTTGAAGTCTCATGAAATTTCACAGAGTATCAATACTGAACATTCTTATCTGTAAGTCACTAAGAATAGCAGAAGTTTTCCAAGTCCCTATTATGGAACGTTCACTTTTACTGCTGCCTCTCCTGCACATAATCCCATGGTTTTAAATTTGGGGGCGATTCACACCTTTTATTCTTTACCCCAGAAATCAAGCAACACAAGATATTTGTTGAGTTATTTGAAAAGATTAAATGACATCATAAGGGTTCTGTGGAATAATGTAATCAGTACAACAGAGGGGATAATAAGGAAGCTGATTAGAATAACGATACCGCTGTGATATAGCCCATTTGGGATTTAACGTATGGAAAGATAAAACAATGAAAGAAGAGGAAGAACAAAGAGCAAGGGACAACAGTCCCACGCAAGGGAAAGGGGGAAAAAATATATGGCCTTATAATATCTAATTCTCCTATCAAGTATACACTAAATGGTAGCTGTGTCAGTGACTCGTATTTGGTCATGTTAGAACATGGTTTGAATAATTTAAGGAACTGTGCTGTATGTCTGTTTTAACAAGTGCCAAACCAAGTGATTTACAAAAACACTTCACTCCTCATACCTGCAGTGGCATTTTGCAAGATTCTTGCCACACGCCACACGATGATGGTTGTCTGGTTCTTCGCCACCCTCCATCTGAGAGGTGGTAGAATTTCATGCTGTCTTTTGTCAGCACTTTCAAGAGCATCTTCGTGTTGAACTCAGTTTTTCTTTCCACCTTGTAGATGAATAGTTCAGTCATCCTGGCACTGAGGCATTGCTCTGCACAAGGAAGTTCCATGAGAGGAGTGAGAAAGGAAGAAGAGGTATATTCGTTAAAGAAAAAAAACCCCAAAACTAAAACATGTTTTAGGTGATGTCATACAAGTCATAGCTCATGCGCTTTAACCAAGCACTGCACGACTACGAGTCATTCCTGTTCCATCTGCAGATGGAGACATTCGTGAATACTTGGGCTTGGCTTGTCAGAGTAGAACCCCTTCTGACATAGTCCAACTTTGCAAGGTAAACACTGTTCTCAAATGTTCAAGCTACATGAAAACTATTGAAAGTGACATTATGATAGCAAAGCTTGGGTCCTACTGAGACTACCAAATACTGTGTTACACAGGACTCCGTGAACAAACATGGGAATAATTTGCGCCTCTGTCCCCCAGCAGGAGCTGGATTTGACACAACTCTAGTGCTTCTAACATTCCTAAAGCCAGAGACTGCTACAGAGAAAGATAGGTGGCTGCAGTCTCAGCAGGGGGCATAGCCACCCGCACGAGGTGTTGAGAAGAGGCTACTTGAACAGATGATAGAGCAACTGGTTCCTGCTCACTCAGCTCATGTACCCCAGCACGAAGTGAAGCAATATTCAAATTAAAGTATGCTAGCTTTTAAAGGTAGGCCACAGGGTGAACAGAACATAACCATGGACAGACGATCTGTTCAGGTGGTCGATACTTCATGGAGAATCATACACCTTTCCTGATATTATTTCAATCAAGAGTGTGGCACAGTTATCCCAGGATCTGTAGGATCCAAATGCTTCCTATTTCAGTGTGAGCAGTAGAAAAATTAAGTCTCCTGTAGCATGGGCTCCACTGTGTTCATCTAACTCTTGGTATTAGGTGTTCTTCTCCCTCACTGCATCTCTACAGACGACACATTCTGGCTTTGCTGCCTGCTAACCAACTATCTCTGAAGAAGCTGCAGCTGCCTGCCTTGGGAGCTTTAAATGCTGGCATTTTTTGGTAGGAATAGCACCTCAGTCTTGAATTTCTATGGTTTACTGTGTTTTCACATCCCGTTTAAAGCAAATTCTGAGCCCTTCAAATTACCTGGGGGGCAGGATAGAAAAAGGTCGGGGGGCCAAGCAACATCTTGACCTCACAAGACAGGACTCTGCCTTCTGATGTGAGAATCAACAGTTCAGTACAGAGAACTCGTGCAGTGAGATCCCAGTTGGGTCGGCTTCTGGAGAGCAAGATGAAGAGTGCCAGTGCTGTGCCTGTACCTGGCAGGAGACACCACCAGCCAGGAAGGGAAGGGATGGAGCTACAAACGCCACGTTTTTGTGAGGGAAGCGTTGTTTTACTGATGAGTTCACCACACCCTCGCATCACTTCCATGTGCAGAGGCTGCAGCATGACAGCTCGGCTCCGGTGTCCGCAGCATCCCCGGTGCTCGCTGCCGGCCGGGACTGCCGCTCTCGCCCCTGCGCGGCGTGCCGGCCCCCGAGTGCTGCCTCTGCAGGGAGAGGGCGGCCAACCCATCCCTCTTCTCCGCCAGGGCGTGGGACGAGGCAAGGGCAGCCCCCCGGACAGGGGCAGGGGCAGGCACAGGCAGGAGCCGCCCCCTGCGCGGCGGTGGGGGGAGCGCCAGGCACTGCCTCCCCTCCCCGCGCATCCATCCTAGAGGCGGCTCCGGCACCGCCTGGAGCCGCAGCCTCTTCCCTTCGCTCCCGCCCTCCTTCTCCCTCCCCTGTCCCCACCTCTTCTCCAAAACCGCAGGAGCCGCTGCAGCCCGTCTCCACTCGCGCCGGTGCCGGGCGCGGAGCGGGGCGGGCAGTGCTGTCCGCAGGCACGGCCCGGGGCGGGAGCAGCCCCGCCGTGTCCCCGCCGTGTCCCCGCCATGGCCGGAGCCGCGGCACAGCGCTGACCATGCTGCTGGGCGCCCCGCGGCCGGGAGGCTGGGATCGCGGCCGGGTGGGCGAGAGGCTGCAGGCGGCCCTGGCCGGCCTCCAGGAGCTCCAGGTGCTGCGGGAGAAGCAGGGGGAGCTGGTGCGGGCCGCCCTGGCCATGCCGCAGCGGCCGGCGGCGGGCGGAGGAGAGCAGCCCCTGTCCGCCGGCAGCAAGGAGCACCGCCTGGAGGCCACCCTCTTCGCGCTGAAGGAGCAGCTGGTAAGGCACGGCACGGCACGGGATGATGCCCCGCTGCCTGGTGCTGCGGGCGGGGGCAGCGCCGCCGGGCGGGCGGACACCCGGCCCCGCATCGGGAGCCGCCGTGACGGGACCTGCAGGGAGCAGGCAGGGCGCTGCAGCCGCGGACCCCGCGCTGCCCCTAACCCTGACCCTGACCCTGCCTCTGCCCTATGGGGTGAGCCCCGCAGTAGAGGCGGGCGCTTCCCCTTTCCCCAGGTGGGGCATCACCTGGGCGGCCCGAAGCGGGCAGCGCTGGTAAGCGGTCTCCGTGCCAGGGGGAGCGCTGGGGAGAAGTTGCGAGCCCGGCACCGCTCCGTTCACCGGAGCCGAGGAGGAGGCGATGATTAACTTAATACAGCGCTCAGCTCGCGATGACAGCAGCCGTTTGCATAGGAGATCAAAAGGCACACGGAGCTCGGAGATACACATGCACAGAGTAAGCGCTCAGGGGGTTGGGTGGGCGGTGCGCGCACACCTATGCGCCCTCACCTGTGTGCGCGCACCTGTGTGTGCCCGCGCGGCGGAGCGCCCGTAGGAGCCGGCCCGCCAGGAAAGCCTTCATGGGCAAAGAGCACTTTGTTCTTTCCACGGATCGCGTGATCAAAAGGGAAGAATAACTGAATGCCAGACCTTGTATTTAAAGTGTTACACTGGCCGCTGGCACAGCTTTTTTTTTTTGCCTTTTTTTTTTGTGGAACTAGAAAGGAAAAAAATTGTGAATTGCAGCTGAAACGAGTTTCATAGGTGAGACAACAATCAAAGGGTAAAGGGCTTTAATCTCTAGTGTGGGCAATTACACACTTCAGTAAACTCAGCCTTAATTCACAATCCTTTACCTCCCTGAACTAGCACAAGGCTTGGCCATCAGTTATCAATCAGGTGTGAAAACAGCACGGTTATTCGTTCCCCATAGGCAACTTTATCAGACAGCATCTCGGAATAAAACAGGCTTTAACCTTCAGGGAAACCTAGCCACCACTGTGTGAAAGCACAGCAGCAGGCATATCTTGATTAAGAAGGTACAGGACAAGTGGAGAGCCAGCCGCTTGATTACCTAAGTTTAAGTAATGGCTCTACTTTTTTTTTTTTTTTTGCTTTTTTGTTTGTTTTATTTTGTTTGTTTTGTTTTGTTTTTCTCTTTTTTAACTAAACAAAAGAATTGAAGGCATTTATTGCCTGTCTGGGACTACCGGGATAGCAGAATCACCCAATGACCTCTGACCATAGTGCCCATACTTTTTTCATGCCAGCTGTTGTGCTTTAATTACTCTTTTGTTTATATATTTTTCAAATAAAATATTAAATCAGACAATTAGCTTTTCAGGACTTTACTGCCACATTACAAGGCTTTCCATGGACATGGGAGAAACTAGCCATTAGAATGGAAATAAAAAACGGCCTTTAATTGCTTTCCTTAGAAATGTGGGAGTTGGATGGACAAGAGTAACTCTGTACACCTCCGGAGAGGGATGGATTTCGCCAGTAGGTGCCACTGCAATTATGAGAAACATGTCTCTTGGGGTGCCTGGGAGGGAAGTGTTTGTAAAGCTGGAGAGGGATGACTCAGAACTACATAAATCCAGGGGCGGGTTCTTCAGCAAAAATACAGTTGTGTGAATGCTTAAAGTAGTGATACAAAACTCTTCTGATTGACCCCATGGCTCTGGAAGCTTTTCAGACCGTACTGTTCAGACATACCTTTTACCTTTATTGGTTTTTTCCCCCTGCAAATTGCAGATATATATTTGAGTAGAGGTGCATACGTCAAAGCTGCCTAATAGCAAAGTAAACCCAGTTGATAACAGGCTTTTCACAGTCCCATTAGAAGTAGTCCACAAATCCTAGGATGTCAGCAACCACGGGCTGAAAACTTTCTCAGTGACTCATGAGCAGTGTATTGCAGTCGAAACCCATGAAAATTCTGTTCATGATCTCAGGAAATTAAGTTAAAAGTGAAAACAACAGAAAACGTAAACGACAGCATTGCTCAAAGTGTGTTATGTCTTCCTTGATGTTGCTGTTGGCCCATGGGACGATAGACTATGTGATTGCTGCTCTATAAGCTTTCAGATTGAGAAACTCATTAACGATGTAAATGTAGCTTTGGCTTGCAGCATATATTGATCCAAGTTTCAAGGAGGGCTGTAGCCCTGGGCTTTAGTATGGTTGTGCTTTAATTCTTAAGAAGTTTGGCCCTTGCAACACAAAATGGGGAAGCTGCGTCAGCTGAAGCTGGCTCAGGGTATCTCAGCGATGGAAAGAAGGCAGATAAAAGTCAGGCCAGGCTTCTCCTATAATGATAGGGTGAGAAGCAGAAGAGCAGAAGCAGTACCCTTAAGGACTCAAGTCCCAGCAGTGCGAATGAGTGGAGCAAAGCCATCAAATGCCATAGGAACCACGTGTAGATGCCATTCCAAAATCCCAGTCTTTTCTGCAGCAGCTTTTACCAGAGACAGACAGCAGCTGGCCTTTCTAGCACTCTGCTCTAGGCAGTCTACTGCCCGTAACAATCATGTTCTTTGTTGGCTCTTTTTGGTGGCCAGGGTCTCTTCCAGCAGCTGCAAATTAGTGCAGCACCAGCAGGGTCAGCTCTGTAGAAGAGGAGCAGAGGTAAATGATGCTGCCCACTGTTAAGAGATCCCAAAGTTGCTAAACTTCTCTTAGCCAAATAGTATCATGGTGACATAGAGGGAAAAGAAGAGATGCAAATTCAGGCTAGTGCAAAGAAAGAAGTCTATGATCACTGTCCAAGTAGGTGGATATCAAAGGCTTCAATACCTAGTATTTTCTCAGCTCTTTTCTAAGAAGACATACTTATAAACCTATTTATATTTGATTTGAATCCAATGATTTTGTTTTGCAAGCTTTCAGGTAATTTATGATCTCATAAAAATGTGAGAAGAGTCACATTATACTGAAGAGAGAAAAAAAAAAACCACTTGGTACCCTGCGTTTTCCTGGAGAAAGCATCTTTTAAACCAGGAATTTCATGTTTTTGTCATAAACTAACTTCAAGTTTTGTCGACTTGAGTGAAGGAGGTTCTTCCAGAAGGCATTCACCTCCCTCTAGAATAAGGGTCTGGGATAGGTGATACTAATTTTCCTCTGAAACTGGCTGCTTTGCACCATCAGTTACAAGACCTTAAGGTGACTAACTTTTAGGTGAGCAAAACTAGGGAAGAATGCTATCTTTTGTGCATTTCAAAATATAGGCAGATTAATAGAATTATCAGATGCTAATCTACAATCACTAAATGTTAGCCACCACCCCCACCCCAACTTGAACTGAACAAATTACTAGTTAAGAATAGTCAAGTATGACCAGTGGGTTTTGGTGCCTTAATTTGGGGTGCCAGCTTGTGTTGATGTAAAGAAACTTGCTTTTCAGAGGGTGTTCTTCCTTCTGAAAAATGTGTGGTATGTTGATAGGCCAAATTTGTTTCCCCAGAACCGTGGTCCATTCATAGTAGAAGTTGATTTGGAAAGTTTGGTCCCACACTATGCAGTGTACAGAAGTCTTCACAGCTGCATTGCCCAAAGCAAACAGATGGTTTTACCTGCAAGGTTTTGTCACATGTAAAATTCATGTTGTGAATTGAGAAAGAGTGTGTTTTTGAGTGCTGCTTAGCGTGGGTATTGGAGCAATAACAACCTCAAACAAACACACCGGAAAAGTCATTCTTATCCAAATGGTTTGAGGAATGCTTCTTGTCTTGGAGTGCAGTAGTTAACTAAAAGATCAAAGCTATGGAGTCTGGTAAAAACCCAATGGTGTGAGACACCATAAAAGGGTTAAAAATGATGATGTAAATCATGTGTGTTGGTTAAAATGCTGTGAAAGCGCAGACAGAACCTGGAGGTATAATAAATAATGTTTGAATACCTGAGAGCCTTGTGGCCTCTCTGTCATTAATCAGAAACCACAGACTGAGGGATTGGCTGGCAAAACATTAATCATTAAGCAATTAATTCCAGCCATGAAAACAAAACTTTGTGATTTCCTGAATAGGTGGGATTGAAGAAGGCATGGCATGGTTTTGCTTTTTTGCCAGGAAATAAGGAACTACTGAGGAGACCGTACAATCATCATTCAGATGGTATAAAAAATTTCCTTTATTATCCAGTTCTTCCCTTCCTTTTTGTTTATATGACACAGGAAGAGGGGAAAATCACCATGGGTTTTCCTAGGGAGCAGTGAGGAGCCTCTTGAGCTTAAATCTTTCTAGATGTGTGACACTAACAAAAAGGGACTTTATTTCTTATGTCTTTCGTGTTCCTCCAGTTCTAGGTAAAAGCTTGCTAGAAATACTTTTTTTTCTTCTCAGCAGCATCACCAGCCCTAACAGTTGTTTTGTGAAATTTGGGATATCTGTCTATTTTCTGGTTTTCTTACATCACAGGTTCTAGCAATTTACTGATTACCTTAAGATCTTAACTTTCTTTTCTTTTAGTATTAATAGCTGTGGAGAAACCTAAAAATGCAAATATTAAAAGCTGAATACTCCATACCAAAGAAACTGGCATTGAAAATGTGTACATACTGATTTTGATTTTCTGTATGTCATTTCATTGGTTCAAGGGACTTTGTATTTTTTTCATATTTGAGGTTGGAAATGCTGCTGAAAATGCCACTTGTATTTTTAAATCTGAAATGTACACATAAAGGAGAATCTTAAACACATTTTTCTTATGATTACTGAGTGGAAACCAATACCCTCAAGGGCTTTGAACACAACTTTACAACCAACTTCAAGAGACCACCTTTCTGTAAAGTACTGTAGGATGGATGGTGAGGTGAGATATAATTAGAAGCTGCCTGGATAGCGACTGGGCTTTAGATAATTTGCCAAGTGCTATGTGAGAAGTCTGTGACAGAAACCAACTGTGGTTTTTTGGCTGGTAGCTAACGCCTGGCCATCTGCCTCTCCAAGCTGACGGCATAAATACTGGGGGAGCAACCGCAGGAGCTGCTACTTCAGATCAGCCTGGTCAGTGATTGCAGTAGGCAACAGACGTTGTTGCTGGCTTCTGAAGGATTATTCACAAACTTGAGACATCGTTTATTTTAAATACAGTAATTTTCCCATCAGTATTCAAATGCTACCTTCTCCTTGCATAAACTGTGTGGAAATATCTAGCCACAAGACATGCAAGGAAAACTTGCAGCAAAATAGATGTCACAATTCATGCAGTGTATCCTTTCAACTATAAACACATGTCATCAAAGCCAAGGGTTTTACTGCAGTGAGTATGCTGCCTTTACTTTGTGTGGCAATAAGGTACCTCTACATGCGGCGGTTTCCTTTCATCAGGCAGACAATCCATAATGTTTATCTCCTCCTCTGCTCAGAGGCAGAGCACAGTACGTATAAGAAAATGTTAATTAGTTGAAAGATTGCTATTCTCTTTAGAGATACAGTTCCTGCCATAGCTGTAACAAAAAACCCAAAGGTTAAAATTTGAGCTGGGCAGAAGACAATATATACTGAGAAACAAAATGTTTTGTCCTTGTCTGTTATGTCAGTCTCATTATAGAGACCCAACTGCAATAGGCCCTAGCTAAACAAACCACTTCATGAGAATGCGGCTTGCACAGGTGGCCTGAATTCATGCATTGTTGCTGAGATTCTAACTGTTATTATTCTTCATTTCCTCCTTCTTTCCTCGACTGGTGTTTTAGTCTCGTTTGAGAAGACAGGATCTTGGCTTGAAGAGCCACCTGGATCAGCTAGACCAGCGAATAAGTGAGCTGAAATTGGACGTCATTAAGTCCTCCAGTGACTACTTGGATAGCGACAGCCGGCCCAGCTCAGGTAATGTGCATTTGGCTATTTATTCCCAGGGCTGTCATGCTAGGAGAACTGAAGAGTGTCAACTGCTAAGCAAAACTCCCTGTGTTGTTTGGGCAGAAAGGGTGCCCCATGGTTGAGGTGGAGAGCAGTCATCTGATACAGAGGAGACTCAAAGAGCTGGTAGTAATTCTCCTGCGAAACTGATTTAGTTGGAAAGTACTCATTCACTCAAACAGTATTTTTTCTGGTTTTTTTTAACTTTAATTTAAAATGAACCTTGTAGCCACACATGGAAGGAGGAGGAGGCAGATTTACTTATTAATTACCTTGTCCAGTGTAGAATGACCATTGGCAAAGTGGCTAGAGTACTTAAAAGAAGTGGAGGAAACCAAGATCCATATCAATGCTCTACTTGAATCCAGGAAGGTTCTGAACCTCACAAAGGCTTTGAAGATTACTAGTATTGGAGTGCTCTGGCCAAATGAATATTTGATCATTTATGTAGAAACAAAACAACTCTATTAAAAGACACTGAGAAAAACCACCCCAAAAGTTTGCTGAGTAAAGATCTCATGGACAGAAAAGTACTGGGTATCAGGTTTCTTTTCTGATTCACAGAGAGAGCTGTACTGCAGACTTTTATAGCTAGGGTGTCTGTTAAAACCGGTTTCTGTTATCTAGTGTGAGACAATGAGAGTAGTTCTTTTCAAACAGAATTTTGCAAAGCCTCAAGTCTTCAGTGAGACAAGGAAAGATTTTATTTTTATTTTTTTTTAAATACAGCATACAAATTTGCAGCCTAGTACTTAGAGGGGACGTAAAAAGTACAAGTTTCTGTTTTGTGTTTAAGTTCAGGAGTTGTGCACTTAGGCACATGCACGTAGTTCAAAAGGAAACCACTTCTTTTTCTGTTATAGAGAGGACTAATAAAAATTCGTGTCTTGAATATATCCAGAGCCTTTTTTAGTACTTCCATAATTAATTTTCAATGATCTCAAGACCTGGTGAGGAAAGATAACCTCTATTCTCTGTCCTTAGACATCCCCGCTATCACAGACTTGGCAGCTCTGATCACAGGCTAGTTTTACTCTACTTTCCCATCCAATCTGTGCTTCTATGCACTTAGCACAAGTTACAACATTGTAAGATGGCCCTATTTTATACCAGTTGCATAATAGTCCCCAAAGACATTCTCCAGAGAAGAACTGGGCGTGATGGTGCTGCACTTCACCCCATCCCACCCTCATAACTAAGCAGGCATCTGCGTGCCCAGCTGGCTCAGAGCCTAAGAGTAAGTATGCAAAAGCCCAATAAGGGTTGGTTGAATTAGAGTATACCTCTGCTAATGTTACCCAAATAAATGATCATAAATTTAGGCTTGTGGCACATAGCAAATGAAGATTAATTGCATTCTCTGCATTTTTCTTCTACAGAGCATATTTAGTTGCTGTAAGTATGAAATATCCTATTTATTTTAACTCTGCAGGATTCTATGACCTGAGTGACGGTGGTTCTTGCTCACTGTCCAATTCATGTACCTCTGTGTACAGTGAATCCATCTCTTCCTCCCACACCAGTCTCTTGCCCAGCTCTCAACACCCTAAAGCAAGGCTCAGTGTGTTTGATTACCGACCCAAGTCTGCAGATGAAACTACTGTGCATACCACCAGCTTCCAACAGCAGGGAACCTGTGTAAGTGATGGATGTCGGATTACAGCTAGCAGAGATGTTTCTGGGACTCCTGCCAGGTCCAGACCAAGGCCTGTTTCCACAGGTAATTGATGACAGAACTGAATGCTTCATTCAAGAGATGGGCAGATTCCTGGATATTACTTGTAGGACCTCATATACCAATGTTTAATCAATATATAGCTCTCCTTTTCAATACACAAAGTGAAAATTGATAAAAACCACAGAGCCAAACGGTTTCCTGTCCAACTTCCACTTGTCCCATACTCAGATACTTTTAAATAATAACAAGTACAAGGATGAGACAATAAAAAAGAAGTGGATGAAACTTAACAAATATGAGGCCTATTCATTTAGAAATGGAAAAATACTTTTTTTTATGAGATAAAAGTGTAATGAATATTGAGATACATTTTTTAATTGACTCACATGTGAAATCAGAAAACTTGAAATATTTGAAATACCTTGTGTGAAGGTGGAGGAATATATGAAAGATGTAAAGTGAACTCAAAATTTCCTATTTATTCAAATTAATGTGGACTCAAACAATAACTCTTTTTCATAATTTATTATGTAAAGTTAGGGACAACAGACTCCAAAGTTAATTGTCTATCTAGAAAGCAGTCATGAGCCTAATAGTGGATCAAACACAAATTTGAATCATACCTTTAGACAAAATGGACAAGTCCATTAACATTCCAAATCTCTTGTTTACCATCTGTGAAATGACATCAAATTGTTTCTTATTATGGATTCTTCCATGGCCTCAAAGCAATCTTTTGTTAGTACAGTTCTTGTAATGATCCAGTGAGATGTGTTCCATTATAGAAACAGGGAAGCCATAGCAAATATCATTCCAAGAGACTTGTCACTCTGGAATCAATGCCACAGCTACTTGACCTGAGCTACCTCACCTCTAGTTTGTAACAGAAACAATACCTATGTGTGCAGACACACCCGAAGAGATGCCAGTAAATTAGAGCATTAAAGCAAAGTCTTCTCAAGGCTTGTCAAAGGCTGGGGATGAAGCTGAGCTTAATGATCCATGGCTTCCACGTTCAAATTACAGATTTTATGCCCTATCAGAGACTTTCCTGCCTTGCAACATTTTGCTGAGACCCCAGAGGCCTTATATTTTTTTGGATATAAGAGTTAAACTAGCCAAAAAAAGAATAGCTGATATTGAGTAAGGGTGTGGGAGAGAGGCTACAGACCTCCTTCCTTTTTCTACCATCATCTCCCTTCTTCCTGGCTACAACCTCTTACTTCCTTCAATATGAAAAGCATAAGTAGTGAGGTAGTAGTGGGTGTAGTCTTGAAGAAACAATTCTTACAAAGTTGACCACATTGCAAGAAGCGAAGCAAGATATTACTTCAGAAAATCATCATTTCGAGAGAGGAAGAAGTTTCTCCTTTTTCACTCATTAGCTTGTCCCCACAGGTAACTGCAGATACCAATTGCCATTTCTTTCAGTGGCAAGCAGTGAGCTTGCTGAGACACCACAAGCACAGGTTTCTTTTGACAGCTTCTAGGTTTGTTTGCACAAGAGAGCACTATTGCACGCTGCCAATAATTTCCTAAAGAATTTTCATTATGAAATTAAGTTGTTTGAGAAATCATCCTCCTAATCTTTCCTGTAGCAGGTCACTGAGTGCCTTAGGTAGGACACTGCAAACAAACCCTAAATTTGTAGTCTGTCAAAAGCTTCCTGTCACAGAACATGAATAGCCACTGGTTGTGAATTATGTGGTTGAATTTGATGGTTGGATTTCATGTTAGCATGAAGCTGCCAGGGAGTTGGTTAGCTGAGGATTTGTTGGCACTGAAGTCTACGTTGTTGAACCAAAAAGTCCAAGCTAACTGTTTCCAGTATTTTTGATCCCAGAGGTAACACAGCACTATAATGCTCTGTTGGATGATGGGTCTGGATGAAACAACCTTTCTTTACACAAGAGCACAGCCTCTCCTCTCTGTGCACAGAAGGTGCTTCTGAGATGAAGGTGCAGCAGTCAAAAGTAACTTACAGAAACCTTGACAGTACTCCAAAATTGAAGAGATCTGAATTGATGGCCATAAATGTCATCTTTGGGGACTATGCTTCCCACCTGCCTGAGTAGTTACCCTTAGATTTTTTCCTCTCTCAAAGTAGAGGTTCTTTAGTTCATTCTTCTACAGCTTCTTTGCTAAGAAATAAAAAATAATCCCTTATTTTTGTTTAATTGGGTTCCTGTTAGTATGTGACATTTTAGAACATTTTTATATATGCACAGGTCTACTTTCATCCAAGTAGCACAGTTTAAAATTTGTGCAAAGGTGAGAGTTCTATTATTGCCATTAAGAGGCATTCTAATCTCTGTTATGCTTAAGTGAATAAAAGCTTTAAAGTAATTCAGTGACCTTGGAAGACTGAAATTATTTTCTTTATTCATGCTACTGATTTTAGTAAAAGCCATCACATCCCTCTGAAATAGCATTTTTAGCATGAGCCAGTTTGAATGTAATTCTCTGTGATTTAATTAGGTTGTTTATTTTCATCCACCATGTAGGTGACTTGGAGCAACTCACTCCAGCAGACGCTAGATTTCAGAAAGAGATGGATCCCAAATCCATGTTGCCTCTGTGCCGTAACGGAGACATGCACTTGCTCAGCGTGGACCCCAAATTCCAGAATGACTTAGTCTCCAAGAATGGCATTGATGTGTATCCTTACCCAAGCCCCCTTCATGCAGTGGCTTTACAAAGTCCCCTTTTCTCCCTGATGGGGACATCCCCAGAATCAGACTTCCAGGCTCCTCCCAGTAAACCTATGCCTAGTGCAATAGGTCCCAGCTTGATTAGGACTAGGCCAACCACTGAGGCCAAGCCAGGGGGTTACATCAATAAATTACTGCAGCTGACAAGATGCAAAGGGAGCAATCGGGCTGATGCCGGTGAGTGGGTTTCAACAAAGAGCCAGCCAGCCGCAATGCACCAGAGACTCATTATAACCCCCAGTGCTGGTGGAGTGAAAATTAACAGCAGCAGTAGCCAGCTGGAAAAACAGGCAAGTTCTCTGGAATGTAACAAAGCTGAAGGGAAGCTGTTGAGAGAGGTGCCAGAGGGGGAATGTGCCAAGCAGCAGGAGACCATGCGCTGTGTGAATGAAGAACAGCCATCCACTCGGCCTGACACAGAGCCATCAGCTGTGAGTAGTTGTTATCCTGCCAAGTCAGCAGCAAGGGACTCTCCTCTGGCAGAAGCAACAGATAGCAACATGGAGCACAGTTCATCCTACAGTTCATCCCAGGATGACTCCAGCCCAGATACCTGGAATGCTAAAGCTGCCCCACCTAGAAAGCTGCCCCCCAAAAGATGTAGCAGTGCCAAATTGGGTAACACTGAGGGTCATGAGCGAGTGGCACGAACTGAGTTTGTTCATGCTCAGTTCGTCCCTGCAGAATCCCACCAAGTCCGGGTAAAGTTTGCCAGTTCCAAAACAAAGGCAGTGAAGATAAAGAGGAGGAACAGTGAAAAGGTACCACGGCCTGGCAAGCAAGCCTTCTGCTTGGAGAAGGTAAGAGGGTCCCATGGGGCCACCAAGCTGCCTGCTGAGTGGAATCATCCCCAAAGACCACAAGGAGTGAAGAATCTTGTGCGCAGACCTTCGTACTCTGGTGACATGACAGGCAGATCATGCTCAGAGTCTAGTCTGTTCCCAGTGCACGTCGGGCTCCCCACCGTGCCATCCAGGCCAGAGCTCTACGGAGCCTCTGCCAGTGCACTGTATTCCCTCGAAGGAGCTTGCGTAGACACAGCCAACAAGAAGAAGCAGCGCAAGTGGCAGTCCACAGTGGAGATCTCTGCCAAGGCCCACCTGCCAAACTTGTCTCAGAACTTTGGCCTGGGACCACCAAGGCAGCCAGCAAAGAGAGCTGGTATCTTGCGCACTGTCAGTATGAGGGCTCGCTCCAAGAGTCAGCGCCACAGAGATTATGCCAAAAGTGAGTCAGACCACTCCGAATACTCTGCGGAGTGTGCTTCCCTCTTTCACTCCACCATCGCAGAGACCAGCGAAGGGGAGATCAGTGATTTCACGACTAACCGTTTTGGGGACAGTGAGTCCAGTGAAAGCGATTCGGAACGCAGCAGTAGCAGTAGCAGCCGTGCCTTTGACTCTGATGAGGAGGATGAAAGTGAGCTGATTTGGCCTGAAGGCTCAGTGAGGCATTCGGGGTCTGCCCAGGCCTCTTCCAAGCCTCTTCCCCCGGTGCCCAAAATCTGTCGCATCAAAGCTTCAAAGGCACTAAAGAAGAAGATAAGGAGATTCCAACCTGCCTCTCTGAAGGTCATGACCATGGTTTAAAGGAGAGCAAGCATCTGTTATAATGAGATAGCCCACTGGATCTCATTTGCAAAACAAGAGAACCCATATGCAGAGAAACAGACTTGCTTAAAAAACTGTGAAAAATCCCTGAATCTACACAAGGGTTCTTGTTTATTAATGCCTAGACATAAATGTCACTGTATCTAATTCCCTCTTTTGCCATTTATTCTGCAAATATGAATCTCTGTGTATATTTTGTGATGCCTTTTTTTACTATCCAGAAGGGTCACCATGGTGAAAATGAAAACATCCTCTGCCATAAGATTTTACAGCAGGCCCTTGGTGGTTTCTTAACCATATGCAACCACAGAATCAATCCCAGACACAAAGGCTGCCTAAGGAGAAAGTGTACTTACCTCTTGTGAGGAATTCTTTGCAGTCTGAAGTCTGCATTAACCATCTAGCTCTTATTGTGGTCATATGGAAAAGCTCTGTGTTTGACAAAGTTTTGCTTTCTTTCAGATCAACTATCCCATACCTTCTCCCAGACATAAGGAGGACAAGTCTGTTCTTCCGTAAAAATGTAGTATGTTTAATCAAGAAGGCAGATATATTTGTGAATGAGAACAAGACTTCAGTTTGTTTCCTTTTCTCAAAACTGAGAGTATAGGGTTGGTTTTTCAACCCTGCTCTTTATGATGTTCCATCTTATTGTTCATTTGTTGAATGGATGAAAGAACATAAGGGCTCCGTGCCACAGTATATGAATAGCTGGGACTGAAATTACCGCTTTGCCCCTGAAATTGCAAACTCAATAAATACTATTTAATGTACTTCTAAAAATTGTGCTTCTCTGACTTTGGTGTCTTCAGAAGATTATTCTGATCTTTAATGTCGTGTCAGGAATGCATAAGAGCTTTTTTTGGTGAAACAAATCGGTGTTTTTGTGATCGCTGTGCAGAGGCGTTCTTTTATATTTTCAGAGGATCACTGTAGCTCAGTCAGAACCAGGGTCTATTCACCGTCTACCTCAGGAAACCTGAGGTTAAAACACCTCCTTCTGAATGAGGGAATTTGAAAACAGCATTTTTATTGAAGGCAACATAGTGTTTGAGTGACTCACTTAAATTGATGCAACTTTGTCACAAAACACTTTTAACTTAAAACATGTATTTATATATACATAATGTGTTTTGAATTCATTTGAGAGCACCGATGTGAAGCTTTGTATTTGTGTCTAAGTCAATTTTTTCTGTTCATACAAGCAGTCCCAATTCTTTCCTCTGAGCACAGCGATCTGGAAGCTGAGCTGTAGTTCACCGTGCATTTACAAAAGAGCAGGTATTATCCTCCTGCCCTGTTTCAGTGCCCAGTCTGAATACATTCCTGGCCTAGGAGACATAGGCATTACATCATTCAGCTGCCTGTATTGGGTCTGAAACAAAAGGCAAGTGCTTTGCAGAAACTGGGTAAAAGAGTGCTTGTTTACTCCAAGGATTCATTAGCAAACAGAAGTATGGAAAGACTAAACTTTTACTCAATGCCTTCTATTCTTTGGAAGCTGTGCTATGTTTTTAAACCACTGTTTTCAAGCAATTTTTGAAAAATGTGAACAGTAAATTTAAGTCATTTAATTCAAGTATTCTAGCTAGTGCATAATATGATCCTTACTTTATCTAGAAAAATACTACATTTTAGTCAGTGGAATATGTTTAAACACTTTTTCATGGTTCCAAGAGTACTGGATGTAATCACCCCAGTAGGATTAATGGGTGAATTTCACAAATCTGATGGTGGTTTCTTGTTCAGCATGTCTAGCAACAGAACAAACAAAATAGTGATTTATGCTTTGTTGACTTTATACACCATAAAAGGATTTTTTTTTTTTCCATTTGCACAAAAGGTTTCATTTGAGGAAGTGTGTCAAAAGTTACATATGATCCTTTAATCCATGGATTTTCTGCGTTGGGGTGGGGTTTATTGGTTACATAGGAATTTTGAGGGTGTTCTTTTCATGAAGGAGGAAATTGTTTCTAAATAGAAAACTGCTCTGGGTAGGAGCGTTCTGAAACCTGGTAAAAAACCACCACCCAGTAGCTCCTTGCCTTTTTATCAGAGTAAGCTCAAACAATAAGTTTGTGGTACCACAACTCAGTAAATCCTGCTTTAGGGCTGTTAATACTTCGTCAGAAATGTTGCCAGACATATGATGAAAGTGCTGATCCAGAATGAACTCACGCTGCCAATTCAAATAAAAATGATGACTTAATTTTGTACTGACAGGTTTTATGCCAGGTGAGGTATCACTGCCTCTACAACTCACACTTTCTGCCAGGTCAGATATTGTCTCGTCCCAGAGCCAGCGTAAAGCCAACATAAAAGCATAAAGCTGGCACAAAAGTCATCCTGTGCCTTGGCTGATTTGACAGAAACATGATTATGTGCCCACACTTGATCCAGGAGAAACCTGTGGTGCTGGAGGACCCCAGCAATGCAGAGAACCTGCTGTTAGGTCCTGGGCCATCACCAAGTGCAGTGATGCTACTGAGCTATGACTTTTTGACAAGGGCAGAACAGGTAGTGTAACTTCTCTGTACTCCAGGGCATTGTACCTTCTCCTTAGCACTGCCCTTTGGAAACACTGCTTTCCTCTGCTGGAGCAGAAACTGCGTTTGGACAAGAGCTCTGGAGGGAAGAAGTAGAACAATGCAAAGGAAGCCAGGAGACTTGGGTGGCTGATAGTTCAGGTATCCTAGCATCAAAAATGCAATAATATTCAGTTGACAAGTACACTGAGACCACTGGGTATGAGTGTGATGCCTCTGTACATTAGAAATTGAGCTGACAGCATCCTGGAGTACCTCCCACCTAAGCAAATAGAGCTGAAACAAAATCAAAAAATGTCAGTAAATACTCATGCACTGTGCTTTTGTGTGTGTACTAAACACCATAAAACATCTTTCAGCTCCACATGGAGCCTCTTTGTGAAAATAAGGGATGCCTAGCTTTACTCCTGATCATGGACATACAAAATAGAAATATTCACTGTCTGCTTTCCCCTCCAGAATAAATCCACTAAATCTTTTTACCTCACGGCATCTTTTACTACAAAGGTCCAAAAGAATGCAAAAAATGTTAGTTGGTGATTCAATTAGAAGTCTAGCACCAAACCTGATACACTTTGGGAGTGAGAAATTTAGCACTTTCACTGTGACTTGATTAGCAAGTGTATGGCTGCTTCAGAGCAGCTTTATGCAGCATCTCTGTTGCAGGAGCTAACATCTGTCATCATCACTCCAAGCCCTAGTGAATCAAAATCATCCACTGCTGAAATCTGTGTGCCAGATCAGCAGTTTCCTTCTGTCATAGGCAGACATTTACACTTCAGTGTAGGAGCAAATTGCTTCTAAACCACAAAGGAAAGAAAGTAAAAAAAAAAAAAAAATCACAGAGAGAATAGAAAGGGAATTAAGAAAGCTCTAAGAGCAATTTGCAGAATAGATCATAATTATGATTTTAAAAACTTCGTTAATCCTTTTATTGCTCAAACAGTTTTGGAACTGGATAATTACTAGCCTTCTTGGCCTTGACACAATCTTAGATTTTCAAGTCCACATCCATTACCCAAACCATGGAACAGAGTCAGAGAACTGTTTTGTTGGAACGACCATCTTTCAGACCAGACCTTTGTTTGAAGTGACTTCTGGTCAGGCAGGGCACTGGTCAAAAGAAAGGAAGTTATGTGGTAAGTCTCAAAACCAGCTGTGGATGATTCTCATGCTGGTAAGCTTGAGCCAAGTGGACATTTTAAGGCTGTGTTGGGGTGTTTTGTGTTTTCTTCACCATCCTAGTCTGAAGCTCTGAAGGGGTGAGAGATGAAGGTGAGAGGTGCTGCTGAAAGCCAGGTGATAGTGGCAGCCCTTTGGGGAGTGAGTTGCTGCCAGCAGGACAAGGCAGGCTGAGGGCACCAAAGGGCTCTGGTAGTTCCAGCCCCACCAGCCTTTGTTAGCTTTTTTACAGTCCTACTAGGACTGTAACCCATCCCCACCCCTGCTCATGTGACAGTGCTGGGATTTGAAATATATGTCACCAGCACCCAAAACCATGGGTTAATCAGTCCTGAGCTACAAGGTCAGGGAGTGTCCCAACCAAGAGTCCTTCCAGACTACCAAGTGCAAAATTTCCAGTCAGGCAAAGATTGCTCAAAAGAAGCATGCAGCGAAATAAGGCATCTGTGACTGCTGTCTCTGACAGGGAACAAGACAAACAGGGAAGAACTATCTTATAGCTGCAATTCTGAAGCAGTAACAGTGGCTTTCACTTACCAGCTCCTTTTGAGACCTCCTTAACCCTACTGAAACTGAAGGGATCACCCCAGCTGTGCTCAGTGGAAGAGAGTAACTCAGCTTTTAACTACAGCAGCCCCTCTGCCCTGCACGCCACAGCAAACTCTTTGACTCCTGCAGAGAGCTGTAGTACCTACTGCTCCTTAACCATGAACTCAGTCCTCCTCACTGAACATGCTTCCCAGGAAGCTGCCCTGAGATGAGCAGCTGGAAAGTCTTTGTGAAGAACATATGTTAATCTGGAAAACAAGGAGTCCTATGTCTGAAACTTGCCTGTGAGGAATACAAATATACAATTACACCAATACAGAATTTAGGCAATTTCCCATATCTTATATGAATGTTAAGGAGACCTGTAATTCCACCATTAGCTGCTACTCTGTATGGACAACTACTGTGATACTTCAGCTACAGGTGAAGAGTCATCACCAGGAAAATCTCAGATAAGGTCAGTTTTCTGGTGTTTATACTTTCCAGGTTTGAAGCCATCACAGTATACCTAATTATACTGCAATGTAGAACATCATCCCTCCATCAATTCTATTAATTCCATGTGTTATCATTATGATCAAGCCTGGAGACACTGTTAGCTAATACTGATTTTTATTTTTTTTTTCCCCAAGCATTGCAATGTTTTTCCTTTCTTTTCCTGTCTCAGCATTTTTAACTAGGGATGAAGGGCATCAAATTTACCCATGACACAATTCCTGAGAGGTCACTGGAGCTACCCCACAGATTCATTTATCCCCCTCATGCTGTTCTCAATATGTCAACAAGTGGGATGATTGGCATGACAGATGGAAAATTAGGAGGATTTCAGACCTCACTTTCATTCTTGATTGGGCTGCAGGCTGTGGAAGTAACTGTGTTTATAGCTAGCTTGGCTGGGGAGAATGCTGCTGCCATGTCACATCTGTGTTAGTGATGGATCAGAGGAGATAGGGCTTTGCACAGTGATGGTATTTCATGTTTATTCTGGTTTTCAAAACAGAGAGTATCATCAGTCTGCTGATCCTCTAAAGCTACAAATGGAGAGGAGAAAGCCATGGATCGCATCAACCAGGCAGCATTGATCAGGCAACATTGAACCCAAACTGTAGACTTACAAGCCCCAAATGAAGAACCTTAGTTTCATCAGACTTAAGCAACTGGATACGCTCAAAAGCTCTGTCAAATCACTTTGGATGCCTAATCTTCAGCCCCAGATGTCAGTCTATCAAGCTGCTCTAAGAAATAAGCATTACTGCAAACCTTCACTCCTGTATTTACATGCAATATTTTCTCTTCTTTCCTAGTGTCTCAAAAGTGACTCTAAAAAAAGCAAAAGGTTCTAACTCATGGAGTGTGTTTAAGACTCTACCAAACTCTTGTGCAATTTGCAAGATGGAATTATATAGACATTGACTCTCTAGATAACAAGTATGCTTCAGCAGGAATCCAGAAATTAAACCTGCACCCCACAAGACAGGTTGTAGCATCAATAAGATCTTTGCTATTTAAAATATAAAATTTCAAGACTCTGTCTGGACCACTACAATGCTAAAACACAAATAAAATCTTACCTCTCCTAAGATTATTAGCTCATTGACTAATGAGAGCCAAGAAGTTCAATTATGAAGAGTTAAACCACTGTCTGGATATGCAGAATTTGACAGAAAATGCCAATAGTATGGCTTTTTAGGCATTTTTCCCTGTTTTCCACTTAACCTTCCCTAAAGAATACAGTAGGGAAAAAAAAAAAAAGGAGGCAGAAGTTCATTTTCATGCTCATCATTAGGAGGGTCACCTGACTTGGCACACAAAAGGGCAAGACCAGAGACAGTTGCAGTCAGGATGAAAATTGGTTGTATCTTAAAAATGCAGTGCAGAAAACCACTTTTTAACCTAGCCAATGACAAGAAAGCAGAAGTTAATGGCTAGGGCATACCCATATTTTCCTATGCTGAGATCATTGGAGTTAAACAAATTCCTTATCTCAGATGCTATTTATGGCAAAGGGCTACAGGAAAATAAATTATTCCCAAAGGGAAGGAGATTTTCCTGATTCTATACTAAGTGTGCTCACTCACTCTCTTGCTCACCATCCTTCTTTGTGTAACCAAATTACCTGTCTTTTGGGTCCCTAGTCTTTCTCTTCAACTGTGGCGCTGGTGAAAAAACAGAGTGCTTATCAGCTACACTTGTGCCTCCTGGCTGCTGAGAATTTCACCTTGGCATAGAACTCTCTGAGCGTCATGAGGACTGAGGTTTATGAAGTTACTGCTTGAAATGGAAATTTGCAGTACACCTTCTTAACATTAGATGTATATACAGATATTTGGGAAGAGGCATTTCAGTGAAGGGGTGTATGTGATTATTCCCACAGACATTGTGCTGGAATCAAAGCGGAAAGGGTTTTGGATACTTTGTGTCTTGTCACTGAGTTTGGCTATTTTCCAAAGAAACAAGTTCTCAGAACTGAAGAGGAACTGAGGATGAGATGTTGCTGATTAAAATTATCACTGTGAACATTTCCCTTTTTTGTTTTCATCACATCTGTTGAAGCTAATGAGTTTGGGGATAGTTCAAACAAATATAACTTTGGAGTGGGCTGAATTTCTTGAAAATAATTTCGTGATGTTTTTTGTTATACTGAGATGTTCAGGAAAGCCTCATCTGTGCTTACCCGATTTATACCTGGATTCTGAATCATCTGAATTGTATTCATAACTATCTATTAGAAGTTTCTGACCCTTTTATTCCCTCTGTCAAACAGGTGGGCTTATGTTGCACATGTACAAATTACCTCTAATAAAATGACTATGATTATATAATCGCTTCTCTAACTCTTCACACTACATTTAGATTCTATGATTTTGATTATGTTTCACCCTGGATTTCCTTTGTTGTCACTGAAGCACTGAAATTGATACAATACTGGTATGCCTACAACCACAGCTTTATAACCAGTATTTATAGTGCACAGATTGCTTCTGAGAGGTCAGAGAAAGGTAACTATGAACAGCAAGCCTAATGCCAGCAGGCTTAACTACACTGTACCACAGTATGAACTTTCATTCCAAGTTTTTAGGAGCTCACGATTCAAAAAAGGTTGAATACCCACATGTTGTTTCCTGGGTGCCCAAGATGAAGAGGACTTCAGAATGAACCTATTAAACCAAAAATAGGAAGAATTCCAGGAGATCTAAGATGAGAGGAAAACAATTTCACAGTCTGATGATACATTACTACAAATCAAGGGGAAACGCTCTCCACAGATGTTGTTACATAAGTACAGAGGACTGACACAGGCTGCAAGACAGGCAGGGAGAGTGATAAAAAGGGCACTAAAACTCTGCTATTATAGGAGGGTTAATAATTTTCTAGCACTGTGGTTAGTATGTAATCACAGCAGCCTCTCACATTAAGTAAGAGAAACACACCAGGATTAGGAGCCAAGTATCCCAAACGCATTTACATCATCTGTAACCAAAGGCCCCCTCCCAAGTCCAGCCTTGGTGTCAGCTGCCTGGGGGTCGCCTTCTCTCTGGGTTTCTCCTACACCCCATCTCCTCCACCCAGTCTCCATCACTTCCCTGGCTGCTGTATCCCCTGCCTGCAGCCAAGAACCTTTCTCCAGAGGAATTTCTTCCTCTCTTTTTTTTTTTTTCTTTTAATTTTATTTTTCCCCAGGAGAATGATTATGGTATAAAAATTAGCCTCAGAGCATGCAGCAAACTTTTAAAAAAAGAATGGCCATCTCACCACAACCAGCCTGCAGAAATGTATTCTAATGGCTCACATTCATTTGTATGGATGTCTCTGGGGCATGTAATTTGGGGACACTGTATGCTGACTGCTCTAGACAGCAAGGGAAACTACTGCAGAGAAGGATGCATCTCAGGCTAGAAATTAAAACCAAAAAGGCAACAACCAGAACTTGTACTGTCCTTTCTTTCAGATGCAACTAGATACTTCATGCAAAGCACCCACTGCATATCTTCAATTGCACATTGGGACCATGTTATAGAAGACAGAATGGTCCCACTCAACACACCATCCCTTAGTGTCCTCACTCACCACATCAGTTCAATTCCTTGACAAAAGTATATATGATTTTCACCTTCACAAATTGGAGGAAGATCAAGATCATTGTGGTTGGTATGTGTTCACCAGGTAGCTATGAGAAAGAATAGAAACAAAATATGTATATTTTATACAAACTGTTCTCTATATCATCACCTATGGATTATATACTATAATTACAGAGCTAATTTTTCCCTCCTTCCCCTTTACGTGCTGCTTTCCCTGACGTTTCTGAGATGGCCACCCCAGTCTGCTGAGGTAAGAGGATGCCCTGTGGAAGCCAGGCTCCACACCTTTTTGTGTCTGTCTGTCCCAACATGTGCTGAGAAGCACAGACATGATCTGCAGTTTCCTTTATGACAGCAGACTTTGCTTCCTGAGCTGCTTCTCTCTAAATTTGAAGTTGACACAGTCTGGTTCTCTGATGAAGAGCACTATTTTCTGCATATTCCAAGACCAATTTGAGCTCAGTTTACCCTGAATAAAATCACCTTTTATAATAAAATTCAATGTGATAATGTGGTTTGCAACAAAGAGCCACTGTTTGTGTTTCCCTATGGATTTAGATCACATTAGCTTTCCAAGTATATGAAGGCCAAGACTGTATGCAGACTATAAAGACTATATTATATACAAATGTAAGTATTTACTGTGCATGCTGTAAGTATACAGACTTATACCAGACTATAAGGAAGGCAGCTAGGATAATTACTGTCTTTACTAGACATATATTGCTAAGAGAAAGCCACAGCAGGAATACAACAAATAAAGTGTCTATTGTAATATATAATAAAGTCATTGTATGTTTGGCCTGAGTAGCTGCACAATGCCACGTCAGTTTTAATTGCTCTCACTCAAATGCCTGTAGGAAAAGCATCTTGTTCCTGTAATTCTAAAGGTCTGTCTTTGAGATATACAGTCTCCTATCTATGATTTACTTGGCTTCCTTTAATAAAAAGCTCTGGATAATGATTGCGGTTTCCTTTGAATATTCATCCAAGAAGTTACAAAACTATGTTTAAAGGAGCAAACAGATAACTAGATCTTTCCTGGAAAATACCTGATTTTAAAAGAGACTCAGAGCCAAAACTAGATCTGTTTTTTAAACTTACCTTTAGCATTTCAGTAAACATTTGTGAATTCAAGCCAGATCAAACCAAACCTCTAGAAGAATATACTGCTTTTTCTAGCTAAATTTTAGGAAGAAGACTGTAAAGTGAAGCTGTGCTTTGCCAGAAATTTGTCTTCCACAGAAATTATTCCATTATTTCATTAAAAGGCCTTTCTTCCCTAAAAGTAACACTTTCCATGTTGTCATTCTGAAAACAAATATCTTTCTCTATTGTCTCATCTGTAGTGTGTGACTTGTAATGTGGAGGAGGTCAGACTAAATCCTTCTATAATCCTTTTGAGCTTTAGTCTATGAACTTTTATTCTGTTTCCCATAAAGTATTTCATTTTTTAGGGGAGAGCAATGCTTAGATCACAAAGCAGTTTTAAAACTTTCCCAGCAAACTAAGGG
Organism: Margarornis squamiger; assembly: GCA_035222235.1. Lineage (NCBI taxonomy): Eukaryota > Metazoa > Chordata > Aves > Passeriformes > Furnariidae > Margarornis > Margarornis squamiger. The sequence goes on along the minus strand of JAWWTY010000106.1, from coordinate 40,963,005 downwards.
GAAAAGTCTCTTCCAATGCCTTAAAGGCAAATACAAATGGATTTAGGAAGGAATTTGTTACGTCTGTCTTATGGCATCTAAAATTTAGGAATCTGGGCTAAACCAGTCTCTTAGGCACCTTGTTTTGCCAGCAGTGAGTAGCACCGATGCCAGCAAGGAAATTACCTCATTCCAAACAAGGTCTTCCAGATAGGTGGGCTGAATCGTTTTAAGGAAGGACTGAGTCTAAAAAGCCAGAATTACTCAGTTCAACGATACCTGGTTTCTGAATCAGTAACATCAGATTAGTCACATGTGATTTCTGAGGGTGTGGGTAGCTGCTTTTGGTTGTATATGGCTGTCACTGAGCTATCTAAGGAAATGTTAGTAGAAATGGAAGAGGATTAATATGTTTTGGGGTTTTTTTTAAAGGAGTTATTTTAGCGAGTGTTGGCAATGCTGGTAATAAGTTTCAGGGTAGGCACAGCACATAAATGTAAAAATTATACAAGTAAGAGCAAGCCATAGCATGTATTCAGATAGAGCTGTGCTATTGTTGTAAATTATGTCCAAACCCTAGATTAATCTAAGAATAGAGAAATTAAACAGGAATCTATCAATCAAAAATTATTACATTAAAAATCCCTTGGACCATGATTTTCTTCTTCTACTTCTGGAGAGATGATGAAGTATTTTTTACTCCAGAGAATACTAAAGCTTGAACAGACTTGCAAAAACTCAGTAATATCAAATAATGTCTGGAAAGTTGAGGTATCTATTATTTCAGACTTTAGCATGTAGTGCTGTGTTCCTCCTTCTTTGGGCCTTCAGTTACTGTTCTGCTCAATAATCTGTTTAAGAATCGGATAGGCCAGATTACCATTCCTGTGCACCTTATGTAGTCACTTAAATCAAATCAAAGGGAATTTGCACATAATTGGTTTTCATAGGCTTTGAAAAGCTCAGACAACTTTAAAATGGGTATTTTTTCATCTGACTTTACACTGTTCCAAAAACAAAGGAATGAAAACTTACATTCTCTCCATATGAAAAAAAAAGAAAAAAAAAAGAAAAGAGAAAGAAAGATAAGCAAACTTTATCTCTAAATGAGAGTTAAGTGACCAAACATTCTTCAATTCAGGGTAAAAGAAGAAAAAAATTTAAAACAAAATTTTTCTGCATTTGTTATTGTCCAAAATGCAAGGCACAATCAAAGCTCCATTATCCCCCTATATAAAACTGTTCAGTGGAAAAAGAGAGTATGTCTTTGGTAGCCTGGATGCCTACTAGTCCTGTATATACTCTGTCAACAGGAAAAGTGTCTGTTTTACAGAGACCTCCCCCCAGCTATGGCTATTCTAATTCCTTCATGTATCTGACCTGTTTTCATACTGCTGGGAGTAGTCTGAATTACCATCAAATGTCTGTAGATTTAGCCAAACATACAGTTGCATGTAATGAACTCAGATTTCCTATCAAAAATATCCACATGAAAAGGGGACTCTAAGCATGAAGTATTGCACCTCATTCCATTTGCTGATACTAAATGTGGAAGTAAAAAAACTACAATAAAATCTACTCACCTATGCACACATACTCAGTTTTTTAAGCCCTGTGATGTAATTTACAGCAAAAACAGAAACGCAAACTTTGAAGAAAAGAAGTTTAAAGGGGAAAAGCTGGTGGATGCAGAGACCAGGATTTTACCGGCAGGACACTACACTCCATTGGGTGGGCTGAATAAAGGTAACAGGCATTCTTTTTCCTTTAGTAAATCGTAAGGGAAATTGCTGAATAGTTTTGAGAGTTGCACTGCTGTGTTTGTTTAAACTCTGGAATGTAATTCGGATATTGTTTGAGAGTTTAAAAAAAAATTAACAACAAACTTCAGAGTAAGTTCCTGCAAGCTCCATGAGCTCCTAGTGTACATATGAATGGGAAGGGACAATTTTCCTGCATGCCAGAGGAGAAGGGCAGCTTTTGATGGCAGGTCATTCAGCTATAGGGTGCCACAGGAATTAACTGTATCTTATGCAAGAGATAGCTTCCTCTGGTCTTAAATGAAAGCTTCCACCCAGGGGGTCTGGAAGGAATCTCAGTAGCATTTCCATTTTGTTCAACAGCATTTGGTTGACCAGTTCAAATGCACCTGTTTTCATAGAAACTGCTGTCTTTGTTCAGTGTACATTCCAGCACAGTTTTAAAAAACACCAAACATGGTCAAAAGGTCACTATTTGTGTCTCAGTTCAACTCTAAGGAGCGTTCAAAAACTCCAATTTCTCTCGAGTATCCTGCAGAGCATCTAAAACACGATAAAGAAGGAGCAGTTTTCTGGTCAGCTTTGCCATTGCATCAGGTAGAGAGTGCCTGATATAACCAAAACTCAGCTCAGTCAGCAAGTTATTGTCATCATAATTATTCCTCAAGTGGCTTTTTTGGCCTCTGTTCTTCTCCAGAAATTTCTCAGCTTTTGTGATTTTGTGCTGAGGCTCTGACAGGTTTGCTTCCCCACACACTCCCTTTCCCATGTCTGACCAAACCTACCTTTGGTTTAATGACAAACTGTTGGATATGCCAGCCTCCCTCTTAGTGCTCCATGAGGCATGGGCAGACTATGTGTGGCTTTAATCAAACAGTCAGCAGGTGTGGGAGGGAGTCTTTTCCTGAAACCACTCAGGTTTATGCGCTTTATCCCTCGCTTCCTCTTCCCATGCTCTGTAGCTACAAATAATTCGACAAGGCAAAAGTCTTCACACCCAGCTCAGTGCTCACTGGGACAACAGAGTTTGGAAAGGCTGGAGTGAAATTAAAAGCAAAAGTCCAATAAAACAAATGACAACAGCCAAACTGCTGTGCACAGAGACCCTGCATTGTCAGGGCTGCCTTGATAGCTCTGCCCTACCCGGAATTTCTCACGCACTATGAATAAGCCATCTCCTGCTCAAAAAGACCTGTAGATCTCAGCCTCCCTCGGATGTTTGCTAAATTTTTGACATCCTCAACTTTTCCCATACATTCCCTTGGCATTTGCCCAAGACATCCTGTCACGTGTGGTATGTGCTGTGGGCCAGAGACCCTCTCTGCCTCTTTGCCTGCATTTACCTCAGCATAAGCTTGCCTGTGGCTGGCAGTTCATGCCATCCCAGTGAGCATCCAAGTAATAATAACAGCAACAACAGGGATTTGATGAAGGGTGAAAAGGAGCTGTTAACAGAGTAAGCAAACACAACCTTAGATTCAGTTGCTGCTTCAGGAAAACGTGCCCTTTCCTGGCGACACCATTCTGTATTTCATACTCACACTCCTGCACTGCATTTCCTGTGAGATTTAAACTCAAAGGAAAAAGAATCCAGCTACAGACTGTTTATAATAAGCTACTGGGAAGCCTCAGAAACCCCATGAATCACTGGACCTTTGCTCCATGTCCCCAGTGTCCCGATGGCTCATACCTCACCTATGAATTCCTCTGGTAGCTTTATTTGCTGCCACCCTCCAGCTACAGTGAGGTAGAAGGCCGAAGTCCCCAATAATCCCATTCTGACAAGCTGACGGATAAAAAAAAAAGCCTACCCCTACACTGTTGCCGAGACCTGCTGTGTAAACAGTAGACAGCCGCACCCGAGCTGGGAAAGAAAGGTTCGGGGCTTTTAATGAGTGTCACGGCCATTCCTTCACGGGCAAACCCAACGCATTCCCTACTTTGTAGCAAGCTCATTGTATGCCTTCGTGGCACGAAGTCTTTTCCAGCGCATAATGGTATCCCTAAGTGGATGCCTGGTTGTTGTTCGTAAATTAAGTGTCTTTTGTTTTTCCACCGGGAATCTTGGAGTGTCGCACTGATTGTCTGTTATCTGTCAAGGCATCAGTCAGCAACCCAGCAACTCTCTGCTGGAGACTGCCCTGCTTTTACAATTAGCAATAAAAAGCTTTTGTCGATGCACAATGATGCTTCTGAGGTCTGGTGCAGGGTTTTAGGAGGGTTTTCTTAATCAACAATAAGATCTAAACCATACATATTCTGTTTGCTTTAGCAGTGAACGGGAAAAGAAAATATTTAGCTCAAAGAGCGAAACACTTCTACATGTTGGAGTAATTATACCGATGAATATAAATAAGGTTTCAGAACATAATTTCTTACATTTTCTTGTATTGCCTCCTCGTCTCTATTAATTTTAATGTGAAATGTTTTGAAGTACAATTCTACAAAATACATGAATAACTGAAATTGTAATTTATACCACGTTTAAAAGAAACTTAATCAGAACAAGATCAGCTTCCCTTCATCATGTTATTTGTATAAACAAGTCTTTCAGAAAAAAAATTAAACACTTAAATAGAAGGGCTGGATACAATTAGGGTCACTTGATCCTTCTCCTAAGCAATATTTAAGGCCACACATACTAATCATGAATCAGTCAGGGGATAGCAATGTTAATCCCAATTATGTATAGCTTATCTTAGTACATTAAAAATGCAATTTAGGGCTACATCTGTCAGGGCAGTTCTAGGTACATTACTAGTTTGTGTGCAGCATCAAGGTTTCTCATTTCCATCAGCTGTGGTTACAGGATGTATCGATCTTGTGAATGGCAAAATATAGATTATACAGGCCATAATTCTGTCTTTAAAGAGCCTCTTATTTTGTAAAAGCTTAAATTTGTATTAGATGTCTAGGTCTGGGGATTTGACAAAGAGTTGTAGGCTTCATTTTCTTGTCCTGTCAATATATTACACTTGTGCCATGAAAAAAGTATGAGTAGAGTGTGTGTATTAGGGGTATAAATAACAGGAAAAGTTATAAACAGCATGACTGAGGGGAAGTAACAGGAAAATTTCATGAAGATATCAGTTAGTATATTACACCTGGTAAAAAGGATATATGGTTGGAAGGTGGGAAAGAAAAGTGTGGAAGGGAAAGACATAGTTTAATTTAGAAAATATTATATAGAACTTGTCAAAATAAAAGCAGTCACACCATTATTTTTTTTCTTTCATAATGACCTACTGAAGAAATAGGTAGAAACAAAATTTTACATAGAACAACCCTTGCAAATCTGGTTCAGGTTTACATATCATCTAGGAGACTTGTGTACTCATCTAAAGCTCTACTGGTGGAGACCATTAAAAAAAATCTGGATTTCATGAGAGTATTGCAGAGAAATATAGTTTATTAAGGATTTTAAAAAATGTTCTACATACAACCTGCAAAGTTCTTTGAGATATATGTCTCTTTCTATGGGTTCCAAATCCTAGCAAAAATCTGTCATATTCTGTGTAAAACATAAACTCAAGTGAGCAAAAAAGTGTTAGAATGCACTGTTGTTGTTCAAATATAAAACATGCTGTTGGGATTATAACAAGTTTTCAAGAAATGCAGCAGCTGCAGATTTTAAATCAACTTGACTGAAAAAAGGCTTTTCTTAAACACAGAAACTGTCCTCTAGATAATAAAATTCCCATCCTGGGCCACAGGCATCACTCATTTCTAGCTTAGAAATTTATATACACGTATATATACACACATGTATAGGTTCTCCATTTTAAGACTTACTATTCAATGACCACCACAACATTTATATAAGGCTATTCTTAGTTTTCAAAGTATTTGAATATGTAAGGCAAGTTTATAGACAAAAACTAAATTTTGTTTATTCACACAGTTTGTTTTCCCCATGTAGTGGACACAGGGGAGGAAGCATTTGATGTAATTACAAAGAAAAATAAAATGTTTAAAGCATTCAACTGTATATTTCATACCAAAATCTTTATCTCAGTAAAGCTGCATGTGAATTTGGTTTCAATTATTATGTTTTGCCTCTATATTTAAATATGTAAGTCACATCAATAAGATTTTCCTACATAATCTCTAGTATCTGGCCTTTTTGAGATGCATGGTATGTGATATTAATAGTCGGGCTTCTTATAAAATGTACTCCCTGAAGAATATCCTTTGTCATTATGTTTCAGTAAAATGTACCCAAGCCAATAATTCTATCATTAAATTAATTTCCAGGTTAAAAAGAAAACCCTTTGTCTGCCTCAGGAAAAGGCATGCAAAAAAACCCACCCTAACCAAATCAACATCAGTATGCAAATTTGAGGGAGCAAAGGACTTGGCATTCAAAAAAGTTGATGCTTAAATGGGAGCATCAAATCCTCAGACCTCATATAAAAGTAGGCCTGGCATGCAATCTGTATCTACAACCCCCTTCACCCATTTCCTTACCAGTCCTTATCTATCCTTACCTATTTCTTTTCAGCTGTCCAAGATTCACATTCCTTCTCCTTGGCCCATTACTGACATGCATTTTTATGTGGGAAACCATTTTTCTGTGTTCCAAAAGAGATTTAAGCACCTTGGGGTGCCCTGGTACTGCCAGCTAAGTGTGGCTGGAAACCTGCTCTGCAAATTGGCCTCTTTTACACTCCACACTGAAGACCCCCAAGACCTCACTCAGCAGGATGGCTCACCGGGGCTTCAGCCCTCCCCTTTGATAGGTATATGATGTAACAATACAGTCCCACCTTTCATTCACTATGGCCTGGCAAGGGCATATCCACTTGTGTTTCCACATGCTTTGATGGTAAATACACTTTTCCTACAAACAGTGTGGATCCTCTAAGCAGAAGCTGTAATAGCAGAGAGACTGTCAGCAATTTTAGACCTGCTTTTCATGTCCTGGTACAAAAGTTAGATGAGAGTTTCAGGCACTTTAGGATGTCTGCAAATAAAGCTGGATTACTTTAATATCAAGTGCTGATGAAGCAGAGGTGTAGCAGCCAGGCTCTTTACCTTGTATTGAGCAGCTACAAGGTGATTTAATGGTAGTGTAGAGGTGTAACAGCGCCAGGGCTGACTTTGCAACTGGGGTTGCCCATGCATTTTTTACTAAGAAGAACTACTTGAGGCTTCTAGTAAATTATTAACTCATAAATAAAAAGCAGTTTTTGAAATAGAAGGGATGATGTTGTCACACCTTTTGAGGGGAAGCCGTTAGGCCATTGAAAGGAAACAGATAAGGACCAGAAAGGGAGATTATGGGGTTTGACTTAGCCTATTAAGAGATCATTATGCTTGTTATGCTATATAGGGTTTCTGAATTTGGAATTAACAACTTCAGTTGATTATTATGATATTAAATCCACAGTCTGCTCTTTTTCTCTTCTTCCTTCTGCTTTTTTTTTTTTTTTTTTTTTTTTTTTTTAAGTCTAGTGTAACAAAACGCCTGTGCTAGGCTGTCCTGAAGTTCACCAGAGACTAGTGCCTATGTCTCATCTTTTAGAAATTCCTCTCCCAGATCAATCAGATACTTTTCTGCTGTAAACAAATAACCTCACTTATTTAGTATTTCCTGACTCTAGTTCTCCTGAGATTCTACTGGGTAGGGTTACCTCTGGAGCCAAAGTTCCGGAGAAAGCTACTCAAGGCTACTCTCCTTTGCTAGTGAAATGCTGACTATGAAGAAGTGGTGTCTGAGAAAGGTGAAGAGGAATTGTGCTGCTGCTGGGTCTCAGCCCTTCCCTGCAACCTGGAACCTACCCATGACAGACTGGCCTTTCTTCAATCCAGTCCTGAAAAAAAATTAAGCTCTGAAATTTGCTGGATCAAACATAGACTGTGGTGTTTCTATGATGCCTCTCCTCCTGGCTCCTCCAGCCATATTCTGGTCCAAAGGGTACTCAATCCCCGGCCAAAGATCAGTAATTATTTATTTTGGTTAATTTAATTCACTGAAACACTCTGCATTCAGCCAAGGTGAATGCAGTGTCACTCCTGGGTGCTTGGCTCTTCTGGAGAGTTTCTCCTCCTTTCCCTGTTTGAGCTGGAAGTACTCTTGTGTGATTAATATGTCAAAGAAATTTAGTTAAAATGAGTGTGTTACAACAGAAATTTAGTTTTGATAAGGTGTGATTTTCCAGTGGGAAAAAAAAAATAAAAGTGCCATTGTCATTTATGGTGAGAAAAGAAGCTGCTAAATGCAACTACGGGCCAAAATATTATGGTAGTGCACAAGGTAACTTATTTTCTCTGCTCTTCCTTGGCATTTGTACAATCCCTTGATCCTGACTACAGAACTCAGGCTCTGTTGGGATCCATATAAACTCTTTTCTCTAGTTTGAACATAGTTTTCTTGCCTAAGGCACTAGTTGTCTTTGGAAGATGATTCTTTTGACTGTACTAGAGTCAGTTTCTTTTCAGATGGTTTGGTCACTCAGAGGGAATGTGCAGTATATTTCACAGTAGTGCCGTGCTTCCTTTATATCCTATCTCACTAATGGAGTTGCCTGTGGGTTTTTGAAAGGCTTTTACCCTCAGGAACACCTACAATTAAAATGTCTTATTTTGTGCTTATTTTTAATAATACTTTCTAAGATGACCCACATAGATGCAAATACTTCAGCCATCACTGACCATGGATGGCTCACGTCTTCCTCCTTGGGAGTAATTAGGTGCTCAGGGCACAAGAAAACAATGACGCAATTTCTGCAGTTTATAGTGGAAGATAATATCCTGTGGGACTGTGGCCTGTTATTAAGAGATTATAAAAATGAGAAATGTTCTTGATATGTTCAGGCTACCTTCAGTAATGGTCTCAGACCTTGAAAAATCTGTGCACTGCACCCAGAGAGCTTGCTGAGAGAATGCACAGCAGCTGTGGCCTGTGGTGACACTTCATTCTACTGTGGAATTTATATTTTCTGGAGTTTTTTTCTTTCTGCTACAAATGTTTAATGAGCAGAAATTGCAATTGCCTTTTTTCTACGCTGCATTTAAACAACTGTGATATTAGTCCTCCATCTCAAATGAACCTACAAGACCAGTGAGAGACTGAATATGTAAACTGGATAACTTATCTTTCCTATAATAACACTACAGCTTTTAAATAAAGAATGTTCTTTCTTATTTCTTTTCCTCTTTGTACAGAGAAGATGCAGAGGAGCAAAGACTGGGTGGGTCTAAGGCCTCAGGACAATAAAAACTTGTGTGTGGAATTTGAAGTTATTTACAGAATGATCTCATGGGAGTGGGGCAATATTCCCTGGATTCAAAGTCCATTCCCTAGCTGTTGCAACAATATCACTATATCATCCCCTAGTGCCATGCAGTGTTTTGCACTGCTACTTCCACAGAAAGCTGTTCAACCCTGGGTATCCCCTTATCACTACTTACTTGGTTTGTACATACATGTCCCTGTGTCAATATTGCCCTTTTAGAGGGATTATTTCTAAGATTTGGTCACTCTCAGTTTTCTTTGAAAAAAAAGATGACTGTGAAAGTCTTATTAAAAATAGCCTGGATCATAGCATTATTATCTTTTAAAGTACACATGGAAGGAGACTTTCCTGCATCAATGATAAACTCTTATACGCCCACTAAAGCGTTTCTAAGATCAATTAGAGGTCAGGTCAGACTATATCCTATATATTTAGATAAGATTGTGTATAAAACCCGCAAGGTAAGTATTTCAGCTGTTACGTGATGACTTTTTTTTTCTCTTCCTCCCTTTTAAAACAAGTGAGTAACAAGGAAAGGAAGAAGGTTTTTAAGATATTTCCCTTATATGCCCAAAGCTGCTCTATAACAAACAGTTTACAGGACAGGGTCAGGTTTCCTGATACCACTGAACAGATGCCTTGTGCTGCTATTTGCTATTGCATCACCCCTTGTCACTGGTGTCTGCATTTACACCAGTGAGCCAAACAGGGCCTGGGCACTGGCTCAGGCAGTGGCATGTGTGCATATCAGGCTTCCTGGTTAGGCTTGGTCTCATGATGACCAGCCTCTGTCAGAAAAGGGAAGGACACATTTTGGGGAGACAGAATGGGCCAGAGGCTGTTCCAAATAGAAAATTTAAACCTGAACAACCTTTTAAGGATAGAATCATTTAGCCATATGGCCCCAAGCCATGTGCCCCTTTCCTGGTCTGTTGAATTCACCTTTGAACTATCGCTACTACATTCAACTAAGTCAACATTAGTTACATTAGCTAAGAAAGTCATTCTTTTCTCATTTGTGACCAAAGTTTTGAGAACAGCTCCTTGATTCCACAGCTGCAAGTGCCTGTAAATGCCAGAAATATATTTTTTTACCTGGACACATCACTTCTGCAACCATCTGAATTTCATAAAATATGAAACTGCCCCAAAAGGTTAATTTGTGGTTACCAGTGCGTAATTGCAGGCAGAGATGTGGAACATGAATTGGTAAAGCTATTTGCAGAGGTCACTCTGCAGTGTGCTGTCTTCTTGTGCTATGTAAGCCTGCAAAAAACCAAAGCAGGCCATGTTACAGTGTGGAGGGTGCAACAATGAACAGATAGGTGAGAGGCTACTTTAAAACAACAGTGAGTCATTAACATCCTCAGCCAAAATTATTCTTCACATCACTGCAGATGGCATAAACTCACTCTTTATTCTTCTCTTTCTACATAATAACACTCGCTCTTTAAAGTATATATATATATATTAAGAAAAACTCATCTGAACTATGACTGCAATTTTTTGTCTCTGTTTTTCTCTTCAACTTTAATAGAACTACTCAAAGCTTATCAAATCATGGCTGAAATCCTCAGCTGGGTGTTCATTGCATCACATAATCCAAGTGTGTGTATTTGCAGTACACAGCCCTAGTGGTATAGATTTTATCTAGTTTATATTCTCATCTTCTCTCATTGATCCCTTCACACTGCTGACTTTTGCTGCTAGTTGCACACAGCAATAGCCTGTGTTTGTTCTAGTGAAGTCAGTCATTCTAACATTTCTAATATGTTTATTCCCTTTGGTTTAAGAAGATAGATGTTTATTTGAGAGATGAATATTTTTCCAAACTTTCAGCAGGAAAGTTCTTTAATACTTTACATTTAGAGATTAGTCAAGGTAAGCTAGATGCTCACAAACTCAGTCATCACCTTGTAATCAACTTATCTGAAACTTTATTGCTGATCTGCCCCCTATCAGAATTGCATCTGGAAGCCTTGCAAATGTTGCTGTATAACATCCCAATTTTTGGGGAGGGATTATCCTTCCTGTTTCAGAAACAAAATGCCCTGAGGCATGTTCACATTGTTTGGATGGCAGAAGTTTCTCTGTGTCCACACTACAAAACAGACCAATGCTGCACAGTTGCATTAATATAGCTCTGGGCCCAGGTTTAATAACCTGTAATTCAACAGGGATGTGAATGATTTTGGTTGCTCTCAGCAGCATCCCATTTGCAGCTCTGCAATTTCAGGGTTAGGGAGGCTTCGGTCTCCCAGAAAACACCCTTTATAAATATACCTTTTGTGTTTCTTTAAGCTCAGGGCTTTATTATGGACTGAGAGTGTAATACAGACATGCAGATGGATGAAAGGGTCAGCTCAGGCTGTAGCAAGAGGCAGCTACTCCATTTGTGCATAACTAGGGATAATGTTGGCTGCAGATGGCCAGAATATGAATGCAGAGCTTGGTGTATTCAGCTATCTGCAAATTTATGTCTCCTATATGTCAAAAAAGCGGAAAAATCATGGGAGGAGACCTGCGAGTGAAAATGGCAACTGAGTAGTGTTGGTTGAAAAAAAATGCACCCAGGAATGAAGTTGAATTGCTTAGCTCAGAAACTTGTGGCAATTGCTCAGCTTGCTGGGAACAGAGCACAGCTTGGGGTCTGACAAACACCTGAAGGTCTTGTTCTTCACTGTCTTTTTGCCTCTGTCCCCCGTCCTTGCTGCCTGGGCAAAGGCTTGAGTGAGCGCTCTGCAGAGCACAGAGCAAAGCACACCTGCAAGGAGAGCTGATCCAGAAAAGCCAGACTCTCTGTGCTGCTCTCTTTGCCAGAAAGATGCCAAGAAACCGGAGCACTTAGTGACCATCTAAACGTCAGTCAGTAAAACGAGTATTGTTTTTTTAACTGGAATTTTCAGGCAGACATATATTAATACAGATTATATACTCAAGGCTACTTGCTGTTGAATTTCCACATGGAGAAATATTCTCTGTGAATTGCCAGCAACATTACTCACTTAATTTCCAGAACCTCAGCCATATTGCAACATTTAGAGGCAACAGCAGAGCTATAGGAATGACTTCCACTGATGGCTGTGAAAACTTCTACAAATGCAATACATTCACAGACTACCAGTGAGAAAACCAGAGTGAAAACTCATAGTTTCTGATGAGGCAGAATGTCTTTTACAGCAGTTTAAAAGAAGAGCTCTAGTTAGCACTGTTGCTGAAAAAGGCAGCAAGATTATTGACTCTGCATTGCTTAGCATTTCATGGGCTTGGGATCCTATGTATACTCTCCTGACCTTAATGAAAAAAAAAAAAAAGTGAGAAATGATGAGTATTCCTGCTAATCCCATTCTGCAAAGAGTTTTATAGACTGCAGTCAGTGGTGCAGATAACTGCAGGGACTGGAATTTCAAAGGGCAATGAAAGGTGAGAAGGCACCTTCTAGACAACTCTTCCTCATCCCAGGAATCGGCCCTTGAGCTACGGTTTGGAGAAGTAGTAGTTTTCTTCATATCGATTATCTGACTATCAAAATAGTCAAAATATATTTCACTTTTCTCTTAAGGGAGAGGGAAAAGCTGATACAAAGGGAAAACTATAATGGGATCAATTTTAAACATGAAGAAGTTTTATTGCCACTAAAATGAAAGTCTAAGGTTATAAACAAAACTGCTATTTGTCTTCTCAATGAGGCATGTTCCACTAGCAAGGAAATCTAAACCAATCCGATCAAAATCTCATTCATGAGAAAATAGAGGGATTCTGGGAGGCATTCCTACTGTGTTGTACTAGTAGTAACTATAAAGTGGGTGTCTGGAAAAAGACAGTAAACATTTGACAGACCTCCATTTTAGAAAAGACTCCAATTTTTCAATAGGAGGTATGTCTCCCTCCTACTTTCATTCAAGTGGTGTTTACTTCAGCTAATGGAAATAGTCTAGCTATGCAGCCTTTCAGTATACAGGGTGGTGAGTGTGCCGAGTGACTGGGTCAGGGTGTGCCTCATGCCTTTTCCATGAAGTGTGTCTTTTGTTTATATTGTATTGCCAAATTATGTCAGAGGAATCGTGTGTGTGTGTCTGACATCTATGGGGACAGCCTCCTCCCGATGTGGTCCTCTGTGACCAAAAGAATTCTCTTAAAGATCAGGAGTATGATCACAGGGAAGCCTGGAGGCTCCAGAACAACCACAGAGATGGATTCTTTTCTCATTCAACACTACCTGAACCATAATGAGTTGAAAATATGTGTATAAATGTGTTAGTGTCACTGCTAGCAAGTGGAGTGCAGGGAGTTGCCTCACCTCTTGGGACACTGAGAAAGCTGATTTCACTGAGGGTTCATGATGAGGTTTTGGGTGGGAGCAGAGAGGAAGGAATTTTTTATCTGCACCTAAACAGATAACTTAGATGAAGAAATCTCTTTGCACATCTGTAGAGTGTTACTTCCAAGGTAGTTTGTAATTTATTTTTACAACTTCTTCATCCAACAGATACAGTGGCAGCCTCAACATTTAAAGGAGTAATGTGACATCTATTCAGATTGAAACTGTAGTATTTCCATAAAAACCTTCAGAATAATGACTCTCTCTTGTTTTGCCCTGTATTGCTTCAGGATGCTCTTCCTCCTGTGTAATTCTTCATCAGCTTCCTGCCTGAGCTGCAAGGCTTTGAGAGAATGTTCCAGCCTCACCCATGCCCTTGACTTGGAGCCTGACTTAGAGGTCTTGGACATACAAAATTTTCCTAAATGTCTGAACAGAAAACCCAGGCATGCGGGCTACAAGGAGTTAGAACGCACTCCAGTCATACCAAGATATAGGTGATAGACTAAGACAGACCCACAGACAAGACGTAGTCAGAGACAAGTTTGTGCATGTCTCCTTATCACCTGCACTGAAAAAGAGAACAGTGAATCTTGTTTATCAGCATGCAGGAGACAACTTTCCCCACCTAGTTCCAGGACTTCTGTTAATGTGAGATAAAAAGCTGGATCCTTTCAGAAAAAAAAAAAAAAATTGAAAGGATAACTTCATCAGCAAAAATTGTTGATAAGCATAGGCATGTGTACATTCAGCGCTGCAAAGAAATGTTCCTTACAAAATGGCTGTGCAGCTCTCTGGCACATTATATTGAACATTTCTTGAATAACTTGCTAGTTGGTATGTCTGCATGCACCAGCTTTGAAGCATTGCATATCAAAGAAACTGACAAATAAGCTTATAAATACATTCAGTTAAGCCCCAGTAAGCCCTTACATTTGGTCATGCTCGTACATTGATTCTTGTTTTTAAGATCAGATAAACCCCTCCTTGGTATCAGATTGGCTATATCACTTCTAGGCCTCTGCTACAGTCATACCTACAACACAGCTGAGAGGGAATCCCTTATCCTACAAATGGAGGAGAAATGAGGCACCAGAGCATGTCCCAAAGGAGTCTGATAAATATGGATTAAATTTTTAGCTCTAAATCCTATGATAATACATTACTCACTGTGAACTCTCCCTATTATTCCTTGATTAAACAAATGAGCATCAAAATACTATTTTTGCTGAAGACTGAATCAATTTCAAATAGCATGTGCATTTAAACTCCCCCAGTGTCAACAAACTCTCCCAGTGTATGGTATAAGACTATCCCTTCCTGTATAAATGTGATTTTTAATGTTAAGAGTCTCTTGTTAATCTAGCACTGACAAACAAGAATACTTCACAACCAGAGAAAACAGAAATGAGTATATGTTTCTAATGGAAAACCACACCTTGTCACAGGTATGATGGAGCAAGTCCACAAAAATGTTACTCTGGTGTCTTAAATTAATAGCTTTGTTGGACCTGGGTTTAGACATTTGCTCAGATCTTTTGTGATCAATTGACTCCTGAATGTCTTTAAACTCCAAATTCTTTCTCCATCAAGATGGACAAGTTGCATTCTAGCACTGCCAAGCTGTGCAGAGACCAGAAAAATACCTAAAATTTGGAGGGATGCTCAGACTCTGCTTTCCCCTGCCATTTGCTTGAAAGGCAGCTCTACTTCAGCTTCTCAGATCATCTTCCTGATAAAAAAAACAACGGTTGTCACTGTTTTCCCTCCTAACTTAAGGCACTCTTCTGCAACCTAGGAGACCCTGTTTTACTTTCCTCAGAAAGGGGACAAAGGTATGACGTGTAGCATTTAGGCTCTGGGAATCAGAGGAGAGCTCTTCCTTTGTAGTTAGTCCAGTATTCAAGAAAAATAGCCATTAATCAGATCAGAAAACTTTAGAGCACAGTGTTTAAAGCACTTGGCAGAAATGCAGCAGGACAAGCCAAGTATCTTCCCTGAATCTTGAGTTACACAAACTGGAAACAAGTTCAACCAAGAGGACAGAGTATCCAGCATGTAGAATTGAGGGTATTCTCTGTCAATATGTGAAATCTGGAATGGAGGTCCTAATTCAAAGTGAATGGAATAGGGAATTCCTGCACAGCTCAGGTCTTTGTGAAGTAGAGCCCTCCCATTGTGGCAGTGATGTCTCTTTTCCTTTAGAATCCTTTACTGGAGCTGTCGGCTGAAGAATCGCTGGTGAAAGCAGGTGTCTCCCACATCTATTCAGTGCGCATACCTAGGCACTGTCTCAACCTTCTTGACAAGTATTCCTGCCTAGTTTTGTAGGTTCTTGCCCCCCTTCCTGGGGTCTCAGAGTGGGACTTTCTGCTCTGGTATAGAAATCTCTGAAAGACCAGGGTGTTCAATAGCAGTCAAGTTTCAGCTCTCATCAGAGAATGAAGCCCATCAAAATACTCTTTATTTGGACAAGATATCTATTCAGTTTGCATAAAGCAGACCTGCTCAGCAGATAGGTTGAAGCCATCTCAGGTAAATGTATGTGCTGTGTAAGTAGTGTGCAGACAGTCCATCTCCCTCTGGACAGCATATAGGAAGGTACAGGGCCAGGAATTTCCCAGAGTGTCAGGCATGAGGCATTACAGTGTCACACAGGACTGCATGAGCTGGCTGTAAACGCAGATCTTTCCAGGTCCATCTGATTTACCAGCCTTCTTCTCCATACGGCTATTTGCCTGTGGCAACACCAGGTTTTGTTGCCTTCATGGCTTTCACTTGTCCACTTACAGAGATGTGGGGGTGCTCCAGACTCCCCTGAATGGTTCTGGACAGTGGGTGCTGCCTGTCACAGGCTGCTCTCCTGCCAGCAGGTTTCTGTTTATGCACTGAGGATGAGAGGAGCAGGCTGGCATCTAATTTGACAGAGGTGTTAGGGAAAAGAGCTTTTGAAAATGAAGTGCTTTACAAAAACTAATATTCTTTCGACTTCTTGGCAAACAAGAACGAAAAGAAAGGCTTTAACAATTATTGCCTGGACTCAGACAATAACTCCTCCTGCTCCTGTTAGCAAGCATTGGGCCCTCTGTGCCAGGACATGAGCAGTTGTGATACCTGGCCTCGCACAAGCTCTGACAATGTCTAACAATTACATGAGAGCTTGGGAGTGCCTTCAAGCCTGGAACACAAATTTTAAATAAAGTGACTTTAGAGAGATTTCTATCAACTTTCATGTACTGACACCCTGGAGACACACTGTGAGGGTTTGTGTGCCTTTGCTACCAGTTACAGCCTAGAGTCAATCACTTTTGTCAGCCTTTTTCCGACAGAGGAGACAACAGCCACCGGCCATACTTTTAAAATGTCTTGTCTCAGTGATGACTTTGCCTCAGGCCACCTTTCCTCCCCACCACCTCCCTCCACCCCCTCACACCCCTCCCTTCACCCCCGTGCTCCCCCTCTGTCCATAGGATGCAAGAATTTGGCTATGAGTTTGAAGTTTAGCTTGAAAACTCCACTTTGGTGAAACAGTGTTTGGTGATTGTTTTTTGTAGTCCATTTTTTTTGAATACAAAGTGATGATGTATGTGAACCTTCCCCTCTGGCCTCAGCCTCAGACACCCATATGGGGTGCTCAGGTGGGAATCTGGCATGTTTCTGTCCTTCTGACCCAGGTTAGCTTTCTTTAAGCCAGTTCTTAAGTTAGTCCTCAGAGGCAAATGTGGGGAATACAAGGAAAGAAAAAGAGGTCTCTCAAGATTTAATCATCCCCAAGGGTAAAGCAGCGTGCAATTGGTAAGAAAGGTCACTGAGGGTCAAGAGGATTCAGGGAGGAAAGTGCCTTTCATGAGGAATTGCAAATGTTTACTTTAAACAAGTATTTTAAAAGTCAAGATCCTGAAAGAAGCCATATGTTTCGATTTTGAGACCAATTAGTCTGCCTCATCTGCAGTTTTTTCTATGGACTTTTGGCCTTTCACTTCTTCTGAAGGCAAGGAGGCTAATGTGCCAGCACAACTCTTGATAGGAAAGGGAAAGCTGGAGCAGCTGCCTGAAATGATTTTGAGAGATGTACTTGAGAATGCTTTTCAGAAATGATACAAAGATTAACTGGACAAAGAAAAGAGGAATTTGACTATGGCTCTTTGGTGGAGGAGAGCTTTGGCAGTCGGCACACCACAGCGCTGATCTCTTTGTGTTTTGCAATGCACTTTGTTAACGAGAGTCCTTAAGACATCATTAGGGCTTTGTTTGTATATATAATCATTCTGCTTTCTCTATTGCCTTTCCACGAGGATTATTTGACTTTTTTTAACTTCAGGAAAGTGTTTTTCAGCAATCAGAATGTCAAGAGAAAATGAAAGCATGTCATGAATAACTGATGTCACTCTATGAAGCCCACTAGCAGCATTATATTCGATACATGGCCCCTGTCGGAATATGTAGCCTCTAAAAAGAAGACAAAGACAATCTGAAACAATTGCCCTCTTCATGTATAGGTGTTTCTATTACAGTCTTCACCTGCATTCACTGTTCACATATACCACAGTCAGTGCTAAATGCCCTGGGAACAGGGACCAGGGCCAACTGCTACTCTTCCTATTGCTCTTCAGTAGTACAACATAGATACACTGTATAAATCAGATGATTTGTACAGCAGGAGTGGAAAATTCCACAGCACCAAGTGCTTAAGCACACTGCACCATCACCATTTCTGCAGCAAAAGTATTCTAGCATTGAGTGGCAGTTTTGGCTATAAGTCTCTTTGAGTCCAGGTATGTGAATTCAGCCTCAGCCAAGTTAATTCATCAGAACCCTTGCCACAAATTCAGATTAAACTTAGGGTTGAGAAGAGAGGTAAAGTCCTGGTCCCGCTCAAATCAACAACAAAACAGGGTAGAGCATTACCTAGGTTTCACTCAGCATCCCACTTTCCTGACTTCCAGTCCTGTATCATATATCAGGTTCCATTTCACCACTCAGAGAAATCATCAGAGCAGGAACAAAATTCATAACAGAGTCAGAAAGCTCAGAATTTAACAGGTTTTCTGATGTTAGAGGAAATAAATATGAATCATTCATTTAGGGAGAAAACGTGAAATATGTGGTTTTCCTATTGTTTGGAACTGAAAATCTGAAACCTTACTAAAATTCGTACTGAAAATTGGAATGTGTTTTATAGGGAAATAAAGAGGTGGTGATTTATCTGAAATATTAAAATTCTCATGAAGCTGGAATCCACATAGACTGTAAGAAAAATCTGTTTCTTTTCATCCTACTGAAAATTAGAACAGTACTTGATTTTTCAGTGTCCAGCAAATACATGACCTACCAGCTTCTCCATTGAGAATTATTCTAATATTTTTCATCTGAGGAATCCTAAAATCACCAAAGCTTAAAATTCCATATGTCTATAAAATACTATATGAAAGAACTCTTCCTGTAAAACTGATATTTATTACCTGTATAGAGACAGAAAAATGGAACTGAATTAAAGGAACAGCTAAGTCTAACATTAAAAAATACAGGATTTCTAGCTGCAGTTCAACTTAATATTTTAGAGAGACAGTATTGAGGACTGAAATGAAATTAAGTAAAGTATGTACTTACTAAGATTACATGAAATTGATGGAATAGTATAGTATTACCTAGACATAAATATTCTGTTAAAATAGGGACAGATAGTCTGGAAGGGTAAGGAATCCTCCAAGATCTTCTGGCAATGACATACATTTTTCATTGCAGTATCTACTTCATCCTAGATTCTCCGTCTTATACCTCTAAGAGCAATGGCATGCCTGAAAGAGGAAATTAGCCACCATCTCTTTTATCAAAAATAACTTGCTCTGAAATCTTTTTTTTAAAAGGATGCTACCCTTGACGTGTTCATTCAATGAGGTAAAATTTGGTGAATGATTTCCAGCTTAATTTAAAAATTAAAACAACTTATTGCAGAAAGATAATAGGTGCATTAGTAATTCACTAATCAGGCAGTCGGATGTCAATCAGCCGTGATAGCCATATGTCAGGGAATCTGGCAGATCATTAGTCTGGAGGAGCAATGTGTTTTCACTAAGTGCAAGTGGTAGCTGGCAGACCTGGTCAGCTAGCACAGTTAGGAGCAATACCAAGCTCCCTCAGTGGCCAGTACTCATGAGCATGCACTGATTTGCACTGAAGTTAATCATACTGTCGACTAATAAAGCACTCTTCTGACCCACAGCTCAAACTGCTTTACAGATACAGCACTGCTATCCCATTTTACTGAATGAAGCATATAAAGTATGAGGAGGTGAAACAATCTATTCCTGTCACTGCCAGGAAGGAAATCAGCCCTTCTCCTGAGCTGTAAGCCCGTTGATTTCTATGACAGACCCCACTACCCAAGCTGTATTTCTCACAGCACCACAGTGCCCAGGTTCTATCTATGAAGTAGTAAAGCCCTTAAAATGAATGAAAGCTGATATGAATACTTCACTAATGACTGTTGAAACCACTGATGAATTACAGATTTTCTCTGTAAGGTCTAGAAGAAGAGAGAAGCTTTCAACATACAGTCCTGTTGTCTTGGCATATGTGCGACATGCAGTGAGTTGGATTTGCCCACTGCTTTTCTTTGCATCCTAGCAGTTTGTCCACAAACCTTAAAGTTATACACAAATAATCTTTGGAGAACTTGTGTCTTGATGTTGGTTTTGAATCTGTACCACGACTTAGATATATTACTATGGTGTCTCCACTTTTTCATACTTCCTTCACCTTCCTACTTCCTACTACAACCCTCTGCCTCTTCTCTTGCATAGCTCTGAGCAAATCCAGCAGCAGTTTACACCAGTATCTCTTCCTCTAGTGAGTATGAGAAGGTGCAAGAGTCACTCTTGCTTTTCCACCTCACAGTGTATGGCCTTGCCCATCACAGTCATATTTCTCTCTTTAGCGTCTATTTTCTTCCCCAATCACTTTTGGATGACAGACCTGCTTTCCTTGTTTTCCCCAGCTAAGAAAGATCAACTACTTGTACGGATAAATCTGTTTCATTGCTTCTGCTTATGACCCTCCCCCAGGCACTGAGACATGCCAGACACTTCATTTTTTCCCTACTCTTCCTTAGCCACATCATCCCCCCCTCCCCAGTGTTATTTGTACAATAAACTTGCAGCCAAGGGTTTCCTTGGCAACACACGTGACTTCCTGCTATCTATTTTACAACAGGCTTGAGTTGTTCCGAAATGGCTTAAAGGCAGCAATTTAACACAGCTGGTGGCACAATACTTCTATTCTGAGTACACGTTTCCTCACCAGAGGTAACTCCTGTGCTGATAACTGAGCTTTCATTCATCTATAACGACAAGTAGAAGGAACATATTAAAGAGTAAATAGAAGTAAAGTGAAAGCACGATGGGAGCAGCCAGAACAAAGCATCCCAGGAGCTGCACTTATTTTATATTGCAAACTAATCAGTTACTGAACCGCAATAACAGATGTACCTAAATTTATTTCTTTTCATGAATGAACTAAGACTTTGTGCTAACTCAGCTTGCATAAGGCCATGATAGGTCTCTACTGGGTGCTTATGCTATGGCATTCTTAATAGTTATACTTGTAATTCTCACAAATTTTTTCCCCTCTGTATCTCTGTTCATAAGCAAGGCGAGGTTGGCAAGGTCAAACCGTATTTTTCTTAAGCAATGCAACATACTAGACACAATAGAGAACTCTTGAGTGCACACTCGTACACATCAGGGCAAACCAACAAGTTGTCACAGACATTCTTTGGTCTCTACTCAGCCCCTGGAATAGACACCACTGAAGTCTGAATATGAGTGTCCATTTTATCTATCTTCTAATCATTGAATCAGAGAAGAAATTGAGAGGTTTGGGAGTTCATGGATGCATGTACAAGCTATATACTGCATTTTCCTGTACCTCAGAATAATCCTTCCTTAAAATGGAGGGAGATTTTGACTATAAGAAAGTCATACATCTTCATGACCCCTAATGAGCTCGTTTCCCTTTTTTACCTCCATTTCCTTTGACATTTTCTGGACCAGTTCCGAAAGAACTAAGGAAGCTTTATTGTACTGCTAATGCCACATTTGCAGTTGCTTTAACAACTGGAGCTTCTTCCTCTAACAAAATGTCTGAAAACAGCCTCTATCTTTTGTGTGTGGAAATCCATAAAACATTACCTGAGTACCATTTCATGCAAAACAAGTACAATCAATAACTCTGCAAGCAAGCTCTCCAGTGATTTTTGCCGTAGTCCAGTATCCAGTGCTGTCCTGCAGATGAATCTGAGTAAATTTTACTGCCAAAAATTTTTGAGGCTATCCTCTACAGTGTTTCCTGCAGCCAGGAACAAGTGAGGACTGCCAGTGCTCCCAGCTGAGCAGAAACTTTGAAACACAGATAGCACAGAAAGCCAGGACTGGAAAGCCTTTCCATGAGACTGGGCATCTCTAGCCAGACTCAGCTAATGTGCCAAGTTGAAGCCTGCATGAGGCAAGCTGACAGACACAAAATACCAAGCACTTTTATAAACAAAAGACTTCAGCTAGTCAGATTCTGTCAAGTGTGCCAACACAAGTGCTTGCAACATTTCTAACAATCTTGGAAGGAGTGGGAGGATGTGGTTGCATTTTTTGTGAGCAGATATGTCCTTGTCTATCTGTTATTAAGACTGTTAGGACTGTGAAACTGGGGCTTCTCTTGTTTTCTTGAATGAAGTCTTGGTACTAGTCACCTAAAGAAGTACTTGGTACAGGTGTTTTTTTGGGGGGAAGGTTGTTTTGGTTTGGAGTCTTTTTGTTTGTTTGTTTGTTTTGTTCACCATTATAGCAAACTTAACCTCTTCTTGTAAGTGGAAAGGGAACAAAAGTTGTTGCAATCACCATCAATACAGATTCACCTGTTTCTTAAAATATTCTCCAATGGGCAGATTTTGACTTGTGAACACCAAGCATTCTCACCAAAACCAATTCTACAACTAATTGGCATAATGCAACACATGGCAGAAGAACATGCCTAAATACTTTACCTAGAAATCTCACCTCTATATTCTGACGTATGAAATGAACTCTAAACCAAACTGTAATATGCTTTAATAATGAATCAAATAACAGATTCAAATAACAACTGAAAAGATGAAAGAAAAAATGTTTTGTTTCCAGTATATCCTTTTCAGAAACATTGAAGTTATATTACCTGCCTGCCTTGACAAAAGCAGTGCATAGAGATTTATTGGTAGCAATTAAAGCCCATGATTTTTATTTTGTGTCTCCAGACTGCTAGAAATTCAAATAGAGGTCAATTTACTTAAGGGACAGGTACACTTCCTAGCTGCATATTCAGCTGGGCAGGTTTTCTTCCCCTTAAAATGATAAATCTGATGGATGACGAAGTCATCTCTCCCTGGTATCAAACCCCACTTATAAGCAACAGATGTGCTGATCTGAGTTCCAAAGATGGGACACTAATAGTTTGCAGATGAGCTTTTGTGCTGATGAGGAGATTGATAAAAGTAAGAGCAGAATATTCATGATAAAACCCTAGTGCAGTACATTCAGAACTTGGATCTGCATGAAAGCTGGGAAAAACATCCTCTTCAGCCGAGTTGGTTCAAAAAGTCATACCTTACAGATTTTTGCTTTTAAATCCGAAAAAGTATTGCTTGTTAGGAAATGGAGAACATGCAAGTATTTGAGGATGTTCTTGCCTCAGGGCAGTTGGGATTAAAAATATACAGTAAATCTATAGCAGTAGAAGTTCATCCACATCAGTGGGAATCTTGCCATTATCAGGAACTAGAAAAAACGATTCTCAGGCACATTTGTCTCCAGTCATCCCTTTGAGTCTTTCCAGGCAGAGCTATCAGCTTTATGAAAGGTTTTCATTCACAAAGGGTGAAAATGAAAGAAGAGAAGAAATGGTAACTTGTGCGTGTTTGTGTCAAAAGCTTTGGCCATCCCTTTTCTGCTGTTGAAACAAGAAGTGAATGCTTACTAATGCCCAGGAAATCAAACCAGGAGTGGTAGAGGGCTGCCCCTCCACCCACATGTACACCCACACTCCATTCGGCTCAGACTTTACCACTTACAACTACATAATCTTTCAAGGTCTGTTTTCATAGGGGAGGACATGGGCTATACCTATACTAGTAAATTTAACAGTGTCAGGGAACATTTCTGAGCAATGTAATTCAACATTTCACAGTGTTGAATTGTTAAAGCAGTCCTTGAGCCTTTGCGAAATGAAAAGAGCAGTAGGGCTCTATTTTCAGTGTTTCTTAGAATAAAACAAGGAGGCTACCCAGTGCTGAGCAAAGAGAAGGTGCACAGTAACTAGACAAAACCACCCGGTAAATTGGTTTGTTCATTCAGTGCTACAGGTGTTTTGTCCCCACCAGATAAAGACTGCTAATGCACATGAAGAGGACACCTTTCTCTGTCAGCAATGACACTATGCAGGACTGGCATCATTTGGATGTTTGGAAGGGTTGGTGATGAATGCTACTGCACCTCATGTGAGCTCTCAACAGGCCAGGTGCTTAGGTAGTGTAAAGATGCCCAAGTTATAGTGGCTGTGTGGGTGTAACCAAAACTGTATATTCTACAGCCCCTATGTAATTTCTCATGAACAGCTAATAATGGATCATTTGCAGCAGCTCCCCAGGACACACCTGACCCCTCAGGCTACAAGGTGGGTGTTTAAGAACTCTGTGAGGTAGGGAAGTTTTCCTGTCTTCATACCAATGACTCAGCTGTGATAACTCCCCTCCAGGAGAGTCATTAGCACCTTCACACCCAGCCTGAGGTGTCATGTCTGTAAATGGGCCATCAAGAATTATCCCATGACTCACAGAGTAAATCACCCTTTATGAAACTCCTCGCCCTGGGGGAGGAACTGGGCATTCCCATTTGCTCTTAAACGTATATAATCTTGGGGTTTGGGGACTTCTGGTACCACTCATTGGATCCAAAGGAGGACCAGAATCTCAACAGGACTGCGACTGCCACTCTTGACCAGACTGCTACCATCATTCTCACTAATAGGGTTTTTTCTTTCCTTTTACTTTGTACTCAGGGGGATCACACAGCACTCAGCACAGGGGCTAACAAACTCCATTCTGTTCATGCCCCAGAGTGCTGGGTTATACATCTGTTTCTGTCAGTCGAAACTAATGTTTTCTCTGTATCATTGTATGTATTGTAATCTTTTTATTAAATTGTAATTCCAACTAGTAATTTTTTTATTTTTGAGGTGTGTTGATCTCTCCTGCCTGTTTGCCTTTAAACCAGCACAAAAGATAAATTACTTATTTATCTCCTAAGTACACTGAAGCTCTCAGGATTAAAAAGTGTGATATGTAAGTACTGATTTTAACATTTCTTTCAGAAATGATCCTGTGAAGAATCCTCATTAGAAGCATAAGATGAAACTGGGTCACCATGAACCATATGTAGGCTTAATTATCCCTCATTACTATTTCTGCTGCAGAAGGTACACTAGAATGAGCAAAGTAAGCAGTGCTTCCAGCCAGCCCTTTATCATAGTACCTTCATTTCTGAAAATGAAATGCCAGTGACAAAGAACTGCTTGCTTCTTTCTTCTCTAAGTGTTGCTACTTGAATTTTTCAGTCACAGTCACAAAAAGCAACAGAGTTTACCCTCTTCTGTAACCCAAAGTGCAGAGCAGATCTGTATCTGCACTCAAGAAGTTGAGTACCTTCACATACACTTGCGCTTGTTCTTTGTGTGATTTTGGTGTGCATCTGTAGTACAACAAAGGCTACGCAGCATCCCTCAATGGAAAATTCTGTCTGGATATTCAATGTGGAGCAGGATCAAGAGGTTTGATTCCTGTCTGTACCATAAACTTTGTTCTTTGCTGACAGCATGGAATGGGAGTGCAGGTATTGACCCACTCCAGTATAAGACCTAACTGTATTATTGTTGCTATATATATTCAGAGGCACATATCCTGAAATTCCAGTTTGGTGCTTCAATGTTCCTTCATGTACAAATAAAATCTATCATATAAGTAGGGGAAGAAAACCATGTGTTTGCATGGGTAATAACTGAGTAATAGCAATTAAGTCTTTCAGGAGACCAACTGCCAAACTAATGAGGTTTTCCCCTTTTATTTTCTTATCCTGACTATATTTTAATGAATTTTCTTCCATCAACATCTGACTCAACTTGTTTTTTGTAATGAAAAGTCTTACTTTTTGAAAGTCCCTAATTGTGAATCATGGACATGTTTATATGGTAGACTCTAAAAATAAATACCAGTCCAGCAGTCAACAGTTGACTCTTCACACACCATCTATATCAAACCCTGAGAAAAAACTGACAGCTCTCTAAGAAGTTGTTTATAAATGAGCACATCTTTGAACAAAAGGGAAGAAGTATGCTATTTTCTAGAATCTTATTAGGAGACTGTGAAGGTAAAGAGTTATAAAACACAGTCCAAAAAAAAAAAAAAAAAAGTGATAAACATCCAGAAAATAAATATCATGGTAGCAAAATGAACAATTAAGTGCCATCAATGGATGCCCATTGCACATGGAAATGAGTGTTCAAGGCATGTATCAGTAGCCTTCCATCAGTTCAGCTGCAGATTTAAAGTCTGCATTGCAAGTGTTTTGGGGTGCTTTTCTTTCTATAACATTTTTCTTGCATTGAAGTCTGTCTGAGGTCTGAGAAATGTTTCCTGGTCCATGATCAAAGTCATTCAAGCTCTCCCAGAGTTGTACATTAGAGCAATACAGTAAACTATCCCTCATGATTTTGCCTGTGGAAAATATGAAAGAGAATTCTCATAGGGAACAATGAATGAAATGTAGCCAAATACACCTGGCTGGAATTTACAGATCATGGTGCTGTATTTTCAAAGTTAAATCTCATATATTAGATTTTTCAGTGACAGGCTGTATCCCTTAGGATTAAACAAACATATTAAACAAAAGGCAAAAGTTCATAGCCAGTAACATGTTTCCTTACAATCCTCCTCATTAACTACAAATCCTGCCAAGTACTATTGACAGTAAGTAAAACCCAGCCTATGGGACAGGTTTACCCAACCCAGTCCTGACCCAGTACAGGAAGCAGATAATTACTCCCTGCCCTAGTCATCTTACCCAGATGGCATGACTTTACTATTTCAGGCCACAGCTTCATTCCTAATTGTCACTTGGGTAGATGTGCTTTTTCAACAAAAGAAAAGAAGAACAAAGACTTCAGTAAAATCCAATGATTAAAGGGAACTTTATTATCTGAAATTGTGATTCTACTGATCACCTCTTTTTGACACAAGTCCAAACATCAGAGGATGAGCCTACTTCTGTCATGCTAGTCAGCAGCTATACCTCTGGAAAAATGAGGATTTTCCAGTTTTATACACTGCTCCACAGTTGTTCTTGATGCTGAGTACTGAAATATTATCCCATGTTCTCTGAGTTACAGGTACAGATGGTTTCTATGTTCTTAATATTGTCAGTTTTGATTAATTTTTAAATGATTCAGTAAAAAAAATCAGTCTCAGGATTTGGTGGGGGTGAGTTGGGTAGAGAGTTTTTCTTATGAGACAGTCTAAACTGACAGTCCTACAAAGTTTTTTCTCTCTTTTAAGTGTGGGACCTGTGAGAACTCAAATGAGTTGTGGGCTTGCAAGACAGTTGCTGGTACAATGCAGCCTTGTTCTGTGAGAGTTAATCCTGGAGACAGAAGGTAGGCTCTGGCAGGCCAGCTGGAGAGCTGACAAGGAATACAGTCACTCCAGGCCATTTCATGCCCTTGGTATTGCAGTAGTTATGGGATGGGCAGTAGCCACAGACCTGCACTCATCTCCTGCACATCCTACAAGAGGGGTAGCTGCAGAAGATCTAACTAGTTAGTGAAGCATCTCTTCAGGAATGAGGCAGAGCTGAGAGCTGGTCTGATGTCCCTTAGAGAAGTGGTTTAGCCTGGATCCTCCCTCTTTTTCAGGTTCTATGGTTGTAGACTTTTGCAACAGTTTATGAATACCAAACCTCTTCAGTTCACCCTTGTGTCTGGGGCTTCAAGGTTGCTGCTGAATCTGAAACAGGTTTCCAAGATGACTCCAGGCAGATTATTTTGACTATGTTTCTCCCTTATCCTCCATCTATGTAACAGGGATAATGTTGGCTCACACGTTGCACTGAGGCAAAAATAGCTGAAGTTAGTGATGTGTTTGGAGAAAGTACCCCTGCAGGATAGAAAGTAGACACTGGGATCAGCTCAGGAATAAAGGAAGTGTATACTAAGCAAGATAATGGTGGAATTGAAAACCCTCCAAACTGGCAAACTTCCTTAAATCTCAAGTACTCTTTGAATGTGTAAAGTACATAGCTACATAAAAAGGCAAATTATCAGGTGTAAAAGAGTGATAAAACTGTTAATTGAATTGCATAACTACAGGCCAGCTAAGCCCTTGGCCCAAGGCAGGTGTGCTGGAAAGCCCCATTTCCAGTCTATAACTCTAGCTGGTCACTTCAGTTTTAATTCCTTATTGTCTGAACAGTTTTTGTTTCTCATAACATTCTAGGTGATAAATTAGTTTTCCAGACTACAAAGGCACTAAACCTTCTTACTACTTTATTATTTGTAATACTTTAAACACTAGTTCTTTGAAAAGAACCTTACTATAAGCTGTCTTTTGCTGTTCTTTGAGCATCAGACACTAAATTGTCTTTCTGAAAAGTCTACATAAACCTTAGCAATAATACAGAATCAGGCTTGCTGACTTTGTTTACATAATTCACCAGAAATTACTCTGGTTTGCTTCTCTGTTGTTAGTCACCCAGTGACTTTAAGTTAGGCTGACTACTCTTTCCACAGGATGCTGACAGTCTCCAGGGCACAACATTGAGCACAGGGGTGTTCTGGTATCTCTCAGGAGCTTCAAGTCACCCTTGGAACAAGAATGAGTTTTCAACTTAGAAAAAGCTATTATGGACCATGAGAATGGGTTAGAAGCTCTACAGATGTGAAGTATCCATTTACACCTGGCTACTGTCATACTAAAAACCAGAGAGAATGAAAAAGGGTGTGTTGAGACTGTCTGAGGCACAGCCACAGTTCATAGGGAAAAAAAAGTCTGTTTCCAAACATCTGTTCTGCTCCTGCCTATGTTACAATCAGACTTTTGTTCTGATTAAGTAGCAGTTAGAGTGGATTATAAAAAAGTGTTACACAAGAGAGGATGCATTACATCCTGTAAGTACAGTAGCAGGTGAGAAGTTCATGATAGCAGCATGAATCTATCACTCTTCCCACCAAAGGAAGATGAAGTGGAGAAAATTGAAGGTTACTAGTGGCACACATTCCTGGCACTTGCTGTGCCTTCATGGGCCACAACGTTGCCTTATCTGCACCCTCCTCCTGCTGACTTCCTGCTGCTAAAAGACTACTCTCAGTGTTTCGTCTGAACTGGATTAAAGGTTTCTCCTGGGGTAAAGCTACTGCTGTCCCCTGTCCTCAGCCGGCAAGCACAGAGAAGTCTGGGTCTGTGTTACTGAACTCTCTCAGCACAGGGCTGTTATCATCCCCAGCCTCATGCTAGTGCCTGAATGGTGCCTGGGAGCAAACGTTGATTAGCAGAGCTCAAAACCACCCGTTGACCCTTTTAAAGGATGTATCAGCTGAGATACTAAAGTCCCAGGGACTGGAGCACTCCTTACTCGGAGGGACACAGGCCTGGAGTGGGAGAGGGAAGGGAGGTGGGGGATGGGATCATTGAGGCTATAATCACTGCTGCTGTCCCAAGCTACATATCTGTCAGAAGTCAATCAATCTATTATACCTATAAACATCTGACAACTGCATCTTGCTCTTTGGCCAACTTGTGGGTTGCCAGGAGCAACTGCAGGACTGTCCGTGCCATGTGTGATGCAGCCTTTAGCATAGATGCCATTGCAGCTGTAACCTTGTTACAAGGACAGTTACAACTCCCAGCACAAATCACAACTGGTACTGCTACTGAAATACTTGGAGAAGGAACATTTTTAAAAACTTTATTCCTTTGAAAACATGATTTCACTGAATTTTGACAAACCAAAAATTGATTCCAACATCAGACACATATACACTAAAAATACAGATATCTACAGAGGGTTTTAAATGAAGCATTTTCAGATGTTTTATAGTAATGAATTATCTTTTAATAATCTTTTCATTGACAGTTTAATTCCTTTCAGTCATAAAAGTATTTAGTTTCTGATTTTCTCTTTTTACCCTTAGATCTCAAAGATGTTCACAAGTAGGAAACCCTTGAGAGTTTACACATTATGTGTGCTGTTTCTGGAGACAATTAAACACATGTTCCTACTGTAGTATCTGCACTATAGAAGGTGCAGGAATAATAATGATCTTTTATTTGTAAATCTGGAAGAAAATAATGTAATAAGATGTGCTGAAATAAAGTCTTTAACGCATACTATAACTTTTCCTGTTTGACACTTATGTTTTTAATAAAGGTCAGCAAGGGCTTCATCTTGGCTCAATTAGTCATTTGCTTAGGTCTGACATAGACATAATGGGAACAAGCAGCCCATTTTATGTAGGGAAATAAAATGTACACACAACTTCAAGCCTTGACCATGCAGTGTGTGAGCTAGCCATGCCTGGAAATTAACTTATTTAGTCATTTTGATAAATTTGAACTTCTCAGGAAATGTCAGTCAGTTGCATTTCTGTAGCTGGATGAGAAGACTTTATTTAATTGACATCCTTGTCCTGGTCTAATGCAGGCTGAGAATTCAGTTTGGTCTATGCACACAATGCGAGAATTGACCCAATGCCTGGAAAATGTTACTTGTTACTGGAAAATGTTAACTTGTTGCCGAACTGTACGCTGTAGCAGGGTACTACAACTCACAAGCGGATGAGAAGGACTTCGGAAATGGCAACCTGGGAGGAAATAAAGTTGCGAAGTAGCAAATACTATCACAGATAGGCAACGCTGAATGGCCTGATTTCCAGAGCTGCCGAATAATTCATTCACGTGAAAGTGCCAGCAGAAGATGTTTAAGACGTCTTTTCAGATTTCTTTTAACAGACTGATGGTCAAACGTAAACGTATGTCTCAAATACCTACCAAACCTAACTTGGGAGGAATTTTGTCTCAGATCAGATAATTTAGTCCTTTATTGAATTTATTTTTTAATAAATTCAGTAATCTTGACTGTTTGGATTGTTTCAGTAGTCCAGATGAAAAAAACATGTTTATCCTCGGTTTTGGTTGGGGTTTTGTTTATTTGTTTGTTTGTTTGTTTTTATCTTGCCACCAAATTTCATCAGAGAACAATTAACCCACTTACAGACTGACAAACTGAGAAATTGTCTGATACCTATGATACAAAATCTACAATTTAGCTCACTACCAGTTACTTATTTTTATTTCAAAAGCAGAGTATTTTTCCACAACAGAACTACAAACTACAATAGCATGGCCTGAAAAAGCAATTTAAAACTAAAAAAAAAGTAATACCTTAGACTATAGCTATTTTTTTTTTCTTTTCAAGCACGTGTTCCATCTTTTTCTTTTTTTTTATTTTTCTTTTTCTTCTGCTTTTCAGTTCAGTATTGAGGATACTATCTAAATTTAGACACAGTGAAAAGCCAGTCCTATTGTACTGCTTCACCTTGTTTTCTGAGGCAGAATTTCACTGAAACACCTCAAAAATAACTCTTCTCTAAAATTACATTTCATCTTTTCATTTATTCACAGCTATGACCAGGGGTGCTATGACCAACATGCAGCATAACTTGCGTGGACTGTTTCTCAACCTACACTAAATAAGAAATAACTGCGAACTCTGTTCTTTAAAACGTGATCAACTCTCTCTAAACAGCTTAACAGCCCTCACAGTATTGCATGACTATATTGATTTCATTGAATCAGAAGACTCGGTGTTTCTTCTCACACCATCTATATCATAAGCAGTGACATCGCAGCCATGATTGTCTAAGGATGCGATTCAGCTGAAGTCTGAAGCTTGGGGCAGATACTTTAGCCTAGATGTTTCTTCGCCCCAAAACTACTTTGCTTTAGATTATCAACTAGTCTCTTCAAGACACCTGCGAACTTTTGTCACCACTTCCCGGTAGAAGCTGCGACAATTATGGGTTCCCGTCACCATCAGTGCTGCTGCTCTGAGATGTGTACTGTGGTGTTAGCCCAAAACACAGACCAGAGTTTGCTGAGTGTTTGAAGTTTTGCTTTTTGTGGATTTAAAAACTGCTCTCAAATCCTCTGGCTAATTGTCCATTAGTATGCTCTTTTAAACATTAAACAGCCCCCTTTATTTACCTTCCCTGAAGCCTGATAAGTCCTCGGGAGGCAAAGCTGCTTCTGCCTTAGCGACTTGAACCTATGTGACCTGAATAGTCATTTGAGATGTTAATTCACTGAAGAATGAAGCTGAACAATGATGGATCGAAGAATTTTCCTCACCCAGAAGAAAACATAGTTGCATAAGCTTTGTGTATTGATCAGCTAAATTCATTTTCATTCTCTTCAGAACCTCGGTGCTAGCCAGTTTCTAACACAAAAGGAAATTATAATCTCTGGTACTTAGAAACGAACTCTGATTCTCTGTGATGTTAGCCCAGCCGTGAGTCTTCTCCTTGGAAGTGCTGCCAGAAGAGCAAGACCCATGTTCTGGTGACTTTAACTCAGAAAAGTGATTTAGTTTTCATTCAGGTTGCAAACGGCTATTTTTATTTCCCCACTGTGACTGTTCTGTCCCTATGGCAAGGTCAAAATAAAACAAATCTCAAACTTCAATTTTTCTGCTACCTGCAGGTTTCTACAAACACCTCAAATATAACATCAAAGGAAAAATATGTCTTTAAGAAGAAAAGAACAGCACCTTGAAAGAAATTCTGTGCTGTTTTGCTGCTTTAAAGTCTTGGCAGTGGAATCCCATTGACCTCAGGGCAAAATTCATATTATTATTGTATCACAGCCCTGCTAATATAAAACCAGCTAGGTGGTATAAATTGTTCTAACTGTTTGGAAATATGCAGAACTATTGTAATTTATCACAGTTCAGAATATGAACCTACCTCCTATAATGGTCATTAAAACCTTAAAAGCTTAGTCTGGAACAGAATCCTGTTCCTTCTCACACCACATTCCCTAGTGATGGCTCTGACCGGTGATATCTAAACCCGGCTGGCTCTCTTGCATCTCAATAGGTGTAAGGAGGAATGAGGAGATTTGAAAAACACGGTGAGTCTGCAGGTGAGTAATACTAGATGATGATATTATCCTGTGCCATTTGATAGCTTCAAAGGGCCTTACAGACTTTTAAATGTTCAGTAGTAGCCTTTTAAAGAGAAACCTTTTGCTTTCAAAAGCCAGCTTATAAATAAGCATAAAACTGGCTTCAGATGAATGGAGCCTGATGGCTGCTCAGCAGATAAATCAAAACTGCATAGGAGGGCACTCAGAGCTGTATTCTTACCTTGTTTCCCAAGAGCACTCTCTGGAGTGTGCAAGGCAGCCCAGGAGAGTGAGGGCTTGTGAAGGAAATCATCTCACATCCCCTCCCCTTCCCTGCTGCGACCTGAAGGACACGGCCTCTGACACAGCCTCCCCAGGCCCTGGTACAAGTCCGGGCAGAGTATGCAGGTCAATCAGCTTTAGAGCATTCTGCACAAAAGGAAGGATTCGGTGAGGTCTCCAGTGGAAAACTCAGAGAAAGGGAGAGAAAAAGGACAAGTATGCACCCAGCACAACCTCTCAAAACCACGTTTCACTTAGGATTTCTCTGGTCTCCTCTCCATTTAGACTTCAAAAAGCAGGTAAATGTCCCTAATTAATGGAAAACAAGTTCATTGTGCCTATTTGGAGTTCTCTTGAATTGCAGTCAGTGTGCTGCTGTGTTCTTGCATTCCAGGCATAGGCAGGTTCCTCAGCATGCAGGAGGTGTGCTGGGGAGAAGGGAAAGGAGAGGTGAGGTGTACCCTGACCTACCCTAGGAAGGGAGGGAACTGCCTGCACCTCAGCACTAGGAACACTTTCTTATTTGCCAGGTTAATTAGTCAGAGCTCTTTATCTTAGTGTAAAAAACTGTCTTCTCACCCTGCCTTCATTACTGTATGTTCAGAGCAGAGTATTTTCTATGCACTTCAGTTTGTGAATCCCCCGGAATCAGTTTAAAAATGCCCACTCCAGTTTATAATTATCTTAAAATGATACTGATACTGCATTTATTAATTAAAAGCCATGACAAAAAGCATAAACCAATAAATCTTCATACAGTGAGCTTGGCAAGCTCTAGCCATGCTGTTACTGGTATACAGGAATTTCTTCTTCTGCTCCAAATGTTGAAGGATGGGGGGGAAGAAAACACAACTCTGGCTCAGCAGCATGAGGCCAGGGTTCATTCCTTACCCCTCTCTCCCACTCAGACCCAGGTAGATCTCCAGGAATGTAACAGCTGAGCCTGACCTAAGGTGTCTGGTGTCCAGTTTGTATCCTTGGCTTCCACATGCTGTACCACCTTGGAAAAGTAACCTTGTTGTAAAAAGGAAATTAGAGTGCCCATCACTACATGGAGTTTCCACATCCATAAAGGAGAGTAGGGTGACACAAAGAACATCTGATTCTTCTTCTGCAGAGGCAGTACATGACCTTCAAATCCTGCAGATCCAGCACAAGATGCCTCCTTCTACATTTCATGGGAGATGGGCTTGCCTGGACCAGTTGGGAAAAGAAATCACTGAGAAATGACTGGTTGTTTTTAAATAATTTGGGATCAGAAGAAGGAAAGCAGAAAGCTCATCTTACCTGATTGCCAATCACAATCATGATAATACATTAATACGAGACATTTCTTAATTCCAAATATTTTCATCCTGTTGACCTTTATATCAATTTTGTGTCCTCAGAACACTTCTCTATTTCTCTTTGGAGCTTCTATATATTTCTTTTCCTTAACACTTCATTCTAAGTTACTGATGTTAATAACACAGTAGAATTAATGTTTCCACATTAAGTACCATCCAGTCTTTCCAAAATTACCTCTGCCAAGAAAGCAGATGACAGCTTGAATGTCATTCAGATGGCATATTTAATGCAAAGATTTTCAACACTGAAGAGGGTCAATTGCTGCTTGCATTTTTTTCTGAAATAATTAAAGAAAAATAGAGACCTCTAAGGCTTGAAGGTACCACAGACCTCTGAGTCTTTCAATGGAGCAAAATAAAAGCACAATAAAGGTCTATGACAAAATGTGTCCCCCACTGCAGCCATAACTATTATTGTACAAGAATATGAAAAAGCTTTATGGTGGAAATAATTTTACTAACCCTATATGTGGTTAGCTCATATATCAGAGTCAGCACTGTTGTAAAAATGCAGTTCTCTCAAAATTTTTTCCACTGAGTATTATACTGAATTTTGATGACACACTTATTTTTCAGTTTTACAGTCTTCATGAACAGTTTGCTTCAACATTTACTGCAACAAATTCTGCAAGTCCATTACATACTGTGAATGAATAGTTATTTTTCTATTTCAAAACTGTTAATCTTCACCAGTTTCTTCTCTTTCTTGTATTAAAGCTGTTTTAAAACCTGATGAGCATTCCTTTATTTCTAATGAACCTCTCAGCTTCTGTTCTCTCTTATTAATGCCTTCATTGATCTTTCTTAGTCTCTGGAAATGCTTCCTTGTTGGAGATCATATCTGTTGCTCTATAGGTGGAACTGATTTCCTTCACTGGCTACAGTTTGATGAGGACTGGCAGACTACAACTGCAAACAGTATTAAAAGTCAGGGGGTGATAAGAACTGAGATACTACAGCCATAGAGAATTCTGCTTTGTTCTTGTTGCTCCTTTCCTAATCAAATGCCTTCTCTTTCATTGGTGTTAAGCAGGGATTTCTCCTGGACCATCTGTAATGACTTGCAAATCTTGCACTGAAACTGTATTCATTTCATTTAGAATATAGTCTGGTGCTGCAAGGAACTTCACAGTTTCTTTTAATGTCTATGACATTACTTTTGGTAAAAAAAACCAAACCAAACCAAACCAAACAACAAACAACAAAACCAACAAAAAAAAACTAACAAAAAAACCCCAAAAAAAACAAACAAAAAACCACAACAAAACAAAAACACAAAAAAAAAAAAAAAAAAAACAGAACAAGCATCAAACTCATAATACATTGCTTGATGGCTTTGTTTTGTCATATCTGCATGTCTTAATCCCTGATCTAAATCACCTATCATCTTCAAATTTTGCTACTATGCCCTGCTGTCAGATTACTAATAAACAGCCTCAGTTGCAAACACTTCACTATTAACCTCATTTCTAGATGAAAGCTGGCTCTTTATCCTTTATGTTCTGCTATCTCCCAGTCCATTTCCACTGCACAGCAGAACATTATCTTTCACCTTCTAGGTGCCTGGTTTTCTTTAATAATATCATTGAGGGACTTTTAAGAAAAATCTGAATAATTATGTCTGCCAGTGCTTCTTTACCCACTGATTTGTTGACACTTTAATGAATCCTTATAGTTGAAAGCAAGGTTTTCCTTTGGCATAAATCAGCGCCATTTCTGTAATCATCTAATTTTCATCTAGGTTGTTTTATAAGAGCTATTTAAAATAGCATGCCTCCCACTGAAGGCTCATCAGTCTGTAACTGCTCCAACAACCCCACAAATTTCAATTTCAAATTTACTGCTCTCCAGGCCTGCAGTTTTGCAATTGATTTTAATATTCATTTTTTTTCAGAAGCTTAACAACTTCTTTTACAACATCCTCTGCATTCATGGATTTCTAGTCACATTAGTTTCAGCTTGTCAGTATAAGAATTTAATTCCTACCCTTCATGATGCCCTTTTGTCATGTACGCATTGATGCATGGAAATTCCCACACAATCTTATGCATTCAATGTAGTGTTCACGCACAGCTGAAAAATTATTCTGGATAACCTGTTGAACACCTTCTACCTTAACTGCAGGTTTTGTCTGTAACTGTCTGACAGTTACATCTAGTGTCTTTTTTTCTGATTATATTTAACTCCCCATCACCACCTCTCAACATAGCACAGCTGATTTCATATTATAGCTCAGCTGATTTCATATTGTATATAGCAATGAAGTTACCAAAGCAGCATAAAAACTCATTTGATGCACTTGTAAATGGGGTTATATTTCATCGCTGACTATTATAGAAAGAGGATGAGAAGTGATGAGCTAAGATATTTCTTCCAGTCTGATATTCAAAGTTTCTGCAATCCTGAAGGATATGGTAACATCCTGTTTGTTGCTTACAATAGCACACCCTCTCCATAATGCACAGGCTTCAGCTGGCTTTGGGTCAAGCCCTGAATCACTACATTCTTCCCTGGATCTTGGACAGATTCAGTTTTAACATCCTTTCACTTCTTCAGTATAGGATTCTGAAGGTTTTGCTCAAAACATAAAGCTTCCACATTTTCTCTTTGCCTTTTCCCTACCCTATACCTTGCAATGACCAGTCAGGCAGCAAAGCCGACTGGCTAGACAGATGGTCCCCAGAGTTTTTCACCTCGAAGCACTTCAGCAGGGGCACGTAGCAGACAACAGTTGCTTTTCAACACACATACCTGCTGCACACTACTGAGCAGAGAGTGTGGCTGAAGACCATCTCTTTTTCTGGTATTGTTTTCCTGTCAGAGAAGATTCCTCTGTCCTCAGTCACCTTCACTGCTGACTGCACTCGCACACCCACCATGGGCTTTGCAGTGTCAGCACCTGATGTAACTTTCAGGACATTTTAGTTCTCACTTCTCTCATGGGTGCTTGTATATCCCAGCTGGGTTCTCTATAGACAACCCATACACTGAGCAAGTTACAACTCAAAAGCCATTATCACATTCTGTTTTACCCTTATTTATCCTTGTGGCCTTCAGCTGGACATTTTCCAAAATGAAGGACTTTAGATGCTGGGGTAAGACAGTATCCAAGACAGCATACTTATCCTTTAATGAAGGCCAAGGGGCTTCATGCATTATAAATGCGCCTTTCTTTCTTTAGTTCTAGTAAGGCTTCCTCAGCTGATTTCCGCAACTGTTTCTTTGCCTGCTCTTCTCTTTTAATGTGAGGTTGGCACCGATTCTCCCAGGGTTGAAAACCTTACCCAACACCCTTCAGATGAAAATTTAATCAGTGACCAGAGATGCCACAAAATTTTAACTTGTCCATGAAGAATATCACATTTTTAGTGTATCTTCTAATTGATTTCACTCACCTAAGCACAGCTTCTGGAAAGGGGAACTGCATATTATTCGTAGGTATTTTACACTGTAACAGAGATTTTTCTAACCCATCAGTATATATGAGCTCATGGATAATATTCTGGTTTTATCTCCTGGTGGCATTTTCTGGCCATTTCTTGTGCAAACATTGATCTCTTTCTGCCAGATCACTTTGCTGAAATCTTGCTCATTGAAATTAGACTTCTTCCAAATGCCATCAAGTACCCTTGGAGACATGGTATTCCTCAGAGAAGAGACTTTGAACACAAATGCTTCATTACTTTGTAAACTTGTTGAATCCACTCAGGAAGGAGATGCTTTGAACTGAAGTACTCATCTTCTGAAACAAGATGTGCTATGTTCCTTTGCTTCATGCCAGTAAATTTCAGCCACAAAGCTGATTTTTTATTCACCAATGGGAAAACGAAAAGAAAGGATTTAAAAAATGTTTCACATCTTCCTGGCTTATAGAAAGAGCAAATCAGCATAAGAAAAAGGATATGCTGAGACTCCAATAAAACTTCATTTTCTTAATAGTGGCAAGAAAACTTGAAAAATCAATGAATTCACCTTCCTAAGAAAATTAAAATCCTCCCTCATACAGGACTGTGATATTAGATGTTATTGAACTTAATATGCTTACTTGCATTCTGTAACAATAGCAATCATCTATAATGTAAATATGTTCAATATTGCAAATAAAAATAATTTTATTTGGCATTCTCTGAGTCTCCCCAGCTGTATATACGCTCAGAGCAGCATGTGTTCAGGATAAGATTTCAAATTCTGACATCTTTGTCTCTGTTTAGTTTAATTCTTGAGGTAAATATTATTTGATTTTGCTCTTCCATTTTTCATTTCTTTTTAACTCAGTAATAGACTGTTCAAGGAACTTTATTTCATGGCATTTTAGTTACTTCATACGCATATTTATATCCACAAGTGTATATACATATCTATAACTAACTAGAAGTTGGTGTAGACCTTATGCACATACACAAAAGCGAGAGCAAAATATGACATCAATTAAATCTAACTTCAAATAGTAGCCATGATAATAACTGAAGACAGAAAAATAATGACTATGGAAGAATTAAGGAAAATATGTCTCTTTAGTGGACAAGTTCCCTGGTTCCTGGGCATTTGTGGAATGAACAACTTCGGAGGGTGCAGGGAGTCAAACTTGGCAAGTCCCTGAGATGAGAATAGCCGGAGGCTGAGGGATAGTTGGGGGAAAACTGCAGAAGCTTATTGTCTGTTTACCTGTGTTCATGGCTCTTGTTGGCCACATAGGAGATACAGACTTCTGATCTGGCCCAATGCCTATATTATGCCTCAGACTACTCATTCCCTTTGAGTGTCTGTTAAACTGTTCTGACTATTCCCTTCAAGATCATGTTTCTTCCCCCGCTGTCCATTCCTTGTCTGCTGTCACTTTTGATGGCATTTCATAAAGCCATGTATGGGACTTAGGACTAAGGTAGTCTTATATTCTGCTGCTCTCCAATGGTTGCTGTGATGTATCCTTCATTTCTGCTATTTAATTCCAGATTTCTTACTGAAAACAACTTTGGAAGCTCAGGGGCTTAATCATATGACTAGTAATGTGGTAGCTCCCCACTTAGTGGCCAGCCATGCCACATAGTTTTTTTCAACTAGAAATTAGGCACAAAATTCAATTTTTGTGATGCCAGAGGCTGGCTGGTGCCTATTCTATTGTATTTTTACATTTCTGCATACTTCAATCCTATCAGCTTTTCTCTAAGAGCTACGAAGTAATATTGGTATTTGGTAGACAGGTGGCAGTTATAAAATAACAGTTGATTTATTCATCTAGGGAAAAAAACCAAGACCAACTTGGCACTTCCCACGTAGCTCTTCACTATTCAAAAATACAGTTGAAACCTTTCCTTCAGCAGCATGAAGGAAAATAAAGTTACTCATAAAACCATTGAGTTCATCCTGTCAGTCCCCTGTAACCATACCCCTTTTAAAGACACCATGCCAAATACTAGATAATTTGGGTCATCCTTTTGAACTAATGGGTGAATTATGACTGGAGATTAGAAAAATAGGCTGACACATGTAGATGTTCTTCTAGAAGTGCTTTCAGCATTCAAATGCCCCTTTTCAAGGTCCTGTACAAGAGTATCCTCTGGACAAATAAAACTCCACTGTTTCCCAGGTACAGTACTAACAACCATGGCAGCACAGTCACATCTCCTTTACAGCTAAATCAGATATTACAAGGACAAATTTTCTGGAGGCAATTTTAAATTAGACCAACTTATCTCATTGGATAAAACAGGGTTGTAGATCATCTTTCCTCAGTACTCTCAAATATTTTCAGAGCTGTGGGAGAATACAACAGAGTATAAAGTTTCTGTCAGATTGACTGGGAGGTACTCAGCCCAGCAAGAGAGCCACTCTGAGGGCTGCAGAGGCTTTACTCATGGTTGGTCTGGCCAGGGGTCCACATAATAAATACAAAGGGCATCAGAACAGGCAGAGTGAGATATCTGAGCAATAAAACTCATGAGAGGAGAGAGATCTTCATACCTCAGTCAGGGTGCTTTACAATAGAGTCCACCAGCTGGATGAGAGCCATCAAGATGCAAGCAACACACTTAAGCAGACCTGAGTGAACACAGGAAAATGGCCTTCAGGGGATGTTTAGGTTGGATATTAGGAAAGCTTTCTTCACTGAAAGGGTTGTCAAGTGTTGTAATAGGCTGTACAGGGAAGTGGTTGAGACACCATCACTGAAAATATTTAAAAGATGTTTAAATGTGGCACTTAGAGACCTGGTTTTATGGTGAACATGGCAATGTC
This sequence comes from Margarornis squamiger, assembly GCA_035222235.1. Classification (NCBI taxonomy): domain Eukaryota; kingdom Metazoa; phylum Chordata; class Aves; order Passeriformes; family Furnariidae; genus Margarornis; species Margarornis squamiger. The sequence goes on along the minus strand of JAWWTY010000106.1, from coordinate 40,922,596 downwards.
CAGTTAATAGTTGAACTCAATTACATTAGAGGTCTCTTCCAGCTTAAATTATTCTGTGATTCTGTGAAGGGTTGTGCCATCTGCCTGTGTTTCTCCTGGCTCCTAGAGTGGCCAGCCTCCAAGGTGGCTCCCTGGGAGCACCATCCAAAGAGCTGCTTGAGCACAGAACAGAAGACATGCCAGTGTAAGTAGCACACTTCCAGAGTCACTGTTTGTCTTCCCTACATGGGAGCCACTGTCTAATCTTAAAACAAAGCCTTATGGACATTGTCAGCTCTTAGTCATTCATGATGCCTATTGGGAGCATGATTTTTTTAGTCATATTGAGTGAAGTCTCTCCTTCTCGCTGACAAGACTAGAAAATAATGGAGCTAAGATCTGTTTCATCCATATCTGTGCCTGTTTGCTCTTCTTCCATCCTAATGGGGTTAACCGTGTATGGAGAACACATTTAGTTCTCCAGTGTATAACCAGGAATGCTCTGCAAGTGAGACATACATTTTTAGGCAATTCCAAATGCCCTCTGTAGTTAACAACAGACTTTAAAGCTTGCTGATCTGACATCCTCTTGCCCTGTTCCAACATACAGGACCAAATCCTGGCTTAACCCAGAAAAAACAATGGAGACCTGCTATTATTACTGTGAAACCTTATGTCTGATTTCAAATGCAAGGTGCTCCTTATGGCCTATAATGCTCATTATAGCTGCCTGAAGGAGGTATTGATATATGTTTGTATAGAATAGAATATCCTGTATTTGCTAACCATTGTTCAGACAAGCCTCACAAAGGCAGGCAAGTCCAGCCTTTGAAAGGTGTGACATTGACTTCAAAAAGTCACTGGAATCCTTTGGTGTAAAAGTATTCCTATAATGGGCTGCATTCTTCTCATATAAATGAATAAAGTATTAATTTTAATACTAACTGCATTATAGAATCACAATCTGATGAAATCTAGTTAGTGTGGGAGGATGAAGAGATTGGAAACATGTTCCAGTGCTCATAGAAGCAGTGTCTCTGAACAGTCCTCAATTGCAGTCTTGTAAATAACTAAAATACTCTATTGTCAAATGCAGTGATGGAAACATGATACTGAGAACATAAGCACTCACTATGAATATTCTGTTCTGTTCAGCATATCAAAACAAATTTGGGAGGGCTTTTTGTTGTTGTTGTTGTTTTTGTTTTGTTTTGTTTTTTTGCCAGGGAAAAGAAATTAAGAGGGCCTGGCCAAGATGTGAGTTTGGGAAGTGTGAAAGTCTTTATTTTTAGCAGATGTATAGTGGACATGATGGAGGTAACAAAAAATTAATGGTTCAGAACCATTGCTACATTGCTTGCTCCTTCTATGTAAATCAAGGCTGAAAGGACTTTAAAAAACAATATTCAAACAGACTGGACTCTCTAGAAAACACTTACTACAGATACTTCCTATTTCAAGTCCTGATTGTGTGTGCAAAGATTTAACAGAGTTTAGAACAGAATATTAATACTGAGCAACTAAGAGAAGAAGTTGTGACACCAAGGGCGAAAACCTACCATAAAGCAAGGGGAGTCTGGGGGAGTCTTTGTGATAAAAATTCATTGACTCCTAATCTGGAACAAAACATCTCAGAAACCTTTCAAACCCAGGACCTGACACTTTTCCCTTTGCTCTGATTTTCAGATCTCTCATGCAGGCAGCTGCCACATCAGCCAATGTTGCATCCTGGCGTCACTTTGCACAGGGGTAGGTGACACTCCTTTCCTGATTTGAGGACAATTTTTTAGGTACCTGTGTCCAAACTGCATTGATGTTATGGCTTTATTAATGTTTTGGGAACATTAAAAAAGAATTTATTATGAAATTAGGGCCCTTTTTTTCTGTTTTGAAATAAACTTATTTTTTCCACTTAAAAGAGGCTTTAAGCAGTATCTATGTATTTACAAGGCTATTGTACTCAATCTAATTACATGAAAATTTGACAGTAAATTCCTACCATTTTTTTAAACATTCATTTTTTAAAAATCTGATTGGTGGCTTCATGACAGCACTGAGTGCTTTATGCACAGGATCTTCTTTAATTGGATTCAGATTTCACAACCTAATCACACTTAAGCATTTTGAGAGGAACTTCATGATTTCAAAAAAGGTTATAGCTAAGTAATGGAATAAATGTCAGGAAGCAGATGCCAATTTGTTCTTTGGCTGCTTTATTAAAGCTAACATAATGTGAAAAGCAATTATTCCTTTGAATTTCTTTTTATTGATGTTAGAAATATAGCAAACTGGAATTGCTATCTGAGTGTATATAAATAGACTCTGTCTACCCAGATTGATTGTACAAAGTCTTAAGTGACAGATTTTGAAAAGTTTGAAACTTCAGTTAGAACCCTGTGATTGGCATAAGATAGAGAAACAAAAGCAAAAGATACCATAAGAAAACAAAACAATTCTGTAACTAATTTAGAGTTAATTTTGGTAAAATTCAGATCATTTAAAGTTTCAAGGAGATTGTGTCTTCTGCTGAGGCAGCACTGTCATCTAATAAGCCATACTTAGAAAGGAGTTTACCCTGAGTTTTCAAAATGTTTCAGAAATTCAAGTGTCCTCTTTTTCTCCATTGCCTTCAGTTCATGTTCCCTGCAACATCCTACACATCAGTTTTTCTTTCTGATCGAGGCAATTGTAAAGCCCTGGTTCACAAGTGTGATGCTCACTGAGGCTTGGAATACATAGGAACAGTATCCCTGCTGTTATATTAAACATGACCGTCATGCCCTTGTCTCCATGGCTGGATGCAGGCAGACATGAGCTCACTCGGCCTGTGCTCGAGGCTGGTTGGCCATAAGCCAGCTTTGGTTTGAAAGCCACACAACTCTATTAGCTTCTCAACGAGGCAAGTCAACTCCAGTACAGCATCAGCACAGCTCCGTATTTTCTGAACCAGAGCAAAGGAACTTGAACTTGTTTGCACCCACCCATGCAGACCAATTCTGAAAATCACACTGAGTCACCCCTTATTGTAAATCGTTTCAACTTCCCCTTCCTCTAAAAGTACAAAAGACTGTTTCAGTTTTTGGGTTACTGTGCTGTTCCTTTTGACTTCTCTTCTCGCAGGGACCACCATTTAAAACAAGTCTCAGTTCTTGCAGAGCCATCCTGGCACCAAATGGTAACCTGAACCGCAGGCTGGTAAGCAGCTGGTAAGCATAACCTAGGGTTGAATAGGCATTTGGAGGCATAAGTACAGTTCATATCTCAAAGTGTACTTGTATGATTTTTGCATTTCAACCCCCTTCTTTCAACTTATCTAAAATTAACCTGAGATATATATATGCATGTGTAGAGAAGTTCAGCCAGATGGGAGAGAGGCATCATTCCCTTGGTCTCTCACACATGTTCATGTCATGACTGTCACTGCTAGTCATCATCTATCCTCCTTCAGTAAGGAGTCACTGTATTTGCTCCCACTCCCACTCACATTGCTGCATAGAAAAGAGTAGAATGCCTTTACTACAGGAGTGTCTAAAGTCCCATGCAGGATAAAGAACTCACCACAGAACAGAACATATCCTGGCTCTGTAGGACTTAAGATACCAAAGGGGAATAAATGCCAGGCTGTTTGAGAGCTTGACATGAAAAAAAGGTAAAAGGGTGGAAGAAAAACTGAAGTACCTCCCACCTCTAGCTACTCTGAGCACAAGGTGCAGGGCAGGTAATTATGGTCTAGCAGTGCCTTCAAGCTCTGCTGTTAAGGATTTATTATATTCTCATTGTACATTAAAACCACGTTGCAATCAGCATACTCCATGCTCTTGGCAGCCTCCTTCTGGGTTTTATACTGGACAAATCAGCATTAAGTGCCTGAGGTGCTGTGGCTTGTGGAGACAGAAGGGGGTAAAAGAACTTCTGCAACAACTCCATGCCCAAGACATTATTTAAAGCTATCTCCCTTTATAATTACCAAAGTATATTATGCCTTCAAATGCAAGAATGATATTAGCTTTTTAAAAACAGCAACTTCATCCAGATTTCATGCCTGGAAAAGCCACAACCTTCAAATCTAGGATCTGTGGCAAAAATCCAGATAAGACATCCAGAGATTGCAAGCACTGGTTATATATAGCCAAGGGCAGGGCAGCATCACAGAGTGGCCTTGTTTGCAGTTAGCTGGGTTATCTGAGCATGTGCTGAGTACAGCTCAATGCAGAATATCCACTTCAGTGCAAGGCCCATAGGCTGACTGGAGCACTCCAGCTTATGTTTTGATAGGTGCTCACTTGAGAAAGGAAGTAAGGGTCAGAATCAAAGGATCTCTCCCATGGAACCAAAACAGAGTTGAACATACACACAGTAAGTGTGGTTGATGCATATCTTTGTAGGGGAGTGCCAAGAAAATGCCCATTGCTTCAGGTAAATCACATCAAATGAGTCCTGGCAGGTGGAATCCTGGTCCTTGTCCCCAGAACAGGGCTAACATCATTAACAGTCTCAGAAACAGAGACTCCAGCCACAACAGATTTCATCTCAGGACTTTGATGAACAGGGCATGTTGAAATAATTGACAATTACTGCATATTACATGCAGCATTCCCAATTCAAAGATTTCTACTGATTGGTAGGAAACTGGCTAGAGTAATATTTCATTTTAAAACACATTCACAGAATTAATTAATTTTTGTAGTCAAAACATTCCAAGAGAACCTTATTCTGCTTGATATAGACAGCTTGCATTGTTCTGTGGGTGCATAGACACAGGGAATGTGGGGCACTATATTTTTAAAAATCTGTCTGGAGTATAAGAATGTGTCAAAAAGATAGGACGAGTGAGCTTTTGAGATCCTTTCATTTTTAAAGTTGTGGTAAATTGAGAAATCCCTAAATGAGCAAATATTCTGTAGAATGCACTGTTGACAACTTCTCAGGCAGTATGCCTATGAGGTGTATGGATGCTGTCTTGAAAGGGATTGTGATTTCTGCAAATAAGTTGTTTTGATACCCTGTAGCTTGCTGCTGCGTTCATCTGCTGCCTCATGGATGAGGTTTGTATTAGAAGCAATTTTAGCAGAAACAGAATTTACCCTGGGTCTTGGTGGATTTTTTGTTTTATTATGAGTTTTTCTCAGGGCTAATAAAACAACCCTCTGGTCTCCACTGTTACTGTAATACAAAGAAACATCAAGAAATATCAAAGGGTGTTTAGGAGCCACTTTCTGTAATTGTGAGTGACTGAGCAAACACTTTGATATTTATACTATTTTACTTTTTTCATGAGAGTTTAAGATTGTCCTACTAGATAAAAACCAAGTGTAACAGAAATTTTCCTTTTACTATCTTTAATTTTTACTTTGTTCTATTTATCTTGGTTAGGTGACAAGGTGAAAGAAAGGCAAAGTATTAGGAAAAAACCTGTTATCATCTTTGAGTAGGAGTGTCAGTAACGAACACACTGTTCTATAGTTTGCTTTGTTTTTCCACATACATCAAACAGCCAGCACTGAACTGTGTGAACAATTGACATCTCTTCAATGCCAAATACTAATAACAGCAATAACTGGTGTCTGACGGTTTCAGTAATGCAGCTGGGATTATTTCAACTGATATATTCAGTCATAGCAAAGTAGGTTATTGTACTTTAAGCTGTATCTTTGTTAGACAGTCTTTTTGAAAGGAAAATAGGCCAGATAACAATACTTTGGACTTAACGTATTTCCTGTCATTTTTTACTTTATCTGGATCCAGTTACCACACCCCTGAGTATTACTTAGGCACTGTCCGTTCTTCTGGTTTGTTTTATTCTCAACAATTTTTGCTGTTGATCTTCTTGTAGCAACTACTGTTAAGCAAATGAACTCTAAAACATCAATTGTTAGGCTATAAAGGTCCTGAATTGCTATCTCTGTCTTTACCACTGACCTCAGCTTATTTCTTTCTCAGGAGTAGGAAAGATGGACAGGTAGGTGCTGAGTTAGCCTTTCCAGCAGACACATGGATTCATCCCTGAATGTGTCACTCCTAGAGCTGTGCCTCTCCTTTCTGAAACAGTCTGTTGCTGCTCAATCTGAAGTGACATTTGCTTTGTGCAAAATCTCTTTTATACAAGCAAGTATGCCTCGGGTGGTATAAATTACCCAGCTGATCATTACGCCTCCCTGATTCAGGATTTCCTATTGGAAAGCTAGGGAAGAAAACAGGAAAGAACTGACCATGTTTTGCATGCCTCTAGCTTTCACTAGCACCTCTTCCCTGACAAGGGTCTCCTAATTCCCCCAATCCATGTGTGTAACCTCATCAACATGCACAGAGCACAAGTCTGGGAGGCATAATTAAGATATCTACTGTGACCTCCCACATAGCAAAGGCCATTCATTTTTACTCAGTGGCCACACATAAAGCAAAATAAACACAACCTGTCTGATCTAGCTGTGGACAAAAGCATGTAATGCAGATTATGAGTGCTATTTCATCTACACAACATGTTAAGCGCTGGAGCCTGTCCCACAGCCTATGAAAGTTAATAGGAGTCTTTCCAATGCCAGACTGCATGTTTAACAATGGCTTTCAACAGTAGCTTCATGAGATTAAAATAAACAGAAATATGACTAATTATTTATATTCAGTGTGCTGCTTGTTCAAAGGATCTCAATAGATATATTTTAATTTAAATGACAGGTTTTTCTTTGATGTCTAATTACTATGACTCTGCAGAATACTAAGAAATTTCCTACTGAAAACTAATTTTTTGGCAGTAAATGCATTTTCCTTTGCAGAGACTTTAAACAGCAATTCCTGGCCAAGTGTACTTTCTGCACCACTTAAATTCCACATGTTAAATAGAGCATAAGTGGTTGTCAGCACAGGGGATAGCTGTGTCCTTCCTGAACTGTAAACTGTTACTGCTCTGTGCATTTCGTTTATGAAATAAAAGGCAGAAATTTAACGGCGCTGTTTAATCATTAATTTTTGATTAATACTTTGTTCTCAGTTTATCTGTAAAACCAGGGAGATTCATGTCCTTTTTTCTTTTGGATATGGTGTGCCATTGACATTTTGCACACATTTGTAATAAAAAGACATTACAATTTGTCTTACTGCAGAGTACTCTGAGCTGGATTCTTTACTACTTATTAAAAGGTGAAGATCAAACAATGCTGCTATTGGAGTCATTAGAATACTTCAAATGCTATAATTAGCACTATGCTGGGGTGACATTTCTCAGCATAATGTAGCTATCTCCCTAAACTCGTTGCTGTTTTACGCCCATGTTTGAAGAAGAGAGAGAGGAATTTTCAACTCGTGTCTGAGGCGCAAGTGGAGACATTCCTGCCACAATGGCATCTGTCAGTGCTGAACTTATCCCTCAACAGAGCCTCTACACCAGTCTTTGGCCGTGAATGCAGCAGTCATCCCAGGCACCCAGGGTGAGCTGTTTGTCTGGGAGGAGGTGTACTGTGCAGAGTTGCCACTTTTGTGCCCTCCTCTGACTGATGTCTCCAGTTTGCAGGGATTTTGCATTCCATGTCTGTGTTAAAGCCATCTGCACTTCCTAAAACACTTTGTTAAAGATGCAACTTTCTGAGCCACTTGGGTACTATTGTACTTCTGATACCCTTTTGCCCTGGCAGTAAAAAGTTTGTGAGAAAAAGGCAGTATTTCAAAGGCTGTGTGATAAGGCTGAAGGTGGAAGACACTCAAAAGCAATGTTGGTTAGGTCTCTCCTGAAGCAGGTGACTCATTAAAACTCCACTGCACAAAAAGGAAGTGAGCAAAACAAAGATTTTAGTGAATCCCAGTGGTCCTTGGGGTCATGAGCAAAGGGGTACGTGATGCAAAGGTGCACAGCACTGAGTCTCTCTGCAAATTTGATGCAGCTCCTGGGAGGCTATGTGACTACCTATTTTCTTCCTTGGTGCAAGTTACTTAGATGACTAAATAAGTGTTTGCAGTCAGATAACCTCACCATTTGAGATACTGAAGGTATTTCCTACAGTAAATACAGGGAAGTGCTGAACAAGGGCATACTGAAGGTAATAAGGAAACTCTGTCTTTTTATCTTAGGTTCAAATGCATGAACGACACCACTCTTTTCAGCCACTTCCTTTAAATGCTTCCCTCTAAAGATAGGGCACAATTGCTTCTCCAGCAGAATTGCTTTACCCTCACATCACTTTTGCAATCAAACAGCTTTTCCTGCTTTCACAGGTGTTTTGTCCCCTCTCTCCCCTAAATCCTTTTACCCTTTCCCTTATCAGTCACAGCCCGAAGGATGAGTTGTTCACTACCAGTGGGGTGAGGAGTGAGTTGGCCTTGGTGTAAGCACTGGGGACCCCAGTCCTGGCTCTGGCTGCTGTTCCGTCCTTCCTCATGCCTCACCATCCAGCCTGCAGCAAGGGATTTCCCTTCCCAGCAAGGGCAAACCTGTACTTCCACTGCCAAGTCCTTTGAGATAACTGGAGGCCTATCATAGTGCCCAGCTATTCCATGCCTTGTCAATGAAGACCATGGCTAATTCAGACAAGCTGCTCCTTCCAAAAGACAGCAGCTGGCAAGCACACAAACACAATGCACGACATGTCTTCCTGTGTCTCCCAGTGTGTCATGTTTTATAGCACTGAACAGTGATCCCCGATGCCATCGCCTTTGTCCCAGAGACTCCCCACAGCCTGTCCTGTTTTGACAGAAACTCTCTGACTCTTTCTCCAAGAAGACACCCCCATCCCCAGCAGTGGCAGAGGGTATGGAAGACTGCTTCCTGTTTCACTTACCACTCAGTCTGCCGCTCAGACAGGGAAAAGCCAAAATAGGGTTTGAGTACAAATGAAAAAGGGCAAGGTTGAATGTCCAGTCACAGGAAGGGATCCTCATACCCTCTGGGCTCCCCAGTGCCCCTAACCCTGTCTCTGTCATGGGAAGGGTCAGTCCAAAAGCTCCAACAAGAGGATGGTAACAAGATGCCTGGTGCCTCCCCTGCTCCTTGCCCCCAGTGATACACAGCTCTTTGATCAGCTGTTTGATCAGCATTGCCATACCTCAGAGGCTCTGGACACCCCTGGGGCTCTGCTATTGTATCAAACTGCTGAACTGTTTCAGCCCTCTGTGATGCCTGTTTGTAGGAGGCTTGAAAAAAAAGCAGGCTCAGGGCATTGGAAGAATGGCTAACACAGCAGCCTGGAGGAACGTAGCAGCAGGTCTGTGCCTATGCAGAGTCATTCCTGCTATGGAGCCCTGGTGAAAGGGTTGGGTCTCAGGTACAAGAGAAGTTGTAGAAATGGGGTAATAGCTCTTGGCCAGGCAAAGGTGCAGCTACCAGCAGTCCATGCTTCCCCTTTCCTATCTCTCCACTTCACTTCCAGAGACCATATCCAAGGCTTAGATTGTGTTACCCTCTTACATAAAATATTTAGTATCATTAAGTAATGCTACTTTCCTTCTTCCTTTGCACTCATAATCATGGTGCATCAAAACAACACCATTATTACATTGCCCTTAAATCAGCTTCACTGATCCTGGCAGGTGCCTCCCATCCCTCCCCTTCCTATACATGGTCATAGGGTATGCCACTGCGCCCCTGGCTGCCAGATTGAGCCCTGCCTGGAAGGCAGTCAGGCTGCAGTGCCTTCAGAGTCAGGATTTTGATCACTGCCTAAATTATCTCTTTTTCTGCTCATGAAATAAGCCAAGAGCCTCCTGAGTGCTGCCATAACACAAATAAGGAGAAGGACTAAGAGAGCTGAACTGAAGATCTGTGGAACTTCATCCTCAAACTTCCACTTTTCAGTGTCTACATTAATAAGGCTTAGATGACATCTGTCACCCCTCAAGAGGCCATCTGCACTTGTGGATTTCTTACTGTGCATCACTCCCTGCACCATTCCAGCACAAATATTTGTGCAGCTCGCACTGTATTCAGTAGGGAATGAGAACAGCCTATGGCCAAAATGTTGGCTTTTGATACCTGTGGTCAGCTGCAGTCTAAATCTGAAAGCCTCTGAGGTCTCTGGGTGCCAAGCTAATTTGTCAGTGGATTTACCCTAGATGATTTTAGGAAGCACAGATACTTTGGCTCACAATCAGCACTTCTGTCTCTCCAGATATGGCCCCCTTCAAAGGTCTACAGGCTCATTGAAGATGCAAACAAGTATTTTTTTGTCCTAAGGTTTGATGAAGGCAAATATAGCAGTTTTCTCAAGGGAAAGGAAAAGAACGTGATTCTTTGTGACTCCAGCACATAGTGCAAAATGGAAGAGATAAATAAAAATGTCTTTGTATATGAGATGTTAATAACAGTCTATGCTAGGAGTAAGAGTACAGAAACCTGTCCAAGCAACTGTGCATTAGGCTCCAGGTATCACAGTGCCATTCTTCCTTATCAAAACACTCAATAAATAATACAGAAACAGGCAGAGGAGTGAGGACACCTGTTTAGGTAGCGATCATAGACCATGCCATAGCTCACATACTCTGTTATGGATGTTGGCAGCACTTATCATGAGAGGAAGTTTAGAAACAACAAATGATTTAAGTAACACTGTTTCAGGGGGAAATTCAGTGAAGTGAAATTAAAACATCTGAAAGGACTGAAGACAATTCATAAAAACTGATGATAGGGGTTGAATATGTTTAATATGTCTAAATGAGAAAGAAAGAAGATAACAAAACTCTAACTCTTTTCAGAGCATAAAACAACTGAGAGACAATGTGGGGTATGGCTAGCAGCACTGGGCTGAAGTAGCAAAAAGAAAACATTAGCTCAGCTAGAAAAAAATGGAAGGATCAGATCTATTGGACTGTGGAATATCCTCCAGAAGGAAATGTGGAAAGTCTCTTGGTTGTTCATTTTAAATAATCTGGAGAATGTGATGGAAAGGGCACATTCAGGACTAAACCTTGCCTCACCAGAAAGCACACACATAAAAGAGCAAAAAACCCCAAACTCAAACCCAAACACCTTATTAACATCTCTTCATTTGTAGTGATTTTCTCTAGTTCACCTAGTTCAATTCTAAGTGGCACAGAGTGGCTTGTTGAACTTTTCCGAATTGTTTTTGATTAATTGCCTGCAGCAAGGTTGGAAGTTGCCTGTAGGGAGTTCAGCAGTCCCTGAGCTGGCAGTGAGTGCATGATAGCACGCGGTTTGAAAGTTATGGCCAAATATACTGCTCCTTATCAACGTGCCTCTACAGCATGTAAGTGCATTTAACATCTCATTTAGCCACTCGCTGTGTTGCCTGACATGAATACAGCCACACACATCTTCAGTGTTATATGACGGCTGGCAGTGATTTTGTCCTGCTGCAGTGCCACTTCGGTACTTCTTCTGCCCCTATAAAGTCACTTCTCCAAAGTCTCCAGTTCAGCAGATAATTTAAGCATGCCTCCAAACACTGCTGACACCAAGTTCAACTTTGGGATCTAACTTACATGCCCAAATGCTTCACTGAGCTGGAAAGCTCCTTCAAAAAGGAAAGAAAAACCTAGACAAAACCTAGACTCTTTGACACTAAGTATAAATCTGATGAATGTATGAACTACTCTGTCATCCAGGCATCATGTTAGTTGCTTGTATGAGTAATAATAATAAAAAGAATTTAAAAAAAAAAAAACACTACACTAATAAAACTTCTGGGATTTTAACCTTAGGTTTGAGAGTTGCAGTCATCCAGACTCAGCAACATTAATTTTTATTTTTTGAGGAATATATATTTGCCTTTGAAGACCAGTTTAAGTAGTTCTGGTGCTTTTTCACCACTACACTTTAAACTTTCTTTGGCATAAGGCTTGTGAAGGGAAGGCAGTTTTTTGAATATATTAACACATGTTCAGGTTATTGCTAGGTACATATGTTGGAACCATTGGAACAGGGCATTTAATCCTTATGTTATAAATGTGGGGAAAAAACTCTGTTCTTTCATATCACACATATTCACCAAACAAAAGCTAGGAACTGTCACCTTTGAGAGAACTAATCTATTATAATTTTGAGAAAAGTATAATCTGAGCCTTCCAACTTCCATCCTTTTGCAGGGCCCTCTTCATGAGAGGGTCATGAGTAGTCAGTCCTGTTTACAGGACTAGAAATCAATCAGTGGCTAGAAACATCCCTCCTTATTTCATGTTTTCTGTACTTGCTTAAGAGGTTCAGCAACATGTAGTAGTTACATCCTAGCCTGCAGTTTCTCTCCCACTTTGGCAAACTTGTGTGTGCAACATGGACATGACCCAACCATCACCTGAGGGAGGAGAACCTATTTCCTGTGAAAGGAAGTGACCTGAAATTAGGACATTTCTGTTACCTGCAATCAAACAACAGGACAAAATTTATTAGTCCCCAGGGCCCCAAGAGAGAATTAATTACCTGTGAAGCTCAGAGGAAATATCTAATCCCACCACATGCACAGGCGCAGCAGGCACTGGAGCTGCAGATGTACGGTACTGATGACTCCTGCACGGGCAGTCACTGTTGACTTGGCTGATGGGCTGGATCCACTGACACATGCTAATGTAGACCTGTGAGACAAACTCATTCCCCACAAAAACAGTTTATGTGGAGCTCCTGGGTTTGGTTTGTTTCTTTTTTGCTTATGGAAGTCCTTTTATACTCAAGTTCTTTTGCATGATACACAAATTTCACTGCTTTCTCATCATTCCACTTTTTGGGGGTGTAAGGTGGCCCTGACTGGTCTTGTCACTTTTCATATAGACGAAGAACAAAACCCAGGAACCTATGACACTCTAGAGACTTTGCTTGTGTTTATCCTATGCATAGATCCCCACATACCTTAGTTACCTATCACAATGTTTGTAATACTGATGGCCAGCTGTAGCCTCAAGTGGTATAATTTTTCCGTTGTCAGCTTGTTATCTTTTCAGATTTATCAAAGGACTTAGGGTCAGAGAGGGCAGGAAACCTGGGGAACATCAGAGGTGAATTATCTCAGAGAAATAGTATCTGGTCTTCTAAGTGAGAACTGAAAAAAAAAAAAAAAATTTGTGAGGGGAATGTCTGACAGTAGTGCAATATATAAAACTTTGAGAAGACTTTTAAAAGAATGAAAATATTGTTTGGATAAATCCAAGACATTCTATTTCACCAAACTTAGTTCATTTTCAGACTATTAAACTGCCCTTTAATATTTAATTACTTTTCTTCTATCCCTCAATATTTTGAAATTAAAATCTGAACTTTCATTGTTAAAATACTGATGCAACCTGTTTAAGTGTCCTTAAATTCAAACACTAAAAAAGATGCAATTTTATAGAAAATTCATTACTTTTACAGTAACAATTGAAAAAAATTCTTCACCAACTGGTTCAATACAAGTGTAAAATAAGTAGGGGAAGTCTAATCCTTGATTTAGCCATGTCTACATTGCACTTGAAGCTGTGATTGCAGCTTTTCTAGAAACATCCAAGGTGGCCGCAATAAAGAGAGCAGAGAACAAGAGCTGTCTACTGTACAGATAAAGTAGGTAGTACCCATTTGTAAATCTGTTTCGGGTACTAGTCATAATTTTGCCCCACAACAATTAATTAGTAATTAGTTTGTAATTAGTAATTAGTTTGGGTAATTAGTTTGTCTCCATTGATTTAACCTGCAAAATATGCTACTTTTTCATTCTAGTAGAGAAGAGGTTAAATAAACTCCAGATCAAGAGAACACATGCAATGTCCAACACTTTCACAATAATTCTGTAAATAATTAATGACTCTGATCTAAAACCCATCAGGCTATACAATGAACACAGCAATCAAAACATGTGCCGGGTTGGTAGTATTACTGTACTGACAGTTTTGCCTTTCTAGAAACTTTTGACCCTATGTCACAGAACTTATTAAAGCCAAATATAGGCACTATCACTATTCCTCCCCTTTTATCCACCTCCTCAGTGCCTACTAGTGAAAAGCAATCAGTTTAACACTTTCTGCTTCCTAAATCTGTGCTGTAAAATTTGCTGCACAAATATGAATCACTTTAATTGTACTCAGGGAGGAAGATGGGATGAGACATGAAAAGAAATTGTTACAGGATACCCAATATATATTTCATGTAAAGAGTCATCATGTATATTTAAGGTAAAGATCCATGCTACATAATTAGGTCAGCCATTATTTTAAGAATTGGCTTAACAAGCGGCAGCAGCCCACTCAGGCAGCAGATTAGTCAGACTGTGCGTGCAGACAGCAAGCCAGCTGGACTGGGTGAGCAGCAAAGCCAGGTTCACGTGGCTAGGCTGAGTGTGCTTCATGGTTCCCTTTTTCTCTGGATTATTTTACTCATCCAGTCCTGTTTTAAACTGACAGTTGAGATAGTGGTTTTTAAATGTCAGTGGAGCCTGCAGTAAGGATCCAAATTCACTCTTATTTTTCAGTATCTCATTTCTATGGAACTTCTATTCTCATGTACATCATCCACCCTTTCCCTCAGTTCCCCTACGAAATGACTGTGAATATTGTAATATCAAGCTGATTTTCTCACTTCTGAGTGGCCAAACTAAATCAGTTGCAGTCCTCTTTGCTGTATTTGAATGACATTTTAGTTCAAATAACTTTAAACAAACATTTTGAAGAATTTTGATCAAACTTATGAACATTATTCTGACCTTTGTTTAAATCGGTTTTGCAGTTTTTATTTACTTTTCAGATAGAGATTGTTTTTCTTAAATTTTATGCCTCTGAGCATTTGCTGACTGCAAAGTGAAAAATCCACTATGTAAATATGTGCAACAGCAGATTTAAAAATCTGTATTGTTTTAAATACTAAATATTGTGTTAAATATTGAGTAATGACTTCCAAATCTCAAAAGATTTAAAGCAATGTGTTTGGACCTCTAATTTATTTTTGTTTCTAACCCTTTGCACATCTTTTTAAAAAATTTGCTCCACAGCTGGGAGAACTGCAGGATTTTACTGAAAGATAAAGATCTTACAATCATCTGATTTCTTCAGTTGAAGAGTTATGAAAATCACTTAATAACAAGGTTCACAATAAGGTCTTGGCGTTGGTGGCACTAGAGTAAGAATATTGACTATGGATATAGTCCCATGAAAAAGTATTGAACAAATAATGAATACACTCAAGGGAACCATCAGCATAAGCTTCAAGATGTGTCATTATAATAATGGCCAAAACCATCCAAAGTATCAATGCAAAAATTTTTTGCCCAACCCAAATGTTTTCCCACCACAACTAAAAATTTGTAAAAGAAATAGTGTGTTACATGAAAGAAGTGACTAAAAATTGTCAGTTATTTTTCTCCAGTAATGATTGAAGAAAAATACTAGTAAGTTATATATCAGTTTTTGCTATGTCTTTACTGTTTTCCATTTTGAGAGCTCCTCCAATGACTCCCCCTTCCTCCTACCCCCCAGATATGTCTTTTATTCTCTTTGATCCTCATCTGCACTTCATTCTCATCCCTCACCTCCTAAGACCAGGTCTTTCATTCTCTCTAGCCAGGCTTCATGTCAGCAGCCCTCAGACTGCCTTTGTCACCTATCTGGGTCTCTGTGTGACCTCATCTTCTTACGTTTCTCCCAGATATGCCTTTTTTTTTAATCTTCTGTAGCCTTTTCTCTGAGGTCCCCCTTGTGTCTTTGTATCATGTCACCGCTTGCTCTCTCAGCTGACTCTACTTAAATTTCTGGGGTTTTTTGAGATGTTCCCACTCCTTCCTACTACCCTTTCTACTCTTTTTCCTTTCTGCTTATGTTCAAGTAAGACTTAGAAGGCAGGGGTGACTTCAATCACCACTGCTATACTAAACACCTTAAGACAACAGAACTGGTTGGTTGGTACACAACCTATACACTGACACCCACATGCCATCTAATGTATATACTTTGTTCTACTGGCTCACCAGTGTAGGTTACATATTTTTCCTTCTCGTGTTTGTCATCTGAAGCTGATGCTAAGTTGACTCTTGTGTCTCTGACAGGAAGGAGATGTGCATACCCTCTGTGGATCCCAGAGGGCTTTCCTCAGTAAGTATAAAGGTAGTAATTGTCGAGTGGGCAGCGGTGTGAGAGGTACCAACTACTGTGATAGTCCATCATAGGCAGAGATTTCTCAGGCTCTTGAGCAGAGGTCACTGACACCATCTCTGAACCCTCATTTCTCAGGACATGTAGAGCAGCCATGTTGACTTGATTACTGGAAACATCTGTCAGTCTGGGTTCATCCATTGTATGGATAGGCTAAAACTTTTCTGAGACTAAAAATTAGTCCACCAGCTACCCAGGGCTGTAAGAGGAAGGAGGCACTGGGGAACAGGTGTGCAAAGTCTCTGGAAAGGCAGTGACAGATCCAGAGGACGTGCCCAATCCCAAGCATGCATAGGAAAGCATCAGTCACTACTCAGCTCAGTTCAGACAGTTGTCTGCAGAAAGAACCAAAGGCCATATCTATATTAGGAAGTTAAATGTGTCCAGGAAGCAAGCACAAGGCAGACACAAATCTCTGTGCCCTCACACACCTCCCCCAGGATAAATCTGTTCAGGCGACAACTTCTTGCATTACCTTTTGGTTCCAGTTGGTCACATGAGGCCAGTCTTAGATTTTTCCTTGTACTTTTAACATCCTCAGGACCTATGACAGACAGTCCTTTAGTTGATATATGCATATGGGTTAACATGTAACTCACGGTAGCTCCTCCAGTTATGCCAGTTTCTAAAGTCTTACTTTAAACAGAAATAGCTCTTTTGTTGTCTCCTTACATTCTCAACCCCCCATTTTCAGTCCTATAATAGCAGCATTCTGTCCAGTCCTTGTGTAATGTCAGCTTCCAGAAACTTAGACTTACAAGCACTCTGGGCAAGGACTGATTCTCCTTTCTTGAACAATCCCTTGTAAAATGGATACCAATTCACAGCTGGGGATTCACAGCTGGAGATTCCTACTGTACCAGAAGCAATAGTATATTAGCCAAAAATACAACCACATAAATTATTAATTTAACTTTTTGCTCCTTTTTTGTGAATACTAAGTGCAAACTGTAATGAGAAGCATTCACTTTTGCAAATTAGTTTAATTTTTAAAAAAATTTGAATGGTCCATTTGCTCACAAATTGTTTTCTGTGTATATTCCTTTCAGCATTGGATAGTCATAATTCACTCCATTATACATTTGGTGGTCTGCTTAATGCTACATATAGAATTTAATGTTTGAAATTGAGGAGTTATTTATTTAAGGTACATTTTCTACCAGTTTTCAGTTTCAAGAGAAGAAAATTTATGTTCTGTTTACATACACAATTCTAATGCCTTTTTAAATGCCTTTTGTGTGTGTGTGTGTGTGAAAGACAAGATTTGTAGAAGTTAAAGAAACTTGTTTTGAAATCCTAAAATGTACTTTCAGTTAAACGTTTTTATGAACACTAGCAAAATAAGGCTCATACACAGTTATGGTAACATTCTGTTTTGAATATACCAATGAAACATTTTTATTTACTATCCTAATATCTAGTGCACATTTTAGTGTCGCAAGAGAAAAAAGGTGAAACAGAAGCACTGTGGCAGCAAAGCAGATAAATTTTACCAGTTTTGTTAAAGCAAAAGCATGCTGAGCATAATTATTTTGAAACTTTCTCTGAACATAATGTAGTGGACCAGACTTCTGCAGTCCTCATCTGTTACCTGTCAAAAAACAGCCCCTGGTCTCATTTACCTGTTTGTTGAACCTGTTCTTATTTGGAACACCATAATATGTAGAAAATGCGGGGTTTTGCTGTTTATTTAGAATTTTGTATAAATTCAAAGTGTAAATTCTCAGATCAGTTTTTTCTCAAAAGCATATTTTGTGTTTAAAAGGACTGAATTTTCCACCAGATGTTAGTACTTTAATATTGAATCTATGTAATCATTGAATTGTTATGTTCAGAACATCCCTACTAGACTGCAAGTTACAATTTTGTACAGCTCTTTGGCATTAGCGGTGACCAAGGCTACTGTTTTGGCCAGGGTATGGGATTGTGGTTGACCAAAGCATAAATTCATTTGGAAATAAGGGAAAACAAGCATGATCTTCTCTTCCTGTTGGGACACCTTTTGCCAATCCCTTATTACCAGAGGAACTTCACAGGTCTGATGCCTATGTCAGTTTGCCTCATTGTCTTCCTGCAGTGCTGTGCCTGACCACTATGCTTACCCTGATAAACTGGCTAACTTCCCTGTCTGAACAATGATCCAGGGCTTTTACATGCTCTTGTCATAAAAATCTAGCAGCCCTGCTGAATGGCCTGGCTCCTGACAGCAGACGCTCTAACTGCAGCTCTGAACCCCCAGTCCAGCTCAGCTCTCTGGTTCACTTCTGAACTGGACCATCATGTACAGACCCTCAGCTGGTGTCCTGGTGTGACTGGAAGGGTATGATGACAGCATGGGTGTAATTAATGAGCATCTCAAAACTGAGTTCATATTTACAACTCTAAATAAGTGGTATGGCTCTTTCACTGTGCTGAGCACTGATTGAAGGGATGACTGTGTTGACATGGGGGCTAGCATTTCCTTGGGAGCTCTCCGGTAAGGTCAGTGGCATCTGAGAAACCCTTGCAAAACCTGGAGAAAGGGAAGGCAGCAGAACCTAGTTCAGACAGGGAACCCCTATATAAACTCAGAGTTAAACATTGACTTTTATGATGCTGTTTCCAGGACCTGAAAGACTAAAGGAAATTATGTCAATATTGGAGTGTAGACACAATGGGCACTTTCATTGCTGGGTACGTTAAACAGATCTTCCGGCCCATCTGGATCTTCAGTAGCAATGTGCTGAGTCATTTCAGGTTCACCTTTCATTACTTATTAGTGATGGATCTTTTTTCTCTTTAGAAAAACACACATGCTGAGGAAATAGGTTTTTTTAATATATATATATATATATATATATATATATATACATATATATGTACCAGCCAACACTTCCACATCTTAGAATAGCTCCACATCTTTACAAAAAAAAGCTTCTGTAACTTGAGAAAAACAAAAAAGGAAAGAAAAAAGAAAAAAAGGAAGGTTAAAGAATAGCTTCTTTGTTTAAAAAACTACACTTTCAAGCTCTGAGAACTTGCTTCACTAAATCTAGTACACTGCTCCCTGCAGTTATCTCCAGAAGATTTAAAATCCATTAATGGAGCAGATATACAGGAAGCTGAGGAACAGGAACAGTCACACTGCGTAAGTTTAATGACCCATCTAATGCCGTATTTTGGTTTCAGAGTAAACATATCAGGTGCTGCAGAGAAATGGAAACCCCTAATAGGGAATTGCACCCACTGCTTTGAGTGATTTCTTCACAGCACAAAGCATCCTGGCTCTGGCTCATGCCTTGCAGCTGGAGACTGGACACCTTCTCCCTTTTCCCCACTCCCACACAGGTCAGTTGTATCTTATGAGCTGGCTATTTTCCTTTTTTATGTATATAATGGATGTCTTTGGATGGACAATATGATGGTGACACTTACTAGAACTGCTAGTGCCAAAAATAAGCAGCTGGTTGGGTTGTCAGCGACCCACATCCACTGCAAGGAGCAGCACTCTCACCTCACTGCAGCGGCAGCCAGCTGGGCCCTCCCCAACAAAGCCTCTTCCACAAAGATGTGGTGGGAGAATGTGAGACTGACAGTGCTGACAAAGCCCTGTGCAGGCAAACTGTGTCTTTTCTGTGGCACTGTTTCAAAAAGCCTCTGGTTTTAATAATACTTGTAGGAATGAAGCGTCTCAGAGACTTTCTTTAGAACTGGAGAGTAACTCAAATGTTGCCATGGCACAGAGGTCTGACAGACCTTTGGACAGATGGGCCAACTGGGCAAGCAGACAAGTCTCATGAAAACCAGACAAGTCCAACAATGTAAATAATTTAGTTCCTTTTTGAAACCATTGCACTTTCAGCTACTTGACAGCAGTGGGTTAAGAGTGATTGTTTTTGGAGTTGTGGTGGGAAAACTGTTTGTATAATTTCACTAAATTAATTTCTGTAAAGAAAAGCCCTGGACCATTTATCTTCACCATGCATGTTACTTTACTGATTTTTTAGTTTTGGTTTGCATCTTACAAAGCAGTGAATTGAGGCAGAGCTGAACAGATGGATTAATCAGGGCCAAGCTTTCTATAGACCTGTTAATTTTTACTTCGACACCACTCCTGTTTTTAAAAAACATGAGTAAATCTGCGACCCTGAGTTCCTGATGGATTAATATTTCCTTCCTCTGCTATTATCGTCTTCTACTTTTAAGGGACAATTATTTCCCTGGAGCTGCAAAACATTTTTCTCACAGCTTTCTCAGGACAACTGATACAGCATTTTCCCAAGTACATTATGATTTTGTAGCATTGTTTAAGGGGTTGCATGTCTAATAGACATTTTGCCTTGCTTGTGGTTCTGTGATTTATGACCCTTTCAGAATTCATAAACTGACACCAAACTTGTCCCTGCTCAGTTCACTCTTCATCATTATAAGTGTGCTTTCATGAAGATTAGGACATTCTCACCCCACTGCATCTTTCCTGTTACCTAAAACTCAGGAATCTGATACAAAGGCAAACAGTGATTACATCAAATAGGGTACAAGTAGATGGATCTGATAAACAGTCGAGTGGCATTTGGGCTGCCTCCTAGTCTGTTCTTTACAATTTGATGTTATTGTGCCTGAAGATGCTCAGTTTTCAGACTGCCAGTCCCAAGAGAATATACATGATGTGCTGCCAGAGCTAGCACAGGCTTCTCTGTGCAGCCTGGCCATCAATTCTCTACCTTGCTCTGAGGCAACTCATTTTTAAAGCATACAAGGGAGTAGCTTGATCTCTGTCTGAGGCATTCACTGAGACAGTGTCAAAATGCTACTGGATTTGGAGAAGTTATCTCTGAGACAGACTAAGCATTTTAATGGTTCTTTACCTGCTGAAGAAGATGGAGCACTAGCTGCATCTCGAGTCTTCACAAACTTGGGGAGAAACTGCAGGCCTGAAAAGCACACACTAGCACCACCCTGTGAAAAGCTCAGTGACGGGACTTCCAAAACATGCTGTGTTTCATAATCCCATCCCTCCTTCTGAGCTTCTCCCTGGTTGAAGGATTGGAAACATCATGGAAGCTGCACGCCCTGAGACACGCTGCCAAGCAGCTTTCTTTTACAATTACTCCATACTAAACCACATTGTAAGATAATTATTTCATTAGATGGAATGCATGTTGGGACAGAGCAATCTTTGCCCTTTCCTTTTCATCTCCAGTTAGGAAAACATGGGAAGAGCCGCAGAGAGAAGAGAAAGCCTTTGAACACCCGTGTGTTTACTTCTCTTTAATAGCTCTGAATCCAGAGAAAGTTAGGGAGTTCACTGGCAAGAGTTAAATCATCAACAAACCTGGCCAAGAAATTCACAAGCCTTACATGATTTATTTTATTCTGTGTGATAAAAGTACAAGGAGAGTTGAATATACTGGCCTGCTTGACCAGCTACTATCAGACATAGAAGTTTACCCGGGGCTATCCATTACATTCCTACTCTGAAAGGCACGTAGGTGATCACTCTACTTTGGCATCACTCATAATAGAGAGAGTTAATCAAACATAATTAAACATTTAATATAAACAAGCCCAAGGCAATAGACAGGACAAGATTCAAACCTTTCAGAGAAATGGATTGTTGCTCTCTGATGAGTGGGCTGAAAGAGGCAGGATACTTCTTAGTTAAACAAATAGGACTGAAGAACAGAGACTTTGACTATAAAGACTGAAATGGTGGGGAAAAAAATTTTTCTCCATGTCCCTTCAGCACACATGAGCTTCAACAGATAAATGTTTCAGAAAAGAAAGCCATGCTGAGTTCAGTCCATAGAAGATATGTAGCAACAGTTGCATCAGGGCTGCAGAAGGAATTGAGGGCTGCAACAAGTCTTGTTGCATCAGGATGGTGCCAATCCCCTTCAGTGTGCTCCCATATGTCCTTCTGGGATGTGCAGTGGTGCTGTTCAGCACCAAAACCCTTCAGAAGGGGCTTACCCAAGTTTTATCAGTACACAGACTGATAGCTAACCTTCAGTCATATGTCTCTTCCACTTGCATATGAATCTTTTAAAATGAATTCCTACGGCTGCTTCTTCCCCCACCTTCCATTCTTATCACTATAAAGAGCAATTGGCTCAGTGGGTATTGATTCACAATACTCGTGCATATGGAGAATTTTGATTACTAATTGAAGAAGGGCAAATCTGGTGAGCTGCATCAGATTTTCAGGGTAACAGGAAAACTTATTAAAGGGAAGGTATCAACTTGATAAATAGTACATTTAGAGTTCCCTTCCCCTCAGTTTATTAAATGAAC
Source organism: Margarornis squamiger (assembly GCA_035222235.1). NCBI lineage: Eukaryota > Metazoa > Chordata > Aves > Passeriformes > Furnariidae > Margarornis > Margarornis squamiger. Next base: position 40,900,300 of record JAWWTY010000106.1, on the reverse strand, counting down.
TGTGACTGGTATGTGATCAGCAGAGGTGACTGATACAAAGATAAAAATTGGATCCAAACAAGAAAGGGTAAATAAAGGAAACATACCCTAGAATGGTTTTGTTTTCAATATTTAGGGAAGTCATCTGGATGGTTGTCTCCAAATCAGTAGTTCTACAATTAATTATACAGTCACACAGCATGGAGACTAAAATCAGTAAGATCTAGAGTCATAAACATCTGGGCTTGCTTGTTTCAGTTGCTTTTGAAATACAGACATATAGCTGGTGTTTCTGCTACATACTGTCCACAAAGCTTGTTCTCAGGATAATGCCACTAAGATCCAGTGATTAATTTGACCCTGTATATACCACAACATGCACATACTTGCACCTGCACACAAAGGCATAAAATCAAAATGCAGGTTATTTGATATGAAAGTAAAATTAATCTGTGGTCACACTGCTTCAGAAAACTAGAGTATTTCACAGCATCACACCCTTCCCTTGGTTGTTTATTTATCCTATCCTGGACTCTACAGCCATAGCAAAGTGCACAACTGACACCTTTCTCTAATCAAAATTGGAGGAGGTTTACTTTGCAGAGCAAAAACAAAGAAGAGGTAGGGAAAGAAGAAGAAGAGGCAAACAATTGATCCAAGCTTCCTGCACGTGTGTGTACCCTACCAAATGGGATTTCCAGAGTTCATCTCACTGCTCTGCAATGGTTTCATCCTGGCCCATCAAGGTCAAACTTCTTGCAGCCTGCTTTCTTCTAAGTCTTGAGCTGCAGCCTGCTATCCTTGGGCACCAGAAAGACCAAAGCTGTACTGCTTAGGTTGCATAAAAGCTTGTTGCAAGTCCACTTGAGAGGTAGGAAATGTTCCAGCTCAACAGTACTCACCAAAGCAGGGCATATATGCTCAGTAGTTAATAGAGGTTGCAGCACCCTGAGAAACACCAATTTCTCTGCAACAAATTTATCAAATTGCTTAATCAAAGCTGAAGGAAACAAAGTGAGATAGGTAGAAAGTGTGAAATAAATTCCTAATGCATTGATGTGAAGAAACTGCATTTAAAATAGATTTGGCCTATAAAATATTATGTGACAGTAAATAAACATAGTTATAAATTACTTGGTTTGAAGGTTAAAATGAAGTTTTAAAATGGGGAATGATATTCACGCTGATATTTTGTTTCAGCAGAACCTATATATGCTGATTCTCTTCCTAAAAATCCCATCACAGCCCTGAGGCCATTCTTCTGCTCTCCTGTGCTCCTGCCTGGCCCTAGGTCAGTGCAGCTTTGGGACCTCTGATCAAGCTGCTTGGAGATTTGTGTGAGGGAGGGCTGTGAGGAGGCTTCTTAGGGCTTTTCCCCTTTGGCTTCAGAGTTGAGTGTAACTCACTTCACCTTTGGTGAAGCTTCCTGACTACATTGCAAATGTCCTTATATGCAGCCGTGTATCTTGCTCACCCTGACCCAGACTGATTTCCCTCCTGCACCTCAGCCCAACCTTATCATCATCACAATTATGCTGATGTTCAGGACCATTGGCTGCCCTGCAGCTGCTGGGACAGCAGGATAAGCTCTGCCTAGCAGGCCCTGTCCTGACAGCTCCTATGGGGGCTCATCGTCACTTCTCCTGGACAAATCCTGACATGCAGATTTGTAATTTCCAAGGGGAAAAACACCTGTGCATCTTGCTTTGATCACTAGCACAAAACCACATGCCAGCATCATCACATTTTAGTCCTTGCTCTCACAGGACACTCAATTTGTTGTAGTAAAAATATTATATTTGGACCCATTATTAAAAATGCTACACAGGATTGATGAGTTCCCTTTCAATCTCCCTCAAAGGCTTTCAGCTTAGAAGTGAAATTGGCTTATTGGCCACTATTCAGCATGTCTTTATCATCCTCTGTTCCTACAAAATATTGCTAATGCCCAAAAACTATTCCCAATGGCCATTCTCAGCTCTCATTTTCCTGCCAGGCACATGGACAGTTGAATGGGGCAGTACAAAAAGCCCAGAAGGTTCTTCTTAAGTCTTGCAGGCATCACACGTTTCTCTGGTGCTTTTTAAATCTTGATGTTCAGTTACCTAAATCAAAAACATCTTGCAATGCAGTTGGTGGAGTTTTTTAATCATCTAGCAAGTTTCAAGGACCAAAGGTAAATTCGGTGTAACACTAACAAAGAAACGTAAAACTGTGCCTTGTGATTCACTTTTCCTAATGTTTAGTCTCAAGTTCAAGGGCAAATGTTGACTTCCAGCAAATGATCATAATCAGGATTTGACACCAAATTCCTATCAACAACAACCCTAAACATCTCACAGGGGCTCTGCCCCTACAGGCAGCATTAAGGCTGTCAGAACAGGGCTCCAGCTGGCTTCCTGCTCACTTTGTCTCTTTGTGGAAGTCATCATGCTCAGAAGCACAAGCACATGCTGTGGCATCTTTCCTGAATTAATTAAGCCAGGGCAAACTGACACCGTGCTGTGGTTCTTTCTGTTAATTTCCAAGTATGGATACTGAGTCCTGATTATGATCAGAACTGTCCATACTCATTATATTTGTAGCACATATATGCACTTATTGTACATGCACCTGCCTAATTAGTTGCCCACATGATTGCACCATGGCACTTTTGTCTTATTTCTCCTTTTTCCTCCAGTTTTGAGGATCTTGTCCATTACCTCCTGTTTCAAATGACATTGTAAATCCACAGGCTGGAAAGACACTTCTGCTGCCCATATAGTACCTGATACTATCTGGCACTTGGTCTGTCACCAATGCAAGTCAGGACTTTCACATCAGGGCATAAAAAATAACAGATGGAAGTGGAACTGAAACTAAATTTGCTTGTGGTTCTGTGATTTTGACTATTAAAAGTTTGAGGTAAGTTTTTCTGGCTTGTGAGCGGAGGGAAAAACATAAAACACATACAGCTTTTGAATAGACAGTGTTATTAATACAATAAAATAGCGATTTTATTGGCCCCAGACCCTTTAAAAAACCTTTAGATTTGGTGAGTGATCCAGAAAATGCTTTTTTGGCATCATACTTTCTGGCATTTCCTTCCAAAGTTAAAGCTCCACGTTTCAAAATATTAGTGTCTTGTGATGGCCTGTTTGTTTTGGTTCCAAGGAAGTGAGTTTCATCTTGTTCAGTACACAGTAGTTGCTGTTGCAGTGATGGTATCTTTGCCTCTAATTAAAGTTGTTTTATAATAATGCATGTGCTCCCAGTTAGGATGTAAGCACTGTTTACAGCTTTAGTCTTTTTCACACAGATTTCCGCTTGGGTGGGTATCCTGCCTAGAGCTAACAAAAGAAAATCTTTGAGTAGAAAATAATGGGTAAGAGTAAATGGCAATTAATTAAACAGCCCCATGGAAAGGTTGAAAAGGTTGAAGTGTGATTATGTACTGTTGCTTCTCTCTTCCAATAGCGTTTACCTTTTTTTTTTTTTTTTCCCAGTTGTACTTCTTTTATAAAAAAATATTTTTATTGCTCCTCTTCAAGCTGTTGTTCTTTGCCTAGAATAAAAGGGAAAAATCTGAGGAAGTATTCAAAATATTTTTTCAATGACGTAAGTATTAGAGCATCTGTGTGAGGCTTTCTGCTATGCTCCCAGAAACACAAATGTAACCACCCAGAAAGAAGGCAGAAGCAGTGGTTTGCGTCTACCATCATGTCTCACAGATTTGGGACATCTCCAGAGTATGACATGAACAGGGAATAAACCACCCCATCCAAACACCACAGATCTTGCTCACAGATTATCTATAAACACAGCAGCATCAGAGAGCTCCCAAAGCTGAGAACATCATGAACAGAGCCCTGCCCATCTCTGGCATGTCTTTATTGTCAGGGCTTGAAAGTGGATCGATACAAAACAGAATGTGATGGCCTTATTTGTTTCTGTGATATATCTCCATCAACCTCTTGACAGCCCCTGACTGTCAGTGAAAGAGCTGGGGCTGCTCCTCTCCCAGAGCCGACCTCCATACCCTGTCCTTCCAGTGCCTTCCAGAAGCATCACCTGGCCAGCTCCAGGGACCTACCTTCCCTGAGCTTACAGTAGGCTGTCAGATGACCATATGGGAGACAAAATCCCATTGTAAAATTCAGTCCTATAGTTTCACTTGTAATTTCCAGTGTGTGCACACCTACAAAGCAAGTGATGTCATTTGAGGTAGAAATTACAACAGTGCAGAAGCAAGCCATCTAAGGAGTCTAATATGGTGAAGATTAAGAAGTCTGTATTTAATGAAGGAGTGCAAAGTAACTCCACGAAAAACTAATTGCTGTATGTATTCACAGCTATATGTTCTACGTATTTGCAGAGATTCTCAACATTAAAGCCTCCAGTGTCTTTATCCAGGCACTAGACTGAACAAATATCTGGAAAAGCATGATTAAACCCCAGCAACAGGAGCCATGCCAGCATAGGCAAGGACCTGACAATATGCGAGGTACTTTCTGTCTGAGATCCATGATTCACTACAGAAAGTGGAAGATATCAGCAAACACTTTCTGTTTCTTAACATATGGCAAGGTTATTTCAAGAAATATTGTTTTGCAACTTCCTAATTCTGCTTCACAGAAACTGCACCCATGTCCTTAAAAGCGGAGAGAAAGAACCTGCCAATTACCATATATACTCCAAAGCTAGGACTAGTAGAATTGCACAGTCTTTCAAATTCCTGAAGTCATTTATTATTCTGAGGACATAATGTATTAACTGGGCATGCAAATTAGCTGTCATGACTGAACCCTAGACGGACCTAAGCCCCACTAGGCCACTTGCTCACTCCTCCTCTGATGGAATGGCGGAGAGAATCAGAAGAGTAAAACTGAGAAAACTCAGTGAATTGAGATAAAGACAGTTTAATATGCAAAGCAACAGCTGCATGCATAAGCAAAGCAAAACAAGGAACTAATTCACCACTTCCTATGGGCACTCAGGTGTTCAACCACCTCCAGATAAGCAGGGCTCCATTGTCTGTAACTGTTACTTCGGAAAGCAGGTGCCATAACTCCCAGTGCCCCTTCTCCTCCTTTTTCTTCTCCCAGCTGTATATGCTGACAGTGATGCCATATGGTATGGAAGATCCCTGAGATCAGCCGGGGACAGCTGTTCTAGCTGTGTCCCCTTCCAGCTCTTGTGGACCTCCAGTACACTCTCTGGTGAAGTGGGATGTGCAGCAGAAAAGGCCTTGATGTAAGTGCTGTAAGTGCTGCTCAGCAAGAATGACAATATCCCAGTGTTATCAACAATGTCTACAGTTCAAATCCAAAACAGGACCATATACCACCTACTGGGAAGAAAATTAACTCTATCACAGCCAAACCCAGCACATTAGCACATCACCTAGATGTGCTGGATGAAATTTTCAGACTAAAATGTCTTTCCATGTGTCAGGTTCCTGTGTATCTCAAAATGGACAGAGCAATCAATTAAATCAATCACTTGAAGAAAGTTTTCTTCTTCAAAAACAGGATTCTAGAATGTTCAGGCAAATGAGCTGTAGGAGCAAACACAACATGGCCTAACTCACACTGTGTACAGCATCCTATACTTGCCATATATTCTTATTGTGAGAAGCACTCCAATAAGCAGAATGACTTATTGTAACTCATTAGTTTTTAAGCCCCTGTGCAGATAACCAATCTCTCTTTGTGCAAAACTCTGGCTTCTCCAGCGTTTCTTTTCAATACCCAATACTGTGAGACGGCCACAGTACATTTAGTTTAATATTTCTTCTAGTACATTTGAAGTTCTGTTTCCAAGGAAGCAACAGTGGGAAAACTGTGTTAAACCCTTCCACCTTGAAATCAAATTATACTCTGCACTTCTACAGCATCTTCTGCTTGAGGATCTCACGGTGATTATTAATTAAAGCTAAGGAATTATGTTTTTAGTGGCACAGTACTACAGATACGAGAACAAGTCTGTGGTGGGGCTAAATAATTTCTACCACCTCCTTTAGAGCAGGGTCAGGGCTGACAGAGAGGCCAAAACTGTGAGTTCCAGCCAAACACCTCCACTACAGATACCCTTTACGTTTGTTTGAAAGTGTCTGCTGCCATAGTGAGAGTCTGGGTTGAAGTCCAAGAAAATAATTTTACTGATTTCAGTAGGTCTTGAGTTAACCTCTAAAGCTATTTGGGTTTTTCAGCATGAACTATACTTGCCAACTATACAGTATGCTTAAGGTTTTCAAAAGCACATGCTAGTAAATCTTCTGCTTAGGGGTTTTGGTCAGAGACAACATGGTTTGAGGGGTTTCTCCCCGTTAATAATGGTATTTATCACTTTTGTGATACAAGACATTTTTCTCTCTTTCCTCTGAATGCAACTATTTTCTATTTGTTATTTAAAGAATTATTCCTCAAGAATTACTCACAAATAACAGTCCTCATCAGTGCAAGAAGCTGTATCTCACAGAGAAAATTATAGTACAGTAAACTCCCCACAAATGTTCCAAAAACTTACAGAGCAAAACAATGTTACATAAAGTACAGAAATTCAGGGCAACTGTCCAAAAAGGTTTTACAGTGGCCACATATATACATATATGTTTATGTCTTTTATATATACATATAAAACCATCTCTTTAACTAAGAAGCAGTCAGGAAAATTAGTCATTTGATGTTCACATCTGCCTGCACTTGTATGTAACAAGCCAAAGGAACATGTAAGGGCTGCTTTTCTGAGTCAAGTCTTAGTACAAGGTGTGCCCTGAGTACATCCTTAGGAAGCCGCACTATCACACAACCCACGGTGGCACTTATTGTTCAACACTGTTGGGAAAGAAGTCTTAGAGACACTGAGTACAAAACTTAATTAAGAAGGGTTCTGAATAGCTCTTTCCTCCCTGGCCAAATACTTCTGAGTTAAAGGAAGCAAGAAGGGCTAGCTGGTTTTCTTATCCACTTGACTCATCTTCCTTCATCCACCTGCAGTGCCATGTTCCCCTCACAAAGAACAAAATCATAGCAAAAGGAAATAAAAATCTATGCTAACTGGAAGAAAGGAAAGCTCACCTCTTCCAAATCATGGCCTGGCACAAAGGATTACTTGCTGCCTCTATCTTGCAAATCATCAACACATACTCCCTATAGTTTCATGTGGTCTTCTGTCTTCATCATGTCAGAGAATGCAAGACTTGTGGTGTCTCAGTCCTCTGAGAGAAGGACTCTGATGACTTGGCATGAGCACCACAACTCTGCATAGAGCAACAAACCCCAGGATCTGAAGGACCATCTCTAAAACATATCTATGCTGAGATTGTGCTGTCCACCCCAAAACCCACAGTGTTCCCCCATTCATGATAGTTTTAATTTTAAAAACTGTAACAGTAAGGAAAAAACATCCACGGAGCTTTCATTTATGTAACAAATGAGGATGTGGTTTCAAAAGCTTTCATGCACTTTCATGCACTGACCTACCCCTACAGTCTATAGCAGAGCTCCAATTGACGCCAGCAGGAGTAGAATTAGGGTGGTGGGAAATTGTTTTGAAAATCAGACAGAAAAAAATCTCTGAACCACATCTGCTTTCCTTTTTCTCCCTCTCTTCACACGTCCACACCTTCCTCTTGGTCTCCTTAGCTGTGTTGAAATGATGCACTAATTGGTTCTGCATGGACAAGACCACATTGAGGAAGATGTGTTGCCATACCATAATCTAATCAAAATAATTCTCAGGCCTGAGTGAGCATTTAAATAAAAACATAAAGCAGGCCTTGACAATTAATGCTTTCTGTGGAAATGACTGAAAGCTATGAGTAATTTCAATCCAAGCTGAGTTCCTAGCTCGTTTGCCTTTCCATCACATATCTTTTAAATCCTAATTATATGTAATCAACAGTGTAAGCAACATGATTCTTCTTGTAGTTGACAAATTCCTGGGTTCATTTTGCATACTTTCAGATACGTACATACCAACGAATATATATGCTCTTTCTACCTGAAAGAGTTTTACATCAGGTAATTACAACTTAGCTCAATTAAAAATGCTCTTGAAACAAGTACAGCATGTTTTAGATCCACAAAGCTAATTTAAGAAGCCAGTGGGCATGATTAGGTCAGACTGACAGTGAAGGCTTGCTGGGAATTAAAAGGAAGGTCACAGATGTGTGACTTTGTTTTTGGCTGAACTTTCCCAGCAGGGTGTTTCTAGGTTACATCAAAATAATAATCAATTTGGGTGCAGAATAAGGCAGATCATCCCTTTTTCAAAGTGACCAAAAAGGCTGTATTATAAGTGCATCATGCCCATGTAGCCACCAAAACCAGTGCCTGATTTTCAGGGTTTCTCAGCATCTGCCCTTCTAATCCACTCCACTGTTTGGGAGGAGTCCAATACACCAGAGAGCAGATGACTTTCCTTGAAGGATTTTCTAGACTGACAGTGACAGAAACCCAGGCAGACCATACACCTCCCATACTGGTAGATCCAATAACCTGTCATGATGTTAGTCATCTTTTTCACATCTGTCAGGCTGCAGAAGTTGCTCTTGCAGGACATGCGAGCTGGGGCCAGAGGTGAGCTGGGACCAGAAGTGAGCTTAGCACAGACCATGCCCTCACCATGGGGACTGTCCCCTGTTGCCAAACACAGGGGCAGAGATGAAGCTGGTAACAGAGCCCATGGGCACCCCCAGGCATGGTGAAGGGATGAGCCATGTCCTGGGTCCAGCCCAGGAGCTCAGCCAGGAGCAGTAGGAAATGGGCCAGAGACAGGCCCTTTCTTTTGTTGCTGCCAAGCAGCCCAGAGGATGTCACCCACAGCTCATAGTGACATTTTGATGCAGATGCAAAACAATATGACTTGATTATCATTAACAAATCCATGCTGCACATCAGCGGAAAGAAGTTGCATTTCTTGAGTGACCTTTTGAAGATGTGGGTTAAAAGACAAATACCAACCAGTTCTCAGGGTGTTTTCCTGCTCTTTATGAGCTATTTTTCATAGGCATGGGTGAAGATAACTACTACCACCTCCAATGCTATTTCACTGCTCTTGGCAAACCAATTTTGGTTTTAATATAATCATAATTAACCCTCTGAATTTATGACAGTATTTTTCATGTTGTAATTGTGATGAAGACATGAACAGACCTTCATAGCACCCTTGCCTGTCAAGTATTGTGATCCTGATTCTACAGGTGAAGACACAGCACATTTACCCCAGCAGGGTTCAGACAGTAAACCAGATACCACCTTGTTAACCACATATGGGTCTCATCTACATCAGTCTCATGGTACAGCAGAAGAATTCAGGAAGAACATATGTAAGGAAGCCAATTATTGTCCCATTTTTTTAAATAGGGACTTTTCAAAAGGCAGGCTCAACTTTTCAACTATAAAAAAGAATGTAATCATAATGTCTGACTATCCTGTGAATCATATAAAGTACAAATGTAAGGTTTGTGAGCTCAGTTCTGTCCACATACTCCAGAGTTCTTATTGATTCTTCTCCACTATGCTGATATCATCTGTTTTTTAAGATTTGTTTTCTTAAATAAAGATAAAGAATTCATAAGCAGTGAAGTTGGATCTTGGGACAATGCACAAAATATGTACCTGCCACAAAACAATAGTGTAATAAAAAAAAATCACATATATCTGAATATACTATGAATAGAATATTTGACTGTGTTGAAAACAAATATAACTGATATTTATTGCATAATTCTACTTAAATTTCCCTTCAGGTGAAACTTCTGCTGTTTATGAAACTTGAAAAATAAAAATTTAAGAAGTGGGTGTAATGAAAGTGTGGTTCTTATTTCTGTGTCAGCTTTTCCACATTAATCAATTGTTGAGACTTTTTTCCACTGTACTTACTTGGAGTATTCTTCCAATTCCAAGCTTGTATTCACTTCTGATTAACACATATATGAAATAATTCTTCTTTTTAAGCATCTCAGTTCACACTGAGGAACACAACCATAGACACCTGAATTTGGAAAAGATTGGCCTAAAGGCTGATGCATTTCTTGATTTGTTTAATAAAATCAGTAGGTTCACTATGCAGAAACAGCTGCAGAAAACCTATTTGATTGCTTCAGGATATTGAATCTGAGTTTCTCCCGGACTGGGCTAAAGAAATTTATAAAAAGATTCCTGGATGCTTCCCACTCTGTGTCAGCAATTATCTATTTAATTAATTTACCCTATTAGGCAACTGAACATAACTTTCCCTTGTGCATGGGCTGTGCACTGGGACTGGTGCTCACACCACTTGGGGTAGCAGAGTCCCCAGCTTATCCCACAGACCCAGCAAGGGCACCATAATGGTCACTGGAGCTGTGGACGAGAGCCACAGACAGGTTTATCTGCCATACTACCTTCCATTCCCCTCTTCCTGCCATAGCATCCTCATTGTTCAAACTCCCAAACACGTGGATAGTGTCTATAGCACCATGGGAAGGTGAGACATAGGACTAATGGATCCAGGAAGCAACTCAAGTCCTCTGATCCTACCATATCCTCCTTGATTTGTTACTCATTTTAAGTTATCTCTGAAAGAAAGTGAAAGAAGCTGAGCTGAAGTATCTGGTCCTAGACCCAACTATCAGAGTCGATTTCTACATCTCAGTCTGGACTAGATCTGAATGTCTGGAAGGTAAAAGCAACAAGGTATTTACTCACTCATGAAAGCTTGTGGCCTGGGATTAAGCAAACAATAAACTTGACCCAGTGAGAAAATTCTTCAGTGAACAAGTTGGCATATAGTAGTGCAAATATTTGATATTAGCACTGACATCTGCCAAAATTTTTTTACAGTGGTCTACAAATTTAAGGTTCACAGTATCAGGCCAAATCAATGGCCATGAGTTGTTGGCATACTGAATGCTGCACTGTTAAGCAGGAAACCCTACAGGCACGCTAGTCCCCACACTGAAAGTGTTTGAAGGAGAGTGTCAGACTTCTAGGCTCTTCCCCACAAAAGAAAAGCATCTGGTGGGTCATAGGGAAACCAGTGTCAGTGATTTGGTTGGGGTTAGCCGTGGCCCACATGCTGAAACAATGCAGTGGGTTCTTCTGTTACTAATGACCTATATTCACCAGTTTGTATCCTTGATTACATCCTGTTTGGATCTGGTTCTGCATATTTATTGTGTCAGTGAGTCAATCAGATATTCTAATGCCAGTGGTAACAGGTAAGCTATTCCTGTAACTGTCATAAAGATGCTGTATTCTTGTGACTAGGGGGAAGAACCCTGAAACCATGCCTTTGTGACAAATGATGAAAACACTTCAAGGTAAATTATAGGCAATATTCTGGGAACACTAGATCCTGAGAGGAAACAGCTCACTACCCATCAGAGTAGTAAGCAAGGAGAAAAAAAAAATTGTGCACCCAGTCTTACTGTCGTTCCGCAAGAAGTTCAAATTTCCAATATGAAATCAGGCAAAATTTTAATTAGAGGGCACAGCATAGCCGGTTTCTCCATGCCATTTCTGGAGCTGCAGCCAGGCTTGAGCAACCCCTTGAGCAGTTAGTACTGACAGCAAACAGTTATATATCTGCCTACACACAACACTAATGAGATCATTTAAGTCATGCCTGGAGGAATCAGTCATGATCACAGGTTCCCTTTACTGAGCTGTGTACAGGTGTGCACTATATATTAGTCCTTTCCACACAGATCTTCTTTGTTAAGAAATATATCTATGACACTTTGCTTCCTTTCTCTCAAGTAAATGTGTTTAACATGGTTACCGTGTTTTCTTACTTCAGTAGTCTCGATGTGTCTGCATTTGGATAATTCTGCATGGGCAAGGGTCATGTCTGTGAACTGTTAATGTCCTCTTTAATCTTATTTCAGGAATGATGGCGAATTTGAGCAGTGCCTGGAATTTGTGTAGTTACACAGTAAAGTGAAAAATTTCTCCTTAAAGAAATTATCTACTTCATGGAATTTATTCAGTGAATCAATTTAGCCTAAATATGTATCCAGCATGCTTTACCTAATGTAGATAGGTTAGAGTTTTAAATGTGTTTTCAGTTATTTTGAATATCAGTTTTGTTTTGCACATTTGTAATTCAGTTAGCTAGTGATCCAAAAAAAGTCCTTAGTATTACTGGAGTTTGTGTCTTGTGACCCTGCTCTTCCCCATAAGTGTATCTACTTTGATTAGTGTGATGGCACTCCCTTGTCTAATTTTCACTGTGTGCTTAATATTTTAGCTTTTCATTCTTTTTTTTTTGACCTCTATCTGTAACCTACTATGAGTGTGAAAAAAATAAATTACTTGCATAACATCACTCTAAGATACAATTTTCACTCATGATCAGGGAGTCTCTTACATCCGAATGCAGGTGTTCCCAAGACCCCTTCAGTGACGTCTTATTACTGGAGTTCTTTTCCTCAGTGTCATGTTCCTTTCGTGACCACTCACCACCAGCCCCATTCTGATACCTACAGATCAAATCGGGCAACAACTGGCTTTTTAAAAGGAGAAATATATTCTGATTAGAAATATAATGACTATAAAGAGAAAAACATTTCCACTATCAGCAGCTGCTGTTTCCCTTTGCTTAAGCAGGGGTTAGTTCCTTTTATTTTCTTTCAAAAGTGATCTTCACTTTGATAGGCTTGTTTGTTGGGGTTTCTTTCCACTCCCATCCTGGTCTAAATCCTTGTTGATCAACCAGGAATCCACAAATCTTTATTACCTCGGGCACTTCTCTTTCTGTTTTCATCAAGTGTTTATTTGTATGATAATACTTCAGTACCTTAAACCACTGCTAAGTAATTTATCATAATAAATGGCATTTCCTAATGTTATGTCCCTTCTTGCACCTTATCTCCAGTTTGTTTGTTTATTCAGATTATAAGCTCTTAGCTATTGAATCGACAATTTCCAAGAGGGTTTGGTTATTTTTGCAGTTTTTAGCTTGAAGAGGGGTCAGCCTAGAGGTTCACAGCTCTACCATTATGTCATATCAGGCTGTGTGAAAAGGAGTTGTCAGTAATTGCCAGGGATAGGTGCAAAGCAATGCAAATCCTTTCTAAAACTAGCCAACATTACTGAACTTGACTCTCTTGCTTCCCCATTTGAAATATTTGATGAGGAACTTCTTAGCCTGGGACTACTAGCAGTGGTGCTTCCCTTATCACAAGGGAAGTGAAGCCGAGGAAGATCATTAGAAAACATGGGGAATTCATAATCATTTGAAAAAGGCAGAGCAACAAGCTACCCACAGCAGGAACTAACAAAATGGTTTTGCTCCCTATCCCTTCCTCCACATCTGCAGCTACTGTATCTAAAATCTCCCTCCCTGTCCATCAGTGCAAGCATCTTACACGTACAAATATGCCTCTATCACATCACCTTCCCTACCCACTGTATCTTTTCACAGTTTATTATCAGTGGGTAGCACACTTTCCTGGACCCTGAAGGGCACTTTGGCAGGTCTTTGCTCAGTCTCTGGAGAGGCTCTCTTGTCCTAGTCTTCAACTCCACCACTTAATTCAGCTATGGATGCTTCAGCTTAAAGAGTGACATTAGTAGGAAGTGGCTGGCAAGATTTGGTTCACCACTGCTGTTAAACTGCCATTCTGCAGGCTCCATTTGTCCCCAAAGCTCTTGTCTATAGCAGCATTCAAAGCCATGGCTGAAGTGCCATCAGCTCAAATAAGTGCCTTGTTTTGGCTGCAGCCATCCTGGCTGTGATGGCAAAGCAAAGCTGAGCCATGGGCTTTGTACCCTTTCATAGCCAAAAATATGGGCCTGGCAAGCTACCACTGGAAAGGGCCAGAGAGAGAACTGAAATGGGTAACCAGGGAGTACAGTCATGATCCCCAGTTTGACACGACAGCAGAGCTGTTATACCTCTTTAACAACATGACCTTTGGGTAAGGGTAAGAAGGGGGACATGGAAATCCTCCAGGAAAATTCCTGACCTCATTAGTGCCACCTTCTCACTCTTACCTGAAACCCTTTTTTTCCACTACTGGTCTTTGTTTGTCAGTCAATTCATCCCTGAGGGATCAGTTCCAGTTGGCTCCGTGTGCACTGTGACAGGAACTCAGGAGAGAATCCATAAATTCCTCGCCTTGGTCCTTACCTGTATTTCTGCTCAGTCTTCATATGGGACAGAGAGATCTCTCCCCTCAAGAGCTGCAGGCCATGGGGCTTACCTATTTACATGGTTTTTCTCTGCTTTAGCATGTGTTTGTTTGCCATATAATAAAGATAGAGCTGATTAAAGCATGTCTGGACCTGGACTAGTACGTCACTGCAACCCTTTGGAACCGGCAGCATTAAACAATCCTCCACACCCCAGGTAAATCTTCTCTTACTGGCACAGTTATACCTACCTTGCTATCCACTGCACTGACATGAATCATAAATCTCTTTATGGGTAGAGATGTTGATGTACCGCATAATTGTACAGACTCTGCTCCTCACGGGCCAGACTTTCCCTGGTGAACAGTGCTAGCAGCTCTTGCTGCTGGCAGAGAAAGCAGAACGTGGCAGCCCTGCTCTGCTGCATGAGGGACATTGAGCAGGCAACCACACTGCTGTTGTTTGCATGCTGTGTGAGAAGAGGCCATTTGCGCAGCCAAATCCTTTCCTGCAGGAAGGATTTTATCCTGAAAATTCAATAGAGATTGAAGTTGTTAGAGCTCTGATTTCAGCTCTTGGCATACCAATCATAGAATCATAGAATACCAGGTTAAAAGGGACCTCAAGGATTATCTGGTTCTGAAAGGGAGCTTAAGACATTTAAGGAAACTACTACTGCTCACCAGTAAATGCCAATATGGTTAACCTGTGATCAGTATCTAGTCACACTACAGGGACTGGGAAGAGCCCACTTCTATCTTTCACTAGGGGCCTCAAGAATAAAGCAAAAATCATCTCTTCTGGATGTAAAAAAGTAGCACTGGCCTTAGATGCCTGGAGGGAATAGACAAATACAAAAATAGGCACAGTGGTACTGTGGCTGCTCCTGGCTGATCATTCACAGATGATATATGAAAGACGTGTAACCACACCTATAGAGTACATGGCAGGTTTCCTGTGCACAGGATCAGTAACCATCAGCTCTGGATCACAAATGGTGCTAGTCCCTGCCTCTCTCTACACTGAAGCAAGGCAGAGGTAGAAATGACCTTGGAGAGTAGGAACTTGGCCCTGCTGATTGTGAGGAGGGGTGGACCTGCCACCATATTCTTTCCCACTCCTTGTAGCAGAGTCCTTATCATACAGAGAAATGTGACAGGTTCCACAGTCTTTTGAGGCTAAAACCCCCTCCCTCAAAGGACCAAAAGGGTTCAATGGATCTTCTGTGGGGTAAAGGTCTGAAGACAGAGCTGCTCCTCATCCCTCCTGAGCAGGTAGACCATACAGCCACATGGTTTAAAAACAGGATCTCTTGTTCTCTTTAAGGGGGTGGTGGAAGCTAACCAGTCTACAGCAGTTGTCAGGGACTTATATTTTGAGATCCAGAGTCTCAATGCTGTGGTTGAAATCTAACCTTGGGGACTCATTACATGTTTTCGATGTTTTGGAAGACTGGGCTTTACAAATGTCAGCATTTTCTCTGTCACTCAAAATCTGGATTCTCCGCAGGGATTTCTCAGTGAAAATATCTGGGACCTATCTGCTCATATCTGCTTATTCCCTGAACATCCAACAGTGTTTCTTTAGAAACACTGTAATTCAATACCTTTCCCACATGTGAATGCCTGACAAAGCCTGGGATGCAAAGAAATGCATAGACCTATACAAGTCCATTTATGTATAGAGAAGAGTCACTACAAATTCAAACACCAGGGCTTTCCAGAAAGAGAAAAATTATTGTAACCATTAAAAGAAAAGAAGACTCAAGTGTCCTTCCTAAAATCTTCAAACAGTTAAATTTTCTCTCTATTGATTTATCCAGCTGGCTCATAAAGATGAAAATGAATGAGACTTTTTTTAAGAAGAAATGTTTTAAACAGTTTTAAAAATCTATCCTTCTTCTCTCCTGTCCCTGCCTGACATAAATATTGCATTCATAAATCTAGCCTGTAATAAAATCCTCTCCTAATTTATAGGACCAAATCCCCAGAAGACAGGCTCACTGGTGAAGTTTTGCCAATCCTCCATCTAAGCCTGGTACTGTAAGTGTTTCATAGTACTTCTTGTGTATTGTTCCACTCCTAAATGAGTTTTAAAGTTTTGTGCCTCTGGTGGTTTTTCACGAGCCTTCCTCAGTCACAGCTTCCATAACGTTTCAATAAAAAAAAAAAAAAGGACATTTAATGCTGCTTATGTAGAGACAATTTGCCAACCTCCAAAGACAAGTATTTCCCATAACATCCTCTCCTAGTTAACCAGCCTCTTTATCACCTTGATACTGAAAGCAAACAGAGGAATGCATAATGGGAATCATTTTTAACAAGCTGCCCTTACAAGAGTAAGTTAATTAGACTCAAACACACATTTCTTCAGCATTTGTGCTACTGACAAGCCTAGAAACTGAACCATGAGACCAATAAATACTGTAAGATAATTCCCAGATCCAAAGATCTTGGGCAGGACAGACCTTGGGAATGAGATCCATCATACACAATGCATAAATTCTGCACTCCAGTTTCCTCAGAAGACAGGCTACTTCCTAGCTTCCCTTGCTCATTTCAATTTTCTGTCATTCAAACATACTTTTAAAAATTATGGAGTTCTTAGTGCCAAATCATGAATAAATGATATTACTACTTCTGTCCTTTAAGAAATCTTTTTCCTGTATATAACTTGATTAAAAAAGCGCTGACTTATTATGAAAAAAAATGGACTAAGAATTTGTAGTCAGTTTGAGTCTGATCATTACCTATAAATCTCTTTTGACATGACTGTTTCCTGTGTAAAACTGTCCCATCAGTTCAGCCAAGGTTTCCAGTAGCCTGGCTGATCAGGCTACTTCAGTTTTCATCTCCGACTTTTTGTCTTCCTCCATTTTGCCATACCTCTCCACATTATACTGTCAGTATCTAGTTCCTAACAAGCATGCTGAACAAAATTTACTGAAGGCCAAGTGTCCCTTACATATCTGCAGACTCATTCCCATTCCTCTTCACACCTCCCAGCTCACCTGAACTGCAGTCTTTTGGTAACTAGAAGCTTCCAATATTTCAAAGACCTTTTCTTCAGGTAGAATATCTCCATCCTCTCAAAACACCCTGACTGATACTGCCTGAAATCCAAAGCAGTGTTTGTCATGCTATTCCCCCAAATAGTTATTGGGTTATTATAAAGACAGAAACAAATCTCAGGAAGCTCTTCAATTAGATTTTCCAGCTCTAAAGGAGTTAGAGCAGAAATGCAATGGCAGGTATATATATGGTTGGTGTATACCACCAGCCTGCTGTGAGGCTGATCTGCAAAGTGTGGGTCTGGTGCGGTCCATCTTCTGCATCATATGCAGCTGATAGAAATAAGATAGGAGGAAGAGGTGCATATCCAGGGTCCTCCTGAGTCCTCCTGTGTGCACCTAAGCACTAATGTGGGATAAAAAATAACCACTAGTCTGGGTTATAAAAATATAGTCTCTTATACTACCCTTAAAATCTTTATAGCAACTTTGTATATGCCAAATACAGGACAAATACATCACATATAAGACAACTGAGGAACACAATGTCGATTATCAAGTTATTACAATCCTTACTATATTTTCTAATCTGATAGTTCTACAGTAATGGATACAATAATGTTACTCAGGTCTGATTTTTTTCACAACTGAATCTAACAGTACCAAAACTCCTACTGATTTCATCTGAAAGCACAGTGTACTTATGCGGCCCACGAGTAAAGCTACACTGCTGACCTCAAACTTCCAGCATTATCAACTCTTGCATCCTTCTTGGAAATCTCAATATATTTAGGAAAGAAAGCTAAAGCTCTTAGACATGTATGAACAGGGGAGATCAGATTTTGTTTTAAAAATTAAACAGAAAAATAATGTTGGGTTTCAAGTTTGCAGAGCAAGCTTTGAAAGCATAAGACTGCAAACTTGGTGACAACGATCATAAAACGTCCTATTTTTCAAGTGTCTTGATTTTTAGCTGTCTCATTAAGAGTCCACACAAAACTATGTTTCTAGTGTATATGAGTATGGTAGACACTCAGGGAATAGCTTTCCCAATAAAATGCTGATTTTAGAAGTGTGACAAGAGTCCTCTAATCACTGCTACCCAACTGAGTTTATGCGTGGTGGCCAAGCACAGCAGACTTTGAGAGGGTCTGGATGTTAGCAGCAATTGCACAACATATCTGGATACAGTCAGTCTGTGTTCATTATACAGAAGTGATATTGATTCCCTAGGATCCCTCAGCCTTTATAAAATATGGAACACTTTGGGGTAGGAAAACTGTTCCTATTAACTTTTTTATCCAGTCTGATTTTTATTGCCTTCTTAGACCACTTTGGCAGTAAATATCCTCCTAAAAACTTTTTATACTGCCCCTGGAAGTGTAAAGAAGTCTGGCTGTAAATAAGAATCAGGTCCAGTGAGTACAAACAGAAATGAAAAAGGAAACCAAATACTTTCAAGGTTTAATCACCTTTAGCATAAATCTACCCCATACAGGAACAATAACAGCATGTTTCCAGCAATCCAGCTCTTGATTGGTTCTCCAATTGTCCCCTTTAATTAGCCTTTCTGTCCCCTGGTGCTCTTGTTTTATTACCTCAGTTGTAAACAGGACATTATTCAAAACTCTTTCAGGCTAATTGCACTACAAATACTAAGACCCTGGCTGTTAAGTGGTCATAAATGAGTCTTTGTAACTACTGAATGGCTAATAAAAATAATGAAATGCAATTGTTGCATGTAAATACAAGTGAGCAGTGTAATATTTTATAATGATGACTATTTAATTGAAATTTAGGGCCACTAATTTTGGATTTCTGACAATGTCACTATATTTGTAGCAGCTGACCTTTGAAACCAAATTCTCTGTTTTTCCTTTCCCCTAAGGAATTCTGTGTTAGATTCAACCCCAGGTATTCAAACTGAATGCACCTAGACCATCAGTTGCCTTGAGAAGCTCAGCCTTGGCTCCTTGGCATGGGCATCCTGCTTGGATGACGTGGGGCTCAGAGGTGATAAAGACGTAATAAGCTGTGAGTTCTGCAGTTTCTTAGCATCTCTAGAAAGGGCCAAACCTGGACTGTGCTGTAGAGATAATTCCTAGGCTTCTGCCAGGGCCAAACATGGTTAAGACACACTTCTCCAGATAATTTTTTGAGCACATTCTGGACCAGAGCAAGGAAGAAATCTGGAGCCTGAACAAGATTAGTTCAGGCATTAATTCAGGATTACCTGTGAGCTCTGAGATAGTCCAACAGGTTGACAGACTGCAGGTGTGGTCCGGTTTGCTCAACCCAGCTCCACCAATTTTCATCTCACCATTCATTGCAATGCTGTGATATGGCCAACAGAGGCTATGTTTTTTCTTAGAAGAATTTGGTGTGTTATGCAGCAAAGCAGTGGAGGATAGACAGACAGTGGTGTCACAGATGTCCTAGGCAGCAACATAAACATCCAGAGCCACAGAGTAGTAAGGATGTTGTAGTTTATAAAGTTCACTAGCATGTGCTCTAAGGAACAACATGAATGCCAGCAATGGGATAACACAAGCAGTAAGATACATGTCTCAGTAACTATGACTAGTAAAAATGTTCCTCAAGTGATCCTGCCTTAGAACAAATTAGTTGACAACTAATTATGTAGCGACAGCTCTTGAGCTCATAATCCTTGTCAAATTGCACCAAGTGAGGAGTGAAGACCTGTACCACAAGTCATTATACAAACAAACAATTTAACATGTTGTTCTATTGTATTTAATCCAATCCTGCTGCAAGCAGAATATTTCAGTGAACAAACCCAAGTACTTTAAATCAGAAACAAGATGGCTCAAAAGGCTAAATAAATCCCCAACATAAACATTTCTATTGGTGTTCTCATTTGTGAAGTGACTTGTTATAATGCTGACTAATTGGTTTGTAAATTTTACTGTGGGTCCTTTTTCTTATCTTACCTATGTTTTGTTGGCAAATTCCAAACAAGCATTCAGTTCCTAATGTTATTATCTAGTTGCTACAAGAAGCTGTGGTCCTTTAAACTCTCTAATCCTTAGGACGGTAGCAGACCTCTCTGCTGCATTAGCTCAGGAGTCCTCATTTTTAAAATTATAATTGCATTGATAGATTAAAATTCCTGATCTCAGCTTTCAGTTACCATTCCCATTGATTCCTGCATGAGGAAGGACATAGGAGCTACAGAAAAGAATATGGCCCACTCCTTCTGCCTGGTGGCAGAAGAGAGTGTTTTCTTGACACTTGGTCAAAGTTTGAATATCTAACACAGTGCAAAGTTAATCCCATTCCCACAAGGTACCACAAAGTGAAAGAAAATCTGGTCACAAAGCCCAGAAATGCACTTTACAATGTTTTCAGGACTTCTTAAATAATCACTGATCAATTCTTCACATAGCTGTCCTCACAAACCCTTCCAAAAGCAGGAACTGTCACAGACAAAGATAAAGCATCAGATCACTAGGGGTTCCTGACTTGCATGATTTTCCACAGAAGTAAAATGAAACACCTCTAGTCATCTGTGTCCAAGCGATTTGATTGCACGAGGAGGCCTTGTCAGGAGCAGGAAATATGGCCACTCCAGTGCCAAGTTAATGACATACCCACAGGACTGTCTTTCCTCACCCAAAGCTTGCCATTGAATTCAGGTTTTGGTGCCGCTGATGCAAGCACAGTTAATAACTTTAAAATGAATTAATAAAGAACAGGATCTCCTGTGGAGTTCTCGTCTCTAATTAAGTGGTGGCAGGGGAAGCATATAGTGGAATAAGAAATAATTCAAACAAAAACTTTTCTTTTTTATCAAGCTATTTAGCATTTTGGCATCCTTCCAAATACATTTCCTATAATTGGAAACCTTAAATTGCCTGATTTAAATCTGCAAGCCCCCTCTCAAGCACACAGTCACATTGAAGGCTATAGCACTGGTCATGAGTCAGGCTCTAACTGCAGAGCAAGTTGTAAGGATATGATGCAGTTATTTTCTACTGAAAGAGCTAGGTGAGGGGGTTTTTTTGCAGAGAATAGTTTCCTGAAAAATACTTTTTCAGAAATATCCATACATAATGTAAGTAAAACAAAAAGAATTGAAAAATTTATCTTGACTTCTCAATTTCAACAGTGCAAAAACATCTAATATTTTATACAGACTACAAAAAGTATATTCCTTTTTACCCTTTAGCTTGCAAGCCTAAGCACTATACAAAATACATTATTTAGGAATGAAAGAAATGCATTCATCCTACCTGGGTAATTTCCTTTGCTTCCATTTCAGTTCCCCAAGAAAAATAAACACATTTGCTTTCAGGTAAATACAACCTTTTTTTTTTTTTTGCTCAATCAGGTTAGACAAACAAAAAAGTCAACTACTACACAACTGGAAACCAGATGCTAATAAGAAACTCTTTACTAATGCTCCAGATGCAGTAATGTGCTGACAGGTTGCTGTGTAAACACAGTGCTGCTGTGTTGTGTTGTGCCTCCAGTGTCCATTCAGTCATGACTTCTCTATCTGTATTACGGGCCTTATTCTTTCAACTCATATCCCAAGGTCTGTATCAGAATTCCTTCCACTTTCTCTTCCACCAGGGATAACAGCATCATCAAACCCTGACCTTCCAACAATTTTCACCCCTGTGCAGTCTCACAGACTGATCAGTAGCACAAGCTCATGGAGTGGATCAGGATCAGACACAGTATTGCGATGAGATGTAGGGAAAAATGTCCAAGAAAGAGATAGGAGTCAAAACAGAAGTCAAAAAAGTAAATAGGGAAAGAAGAGTGAGGACAGCAGCATGCACACTTTCAGATAGGTGGCCATAGCTTAGGCTACTGAACCTTCAAGACAGATGTTCCCCGCCCTAAAAGGGAAGAAGGAGAGTCCTAGCAGGGAACAATGCACCTCATGTCTCTCTCTTTAGACTACCCCAGCAGTCATGACCTTACCAGCACATGGCAAATGCTGGGTTTTTTGGTTAAACTTTTGCGGGGAAGTGCAGCGAGAGTCCTCTGAATGTGCATAACAAGAAGCTGGCTTTGTAGCTAATTCAAGGACTGAATTGAGAATTATGCTATTTATCCAAAAGTTTGTTTTTAATGCTCATGGCATGTTGCTAGATTTTAACACTGTCAAGTCATGTAAAAGCATCTTTTAATGATTACTTATCACATCTAAAACAACAAATAACAGAAATCTTAAAACCTTCTATATTTCCTATAAGGTGGGGAAGCATTGCAAGAAAGAGGTCTGCAAAGGAAACACTGAGGTAAGAGATATGACCTTCTGTACCTAAGCAAGCTAGATCAGATATAGGTCTAGACATAAATTAAATTTAGAGTAAAGACAAGAAGAATCACTATTTTTGTGTAGAAAACCTTTGTAGGCTGAATCTCTGCCATTAAAACAAAAATGGTAAAAATACTGTTGACTTGGAAAAGGAGGATAAAAGTTGCTTTGTGGATGTATTTACTAATCAGCCTCAGGGATGACTCTCTCCAATACTTATTTTGCTTCCTTTTATACATACATTTGTTTTCAGAAAGGGGTTTTTGTTCTAAAATTGTCACTGAGTCGCATTATTTGGTGAAAATACACAGATTTTTTAACTAGTCCCTTGTGTAAGGACACTGAAAATGTGTTGCTTTGGATCATGGAAGCCAAAGTCTGTAGTATAACTTTGCTTTCCTAGTGCTTTTCTACAGAGGCTCATTTATTTGAATTTTTCTCTGACTGGGCCAAAACCTGGTAATTCTTAAGAACTGCAAAATTCAGGAGGACCAGTGCCTAGGTATCTCAGGAGATGCTCATTGAGCAATTATCTTCTAACCCTGATGATCTGCCACCGGAGATAATAAAAGTAATAACTAGATAACACCTTCAGTATTTCTATGTTATCCCTCCATCTCATCACAGAGAAGGAGGTTGCTAGTCTGCTCCCTTCTCACTTCCCAGCATCCCGGATTCCTGGGTTCTTCCTCGCTTGTCTGTCAACTGTTCTTCTCTGGTGCCTGTGAGAAGGATGCTGCCTTCTACATAACTTGGTAGGTAAGGATTGCTTCTTGGAGGTCCTCTGCCCTGGAGGGCCTCTGTCACTTCAAGCTGTGCTCGTGAGTGATTCTGGGAAGAAACATTAAACAGGTTGACACCACCACAACATGCAACCACTTGGTTATTGCTAATCCATTAAGAGACTTGTTAAAAGCAAAAATATCTAGAGATATAGGCACTGACTTTGTAAAACCCCAGCTCTTCACTGGAGACTAAGGGCTTCACCAGGTATGCTGGTGGACTCCCCTGTCTCAGCATCCAATACTTTTTGTTTGTTACGTAAGCAGTCTGCTTCTCTGTGAGATTTTTAACATGTTATCATGGAGTTTCTGCAATCTTTAGAACAAACTGTTATGAAACTGTATACAGTCTACAGCTGAACAAGAAAAGGTGCTTTATCTGCTGTTACCCTTGCTTTCATCTTCCTACGTTGTGTTAAAATAAAGAAGTGTACAAGTGCACATATGTCAGAGAGAGTTTTTCCTGAAATGAACCTGCAATTCCCACATTTGTCAGTTGCTTTGCATTTCAAAGAACAACCTCAAAGGACACCAACAAGAAAAGGTGACATAGTTAAATGGTCAATACCTAAATGTCTATAATTCCAAGTTTATCTTTGCACATACATATTCACACATTTCAAATTATTAGCTATGCTTTTAGGTGGGGCAGAAGGAAGATAACAGCTGAGGGAATTATTTGAAGAGTGCTGGGTTTTTTTTTTATCAACGTTTATGAGAATGAAGTCATTATTCTTGAGAAGACTCACAAGTTCTTTTTAAAGAAATGTGTTCTCCACCATGTCCCTTCTGTATGGCATTAGTTCCTATACATGCTTTTAGACCAGCCCATGTTGTTTCCTAAGCTAATGGTATCCATGCAAAGGAAAAGCAAGTTAGAATCTGTAGTCAAACATATGTCAGAGGAATATTTTGAGCTTCATTTACTACTAAGTAAACAACTTGCTCCATTTGTCTAGGGCATCATTAAGGATAATAAGGATCTGGGGGTGATAGAAAAACAGTGGTGTTTCAGCTGTGCTGGGAGGACTGGGCTGTACTGTGAGTTGCCTCAAGCATCATACCAACTCCTCAAACAGAGGTACAGCAAGGCCATGAAAGACTCATGGGCTCATGGCTGTGAGCTCCTTGTAAAGAAGTCAGGGGGCCCTGAAATATACTTGTAACTATAGAGTCTGGCCTTTGAAATGGCATCAAGTTAAAGGCTAAATTCTGTTTCTGACTAAGTCTATAGTGAAAAATCATAAAAAACAGAAACTGATCTTCAGTAAAGCATCTCAAATAAAAAATTCTTAGATCTGGAAAAACGTAGAATGACTGTTTTTCTGCTTTTCTTGTGTAAGCATGTTTTCTTTAACTCTTCCAAAATATGACATTATAGGAACTTTATTAGAATTTTCTGCTAGAAATTATAAAGCAATATATAGTCTCCTTTTTTAATAGGGCCTAGCCTGATAATCTGAATGACAGAATACAGGTGACTATCAATGCCAGGACCTGTTTCATTTGTTCAATTCAAATCTATTATTTAATCATATTTTATTTTGTTATAAGCCCATGTAGCTAAAAAGACCCAAATATTAAAAAAAAAAAAACAATTACTGAAGCAGGGAAAGCAGTTAAGTTTTATAGCAAAACAATTCAGACATGAAAGCATAAGTAATTCTGCAGCTACCACTAAACAATGCTATTTATGTAAGAGGAACTATATGGTTTTCCATGCATCAGTGTACCAAAGTTAAATTATCAGATTATTTTTAGAAGTTTATTTAAACCCAGAGACTGCCAAAGGGGAAAAGGATGTTGCCAGAGGGGAACAGGTATTGCCCCCTTTAATGGAAATTTAATCAGATTTACCATTTGAGACATCTTATCTATTATTTAATTAGGTTAAGAACAGCTGTTCTGAAATAGAAATACATTATTTCAAGAGTAAGGCTGTTTGACACTTACTTTTCTTGAAGTGTACAGTTATCCTATGGTGACTCTGGGTGATACTAAATGTTGCTATTAGCAGCTTCATTATTCAAGAAATCATGTATGAACACCACCCTAGCACCTGAAGACTAGCTCAGGCTGAAATGATATTGGTCACCTACTAGTGCTGTTTGGAAGCCTGACAAGTGACAAAATTCTTCCTTTTGTTCTTAGTTGCTGTTCTGCATTCAATACAACAAGATAATGAGCAAAAACTCAAGTACTAACCAATCTATAAGTTTCTGGCATTTGGAGAGATGCCTTTTACATTGTGCATTTTGGAAGCGGAGAATATCACCATGCATAGATCATCTGACTCAATTATTCAGCTGAACAATAGCGCTTTCTCATGACAATTTGACTTCTGATTTTACTCAGAGAGGTTAACCACTCTGAAATACCTTTTCATACATATATATCTGAGTTCGTAAGTGTAACAGAGCAGTGCTCTCAATAACAATCATCTATTTTAAAACAGTGGGTAACGTTTAAAGTATTTGCCTGTTCTGCAGAACTGTGCCTTCATGACTGTGGTTTATAAAAGAACATCTTTGTGAAGGGAAAATGAAAAAGTCTATTTCTCTCTTAAAACAACATCTGCTGGTTTTACTGCAAGCTCTAGAAGAGGAATGTGTTTATGGTGTACACATATACCACATACAGATGAAAACATACACGAAGTACACATATATATACATGGATGTAGAAAGGTGTAAACACCTTGTTCAGCTGTTGGCATCATGTCAGTGATGGAGTGAAACAGTTTTTTCTGTGGAGACCAAACTAAGTTCTCAGCTCACTGCTATGAAGACTGTACTTCATGTTTGTACACACAAGTTGCTCTAGGGTAACATCCCTTAGACATATGCCATTGCCTAGAGAGAGAGAGAGAGAGAGAGAGAAAGCAAGAAAGCAGGGAAACATGGGGAAAAAAAAGTGTTCTATCCTTTTTGCAAAATTTCACAAAGGCTTTGGTAGGTGAACGAAGATCAACATATATGGATGTTGACAATCACCACACCTACTTTGAATATGTCAAATCAGCTTAGAAAGTGGCTGTGTAGACACCACAGCAGGAAGAACTCAAGCTTCACTTATTTGATGTTACTGGGCTTTTGTTTCATTTCTTAAGGAATACAAAGGGCAGTCTCCACTGTGTGTTTTTTGCATTGAATTCATTTCAGAAGATTAAAGACATTGATGAGGTGATGATACAAGCAGGTATAACACCCTGATTCACAAAGGAATCGTGAGTAGGGCCAAGAACCTGAAACCTGAGCTGACAACATTAAATTGCACCATTTAGGACTATATTTGAAACATTAGCAGAGAAGCCAAACACTGCTCAGCTAAGATGCAGTTCACACTGACTCAGAGAAGGGAGATCAAATCTTCAACAAAGAACAATGAGAAGTCATCATTATATACCCTACTTTAAAATGCAGACAAAAGACTAATGTACAAGAGGTCTTCTCCAGAATTCCTAGTGCCCCAGTTTCCCACTGAAATAAACATAGACACCTCCTTAAAGAAGCTTGTAGTTGCTTGGGATAGTCATCAGAAACCAGTACTCATGTCCAAGTGATGGTCCTGTTGCAGATGACAAGTGATTTACAAATCAGAAGAGTGAAAAGTATCACACAATAACAAAAATCCCAAAGATCGTCAAGTACATAGGCAGCAAAAGACTAGCAGACAAACACAACAGCAGAGATTTCAAAGTTAATTTCAGAGTATCCAAGACTCAAGATGTCCTTGTCAACACCCTATAACCTTCTCTCTACAGATGCATCAGACATGGTAGAAAAGAAAAGTAGGATAGATCTGGATAAGCAAGGGCATTTGTGACTGCCTGGAACTATGCAAACGTTTTTGTCTCGCAAGCAGTATTTGACAAAGCAGAAGGGATTAATCCAAGAGCAGTGGTACACCAGTAGGCAAACAGCTTTCTTAATTTCAGCTCTGGGCAGCAGACTTTATCAACATTTCATATAGGTATGCTTTCTCATATGGGTGAGGTTATTAATTTCCCTGTTTAATGTCCCACCATTGTTTTGAAAAATGCAAGACTGAACCTGCAGAGCTCACTAGGACAACTCTGATGCTGAGATGCTAAATAAGGTACTTCATTGGAAGGAAGTGAACTTGCTAGTTGTCTGTGACAAAGGGAATTCATCTCTTCTATTAACATACATAAAAATTCTCATCGAATTTGATTAAAATACTCCCTTTATCTCAAACAGAAACAGGATTGTACATATTGCAAACTTTACAAGAACTACAATGTTGATTCTAACAGTCAGTCAAGAATGTCTTATACAGAAGACAGCTATCTTCCCAGTGCAATTGCTCAAAGCCTTTCCAGAACTGAGGAACATATAATGTGTTTTGAATACAAACAGTATAAAGAAGTTTTTTCTAACAAAATACAAGAGCTCCTTGGGATTCACAAACATATTCACAATGGCCCCTCACTTGTACAAACTCTCATAAAACCAGAATAAGAATAACCTCAGACTGAATGGTATGCTTTTCCTTACAATAAACTTTGTGCGTGTTTCTTTTTATTGTAACCATATGTACTCCCCGCAGCTGATAATTTAGTGTTCAAGGACTGGTGGTTCTTGAAGCCAAGGCCAACGTTTGTTGTTAAAATGAAATATCCTAAAATTAAAGTATTAAAATTGGTTATGAGAGACATGTTCATGCAGTTTGTTAAATGTCTTCAAATTCTTCTTAATAGGCAACTGTTGAAAACAATATAAACTCTCCTTCCAAAGAGTGGTTTGCAGCCTTTCGTGAAAAGAATACCAAAGTCTTCAGTGTAAAGTACAAGATGTTCTTTATTCAAAAAATATGCACTCTGGGCTTGAAACATTCCATAAATTTCAGTGAAAATACAGAAAAGCAGCAAGACTGAGCAAGTTTCTACCTTGAAAATAAACTATCCTAGTTTTAGGATTTGACTTGTGAAGAATTCAGACTTAGTCCCCTCAGTTTTTTAGCAGAAAGATACTTCCAAGTGGACCAAGAGCATTCAATTCTTCTAACTTATTCCTACTCAGGTTATCTAGTGCTAAAGCACAAAATATAGTACATATATTGCCACCAGTCTGAAAACAGCTCCAGGGAATCAAGTAGAAAGAAGAACCATTTTGAGTTCATCAAACATAACAACATATGGTTTATATTCCTTTCATTCTTAATGCATCCAGTTTAGTCTTTCATTAACTGAAACCATCTTTGTCAACAAAGTTGAAGTATAACCAATTCATTTTTAAAATCTTTCTCAGAAAAGAAAATGTCATTTCAGAATTTAATTACAAAGCATGTACTTGATGTGAGCTAGCACACTAATTTAAACATGATATACCAAAATTAAAGCAGAACAGATCTTGACTATGCTATGTTAGCTGCATGTTTGTAAGAATTTTGGATCTCATCCAAGATAGCACTAAAGCATGTGTTTTCTCTTCTTTACTTGTGTGGGACTTGACATAACCTTTCACAGTCTAACTTGGTTGTTTCTCATTTCCATTACTCTGTCTTTTCCTGGTGTCTCCATCTGCTCTTCTAGGAATAGTAACTGTCTTGTACTCTCTGTCAAGAAACTCTCCTCAGTACCCTTAGTCCTTCACACCTATTGACTTCTTCTTGGTGCTTCATTCTGCGAATAATGGCTTAACATCTGGGGTAGAAGTAGACTCCATACCTCCTTTTGAATCCTGCAGAGATTAGCCATTATGACCATTTCTCTGCTGTCATCATGAAGGTACAACAAGACTTCAGCATGTGCTTAATGTGAAACTCAGGAGAAAACTGCTAATTGAGGCATGACTGCCAATCTCTGTGTTCCTGTGTTCTGAAGGTGGTCTGATAAGTCTCACCCCATGTATTCAAATACTCTCATGAACAGTAGTTTCCAAAATTGAATCCATATAGTGGTCCAGAGAAACAATTACTCTTAAATTACAATGTCAAGCAAATGGGCCAAGCTGTGGTCCCATTTCAGGAAACGTAAAGATCTGCTTTTGAAGGAATGGTTATTTGTTGAAGAACAAGATTTCTAAGTTTAAAAAAAATAAAAAGAAATAGAAAAAAAAAAAAGAAAAAAAAAAGAGAGAAACTTGCCACCTAACCCTCCCTTGACTCCTGTCAGTAGGAAAGCAACCCTGATCCATGCTCCAGGTACAGGTTACATTCCACCTTCAGGGTGCATCATGGGCACCTCTGCTATGTCAGGTTGTTTCTGAGGTTGCTGGGAGATAATGTTTTCAGAAACTCTTTTATAGGACCTTTTGCTGCTGAAGTAATTTCTTCCACATATTGCTTGGAAATGGCAGCTTCTAATTCTTCAAAAGTAAATGACATCTTGGCTGCAGTGGAGAACAGAGGAAATTAGCCAAGGAGAACATGAAGGACAGGTGTTTATGAGAGAAGAGCCCCTAGAAATGGAATATTGCCAAATTAACAATGAAGTTCCCTTGTGCAGCCAGAAGGATTTCAGCTGATTCCCAGACCTGCCTTGCAGATATAGTCCAAATTTTTCTCTTTTTGCTTTACCAGGTTGCCAGCAAAGACTCTGAAGGCAGGAAAGTTTCATGTAGACAGTCCCACATTGTCAGATCCCCGCTGGGGCACACTGTCTCAATCCCCTGTGGATATGCCTCATACCAGACTGACATCCCTAGTCCTCCTGTGGCCCATTGGCATGTGAAGTCCCTGCTGCCCAAGATCCCTGGGGTCTTCAGCTCTAGTGTGATCACTTGGCAAGCACCCAGCATGACTAAGTCCTAATCCCTACACACATGGAACTTCAGACATCCTGACCGGATGCCAAAAGGAAACCAAAACCTGAACTGAAATTGTTAGTTGAAAACACTTGCTTTTTTCCTCCCCAGGTCTCTCCTGAAGCAACCCACTGGCAGCAGCTCTGGAGAGAGACTGGCTATGGCTGGGGGTAGTACTTAGGGTGAGATGCACAAAGGAAACCAAGTGGCAAGTTTTGGATTTAGGCTCATGGATAATTCAAGCACTTAATTCAACTCACAGCAGTCACCATGCCAAGGTGTGCTTAGGTTAGTCAGCAGAAATTCAAAGGAGAAGGGCTTGGCATAAGCTTTCTGCTTTGAAAAGGAATTAAGTCTGGACTTTTTAAAGTATTTTGGTGTCTAAGAGATTCAACAGGGGCAAAGGGACAGTCCTTACCTGAAATTCCTCCAAAAAGACTTTTCCCAGATTTTGTCCTGTAATAAATGCCCTTTTAAATCCTGCAATATTTAGGAAACACTTGAACATGACCTTGTAGATCTACAACAGGGTGCTTTTTCTCCTGATACACCACTGCCAGTCCCCTACCAAAGGGTTGTTCTGTAGTGCTCATGATGCTCAGCTTTTCCCTGTTCCATGATACTTGGCACTGCCAGCCTCCAAGCTGACCTGGCCTTTCTGATCCCTATCTATATTCTACATACGAAGCATAGCCAGCATATGTGGTATTTTCTCTGGAACAGTCACTCCATGTTTCATAGAGTTGTATGGGACAATGGAGACCTAGCCTTCAAAAGCTCAGGAGAAAAAACCTCACAAAATTATAAGGTTTTAAGAGGAGAAAACAAAGTACAAAGACTTGAGAAGTTGCTTGAAAAAATAACTTTATGATGCTTAAGCAAGTGTACAGGTACTTCTGTAACACTCCTTCCCATGCACGGAGTGCTGTGGAGTGTGCCTGACAACAGGGCACTGCCAGGTGAGCCTGCACAGATAAACCACCTGCTGTGAACATACCTGGGCTGCAGGAGTGGTGGCTGCTAAATGCACCCAGTGGACCAAGACTGTAGTTCCCTGCTTAACTGTCTTCGCCCATTCAAACCTCCACATGCAATGATTTCTTCCTCCTTTTCTTTTGGCTAAAAACATTCATAAAATGATCAGGCAACCAAATAAAAATGCGATGCCTCTGCATGCTGCAGGCTGTCTGAAACTTCCCCTGAGTTTGTAAAAAACATAAATGTGTCTTACCAATGACCAAAGCAATGCCTTCCCCCAGCTGTATGCAAGGGTGTGTAAACCAATTACTGCAGAGCGCTGCAAGGCCCTTTTCAGAAGTCCAGATGTCAGCTGGTCCTCTGAATTAGATGGGAACAAGCTGACAAAAAAGGATCTACACCAGAACAAAAGAAATGGCAGCTGAGAAAAAAAAAGTCAGAGATAATGCTAATGAACTGATTTCCAGGCCTGGTGTGGAATATTGTCCCCTTCTTTGTGTGTCAGCACAAGTAACTCAAGCAATGGACACCAACCTCATTCTCTTCCTGAAGTAGTCTGGGTACGAACAGCAGTGAATTACAGGGCTTTGAAAATGTCTCAGATAGTAACTTGGTAGAAGTTACTATCGTCATAACTGTGGCTGGTTTGCCTGAGTCCCAAGCACTATTTTACATGTGAACTTTCAGCAAGGATCTTTGAGAAGGGAAAATTTGGTTGAAAATATTTTTGTTCCCATGCTGTGAATTGGTTCCCTTGAGTGATGCCTCTGGTGCTACCAGATTAAACCTTTCTCAGCAGGTTGTTTCAAAACAACCTTAAAACTAGGGAACCCATTTGCTTTCAGCTTTGACACAGATTTCATTCCCTGGTATCTGTTATAGTGCAGAGCACTTCAGCTGTGCCCTGTGTTTCGTCTGCCACAATCACTGCTACTGTAATACACCATGGAACAGCACTGAGACTCTGGCAGGAGGATAATATAAAGGTGACAGCTGTAAATCATGCATGCTGCTCAGGACTAAAGTCCTGCTTGTGCCTGATGAACCATGCCAGAGTCAGAGCGTGTACTGTAATAACAACCCAGAGCTCTTGACAAAGAGAGACTTAACGCTGCCTACTTGTTGTTCCTGTCCTGACAGTGTTATGTGGTCCACATAGCCAAACTATGAGAAGCCATCACCATTAAAACCCTCTGGCACCATGGATGAGGGAAAGGTGAGAAAGCCTGCCCAGGGTCCTGGTTTCAGCTGTGAGAGAGTAAATTTTTTTCCCAGTAGCTGGTAGAGTGTTGTGTTTTGGATTTAGTATGGGAATTATATTGATAACCTACTGATGTGTTAGTTTTTCCTCAGTATTGCTTACCATAAGTCAAGGACTTTTCAGTTTCCCATGCTCTGCCAAGGAGCAGGTACATGAAAAGTTGGCAGGGAGAATGGCCAGGACAGCTGACCCAAAACAGCCAAAAAGATATGCCTTACCACAGAGTGTCATGCCCAGTATATAAACTGGGGGGAGTTCAGCTTGAGCTGCTGCTCCCTCCTCAGGGGAAAGCTGGGCATTGGTCAGTGGATGGTGAGCCAGCTGCCCTGCCTACATGAGGGTTTAGCAAAGGGTCACGTCTGGCACAAGCCTTGTTGGCTCTCCTGCATGCAGCAGCAACTGGCTTGGTTTGACACTGCACTCTTCCAAGCAGGACAGGCACAATGGGGGCACAGAAGCCTCTAGCCAAATCTCCCCCACTCCTCAACTAGTCACCCAGCAGATCTTGCAAATTCACCGTGTCCTGCCAGGCCATCAGCTACAGGCACATGGTACTTCCCACCTCGTGCTGCACAGCATGCCGTGAGCATGGCTTCATGTGCTGGCCCTGGCACTGTAACATGAAAGAGTCAGCCTAGTTTCTCGTGTGGGTTTGGCTCTCTCTAAGCAATACCCAGGCATGTTTCAGGCCAGCACAGATGCCTCTGACCTGTCCCCATGGGCCGCCTGAAACACTGCAGGTAGGCAATGAGAGCATTTACAGAAGCAGGACCAGGGCTGCAGTGATATGGGTTAGCTGGGGAACTGGTGTTTTCTCACACTGAAACACCCCATGGACACAGCTGGAGGCAGGCAGAAATGAGTTAGCACTGAAAGATGGATGGGCTCTGCTGGTCTGGGCACTGTCCACAGAAGTGGCAGAGACGGTGGTCTCCCAGACGTAAAGCAACAAGTTGCCATTGACTAAAAAGTCAGGCCGCGTTTCAGTGACTGTCATGGATCAAGCACATTAATCACTGCCACTGCTGTTACTATGATTAATGATTTACTGCAAAATACAATTCCATTTTTATTGCAATCCCCTTATGCATACTAAACAGAATAGCAAAAATGCAGCTTTCCAGGTAGCTTGCATGGCCTCAGTCACTACATAAAACAAGTCTAAAAATTCCCTACCACAAAACTCACACTTAGTATGCGGTTATAAAAGTTAGCAGTGGAAAGCTATTATGTTAACTGAGAGATCAGCACAAATTACTTCCTTTTGTTTTTTTTACCCCGAGTCAAAATAAGCTTTCTCTTAATGGCAATAGGAAGCAATATTTTCTTTATCTGTAAGATTTTGGGACTGGTGAATGAGAAGGTGAGCTTAGTGAGTAGAACAAGTTAAGGATTCCCTCCACACACCATGCATGAAACCATCATTCCTCTAGTTTTCAGAGCTTGAAAATCAGAAACTCTGCTGAAGGTGATCACAACAGAAAAAAAAAAGAAAAAAGAAATTATTTTTTTAAAAAAAGGAAGAAAACAACACACAGCAAAATCAAATTCACTTTCGGAGTATATTTAATAAAAAAGAACTGACAGGGAGGGAGGGGGCAGCAGAAAAGGTCAGGAGAAAAGTTGGATTGGCATTACCTACTGCACAGTTTTCTGTGTGTCTGAAGAACAATTAGTGAAACAGAAGAGTCTGGAGAAATAGCCCAAACTGAAATTTCTATCCTTCATCTGCACTCTCATAAAGCCTGGGATTGTCTGAATCTGGTGCATTTAACTCAGATTGGTCTGCTGAGCACAGACAGTATATTTTCCATAAATGCCAGTCACAGGCTTGATATCTTTTGAACAAAATACAGTAGGTCCTGGGAGAGCTTTAAAATCCCATCCTAGAAAGGCACGGGATCAGTAACTAGTGCTGGTAAAGGCTGCATGGACAGCACGACCCTGCCATCTCCTGGTGCGAAGCCAAATAACATCAATCCTGGCCTGCGCAGAGAGGAAAACTGCCAACAGCTACTGCATTTTCCTTCCTGGCTATTCCTGTTGCAGTAGCTGCCGGTAACACCAGGTCCTGGGATGCTGGGCACTGTGCCCCAGCCCTGCTAAGTATCATGAGTAAGTGTGTGATTGTGAGCTTCCCATACCATGCTTTTGGGGAGAGTCTGGACCATACAAACCTGTGCCTTATTTGGAAATGAGAAGAACAATCCCTCCATAAACACAATGATGAGAAAAATTGGTTTATTGCTGTCTAAAGAAAAAGTGCCTGTCAGCTGTCAGTCAGCCATTGAAAAATATTCATGAAGAGCAAAATAACTCACCATCTGCCAAACCTTGTCAGCAGCATGCAGTTCAGGGAAAATGCCAGTGTGATCTGTTAGCAGGAAAGGAGGCTTAATCTTCTAATTCACTGACTCATGTGTGAGTTCTTAAAATTCACTAATCAATCGATGTGGTGCAGATGTTTGACTTCTCTTTCAAACTGATCTGGCTGCACATATTACCCAGTCAACGTAAGTATTTACTTTTCATCTCTGCTATGAATAAGAGAGTGTAAAGAAGGCTTTGGTAGGACTGCATCAGGATTCAGTCCTAGTCTCAATTTAATGTTAAAGCTCCTGTTTGCTTTCACTAATGCCAGGATTTCATACTCAGTAGGATCAGAGCCTTGTATCTATTAACTATCACAGCATGAATTGTGATATGCAACTGTGCTATTGTGAACATGCAAAGATTTACAAAGTCAATTACTTGAAGAAATCCAATGAATAATTCTGAATCACAAATAGACTGGAAGAACTCCAGATCTATTTGTTGTCTCACCATGAACTGAAATAAAAGAATAACTTAATGACTATTTCAGTTTTCAATCAGATTTTTAGCTGGGGCATCAAAAATCACCTAAGCCACCTATGTGCTCATTAGTTACTGTTGAAAATACCCATAAACCTACTGCTGAGAGTTTTTGATTGTTTAACAAAATCCTGTTTCAGCTGGGACTTTAGAGATTCCCTAGCCAGGAGCTGTGCTGTAAAGGGGAAATGGACCTGTCACTCTCATGTGTTGCCATTCTCAGTTACCAGCTGTGACTGGCAAGCCCAGTGAGAAAGTATTTTAATATCGTCCCCAAGCTGCAGAAATCTCAATATCTTTTCATGGGGAAATCCATATCTGTTGGGTCAGCTCTGAGTGCAAGATCCTGAGTTAGTCTTTTCTGCTCTTGCTGCTTCCCTGCAGGGCAGCTCTCCCCTGCCTTTGCAGAGCAGCATCAGTGCCTGCCCCACTGCACCACACGTGTGTCAGTGCAGATAAACATGGCGTGTGCCCCAAAGAAGGAAGGAGGTGTTATACTTCAACAGCGGCACATGCCATAAGATGTTCCCTCACAGCAGCTGCAGCAAGTTCCACTGCATCAATGGACCCGGACACCACGAAGAAGAGCCATGACACCACTCTTCACTGGAAAGCAAATGTCTTTTCCGTGTGCCAATTACTCAGTCTAGCTTCTCCAAGTTTCTGATAACCTAAGAGACTCTCATATATTCACTGTCTACAACTCAAAGGAACAGCCCTATACTTGGAATAATAAAACCAACATTGACAGGAAAATCATGCAAATATGGAGGGAAATAAGTTGGGGGGTTTACCATGTTTCCCTGAGACAGCCCTACCAAAGCATCTTCCCCCATATTGTATTACTATGACACCCTGGACCATCTCTTTCTATCAGCCACTGGGGGGGAAAAAAACCATCTGCTCTGACATCCTCTGATCTACAGCAGACCTAATTATAAGCCAAACTCTGAAGTCCTTACCACCCTTGTTAGGAAAAAGGCTATTAGTTTAGCTGGAAATAGAACTGAGGAAAAATGTAAGGCCTAATTCTGTTGTTCTCATTCATGCTGAAAAGCCAGCTGTTCCCCAGGAAAACCTGCAAACACCCTGCCAAGCAGGACAGCAGCACCCCATGAGACAGGACAGATCATCAATCCCTTAGCAGGAGGCTTTCAGGGTAAAACTAATAAGCTGGTATTCTCATCAGTTCTGTTTTCTCATGCCGGATTTGTCTCACAAAGGGGCTGATACAAGATAGGTTAGGTGGAGTGCTCAACCTGCGTGGTGGGGAGAGTGCACAAAAACATGTTCCTCCTGACAGCAGTCTGCCCACCCCACTGAGCTGGCCACACTACTGGAGGAAAAGGTGAAGGCTACAATTCACTGCTAGTCTTCCATGTACTGTCGGTCTCTTCCAGTCATCAGGGAGAATGTTTCCAAAGTTATTTAGCTGGCTGAAAGCTGCAAGAGATGCCCATCACGACTTTCAAAATCTCCTAAAGTAGGCCATGGAAGAAACAAATTTGCTTACAAGCTCACAAAAAATCCCACACCTTCCAACACTCATATACCTTTGAAGACCTATCCCACTATAGCATCATATAATTAAGCACTGCAGCTGAAATTCCAGCTCTTTTACATATATATATTTTAATGTATTTTAACTATATTTTAATATTATAATTTTATAGATATGCAGCATTCATTAAGCCTGTTTGGCAGAGAACAGACCATTCACCCTCTTTCACTGACTGCTCCTCACCCCAGGAGGGCTGAGGGACTTTGCCCTCATAGCTAGAGGGGAAATTGCTTGCTGATGGCAACAGGTGTTGTGCTGTTGTACCTTGTGTACAGATATACAATACTAGTTAGACCACAGACAGGTAGAAGAAATAATTTGTTTTAAAATAAAAATAAGGTGTGAGTATATTATGTCAATTTACTCATTTTTTATGTGCTGTTTAGTGTTTGAAATCAGGCTTCTTGGAATAAATGAAATAAATGATTCCACCAAACAACAATGATAGTGGTGCCCCTTCCTGAGAATG
Source organism: Margarornis squamiger (assembly GCA_035222235.1). Taxonomy (NCBI): domain Eukaryota; kingdom Metazoa; phylum Chordata; class Aves; order Passeriformes; family Furnariidae; genus Margarornis; species Margarornis squamiger. The sequence goes on along the minus strand of JAWWTY010000106.1, from coordinate 40,863,245 downwards.
TAAGATCCCAGCCAAGGGTCACTGAGATCACAAGACAACATGGGAAAGGCTTTTGATCCACAATCCAGTTTTAATTTACTCTATCTGTAAAAGTCCAAACCCCAAAATGTTTCAGGCTGTTAAGGGCACCGGGCTCTATGCCTGGACAGATGTCCTACTGTTATGGGAGCCCTCTCATGAAAAAAAAAAACCACTACAGCAACACACTGGAGGTTGAACTACAAGAAGCAGCAGCTTGGACTGTGATTTGCTTTCATTTGCGACATTAAAATGCTACAGGAGTTTTTAAAACTCAGAACTTAGGCTAAGAACAGAAAGCAGCTGCCCTTTGTTTTTATATACATTAGTGCATGCCCTTTACTCTGAGGGGCAGCTCAATGCCAGCATCTCCAGAAGTTAAAATTTGTGGTATGCCTGCAATGCACAAGCTTCAGCTGGTGTTTAGTTGTCCTTGTAGCAAAGTCTTTCCCAGAAGAAGATGTGATTTCCATGCTCAGTGAAGGCAAGTGGTACAGGACTTTTAGGTTCTGAAACAGCAAAAGTATGTATCGTATACAGTAAAACTGCTGGGAATGACAAGATACTATAGCTCTATTTTATATGCTTATAACTAAAGCTCAAAGCATTTTAGAAATGTGGGAAATTATTGTCAAAAGGGAAATTGAAGCATCAAGAAAAGATATTAAAACACACAGATGTGTATCAGAGCTATTTCCTACTATCTTGCTAACTCACAGTGCCTCCATGAATGTTTGGGGTTTTTTTTGATATTTCATGTGATTTGAATGCTTATTCTTATATTTCAGTTTTTAACATACAAAGATTATTTTACAATTTTATTTTTCCTTCTCTAAACAAATGTGTTGAAAAAAAATCAAAGCTTCTGAATTACTTGAAAAATTAATTAGATTCAAAATATAGGCTTCTAGATGTTATGTTTTGAATGTGTGACTTAAAACCTTAGTTAAGCACCACAGGTTATAGAATACAGAAGTTGGTAAAGTATAAAAAAGTAAGTGACATGCCTAGCTCTGTGAAAACATGCAACATGCACTAAGGACTTATAAACACATTCGGGTAAAAAGAATTTAAAATAGGAAAAAATAAAGTATTTCTCCCAAAACAATGCACCGTTTGTTTGCTTTCAAATTTTTTTAAAGTCAGGTCAATTTAAATTATTTGTTTTCTTGGTTTGGATTTCTTTTTTTTTAGCACAGACAGTAAGCAGCAAATCACTTACTTGTACAGTTTTACTGCAGACATAGTACTTTAAGGTTTCTAAGCCCTCTATTCCAAACGCAGCAGTTGTATGGTGTAAAATGGCAGATCCTTTCAATAACACCTTGACTAACAAGGAAGGCCACTCTGCAACTATTATTACCACCTTACCTTTCCAGTATCTTGCTAAAAGCTACTTAGCTGTTTCAGAGAACACATATTGCCCTTATGGTGATAAAGACACACACAAACATACAGCCCTAAGAAAACTCTAGCAGCTGAGAAGCTATTGACTGGTGCTAAGTACATAACATTTGAAACACATACCAAGGTCAGTGGGGTTTTTACAAGAGCTGTCTGTGCAATCTCACAGATGGACCTTTATATCAGCACAGAGGCTGTGATCAGACAAAGTGGCCAATTTGCCTTAGGGTAAGAGTTTAAAATGTGCCTTGATCTGTTTAAAAAACTCCTTGAGCTCCAGCATCAGTAAAGGCAGTGACAAGCAATAATAAAGGTCTTACTAAGCCTCAGTGGAACCAAATACAAATTCCCCTTGTTGCTGGCCTGCCGAACTTCAAACAGTCACTTAGTTGCTTGAGGAAAGCCCTGGGAAGAGGTGGGAGCCAGGGCTAGCAAGGGTCACAGCTGAACCTCTGTTTCACTACTAGAAAATAAAGGCCTACTTATGCATAGAGAGGGTCTGCATTTACACACTCAGGCCTGGTAAAGGGCTCTAGTATAAATAGGTCTTTGAGCCAAAAAGATGTCTTACTGCACCAGAGTTAATAGTACCTGATACTTAATCTCACAGCGGTTCCTTGGTTTACATGCCTGTTAACTGCAGGGTATTTCTTCAGCTGTCAGATTTCTCCTTGTGCTTTGGTCAAGCTCTCATGCACAGGGCTTCTATGTCTAGGCTCTGGCAAGCTCCCTTATTTTATGACACAGTGTCAGACTTGGCTGCTTTTCCCAAATGCTCAGACGGTTCAATGCCCTGAAGGGTCAATTAAATATATATCCAGTAGTATCATTAGTTTAAATAGGGGGGAGGCGGGGGGAGGGCAAAACGAAAGCAAACTAAACCATGAAAATACAAATGCCTGAAAATGCAGAACTGCTGGAATTAAAGGCTGCTGGATGTCTTCCTTGGAGAAAGAAAAAGTTAAATTGATCTCCTGCTAGCATGTAGTGCTCTTCTATATTTTGAACTGTTTCATGCTGTTTATCACATTTTTCTTTCGTGTCTGAGAAAATGTTACAATGAAAGCAAGGATGTTGTAAAGAACTCTCAGAATTAACTCATAAGAGATAATTCAGCCCAAGAGAGGGCCATTAGTTGCATGCACATCCTTAGTCTGTGTCCGTCTGACAAACCAACTCTACCCAAACTCTTCTTACAGTAGAATGACCTGTTTGCTATAAGCACCAGCTACCTTTCTAGCTTTCCTCCCTTTTTATTTCTTTGGGATGTGTAGAAGGTTTCAAATAAATAAGCACATCTCTTTCCAAAGCACTTTGAAATGGTACTGGCAACTTCTGTTTCACTTGCTATGCTGACTCATAGGAAATGTACAATGGCTGAAGGTCATTGATTGTCCCAGCTACCATTTTCTGTGCTAACTCAGCCACAGAAAAAGCCTCCATTCCATATCCAGGTGGTCATCCAAAGACTGGAGTGCAACCCTCATATCACGTAATAGAGGCAAATGAATATGTGCTGGTCTACATTCGGGAGACTCAGCTGTGCCAACATCTGTATTGGAACCAGCAAGAGACAAGTTATCCAGCCTGTTATCTGTCTTGTTGGCTGCTGAGGTCTTGACAACCTGTTATGTGTATGTCATCTGTAGTTCTTTCTGTAGTGAAGTCCTTCTTAGTTAAAAATAGTCCAGTTTCCTTAGTGGTAAGTCTGAAAATTTACAAGGAAGATCTAGTCAAGACATGTTATTTTAAGTCAATTTCATCCTCCATTTAGCACACTTAGAAAATAACCACAGTCCTCTTTTGATGACTTTTTCACACTTTTACTCAGTGGTGTTCTCAGCTTGCAACTCACATGAAAGAAAGGGAAGAAAAGCTGGAAAAATAAGTGTGATGGCCCATTCTGGTAGGGACAGACAGTTGAGGTTTGCTTGCACAAAATAACAGCTGTGTTCTGCTATGTGATCCACAAAGGATCCCATAGGATCACAGAAACAGGTCTAGGGAAATTTAATTCTGCTGGCACTGTGCACTCCCTGCTGTGACACATGGCCCTTCATCTGCTTCCTTCCCTTTGTGACTCCCTCCCTCCCCATTTCTGAGATTTAGTGTTCCAGTCACCAAGAATATTTCAGCTTCAACTCACAGTGTTGATGAGAGAGAAGTTCATGAATTCATAACTATCAAAACAACACTTGCTCCAGCTAGTCTTGTTTAAGGCTGTTATCTCCAGTGTATTGATTTAGAGCAGCCTTTTGGAATAAAAAGACCTTGACAGGTATGACTTCTTTTATTAGATTCTCTGAACTGAGATGACATGCTGACTGCTGAAGCAGTTCAAACCCTGAGTGCCAAAAGGCAGATCAGAAACCTCTGCAAATTGGTGAAGTGGAACATCTCTTCTCCATTTTCTTGGTGTTTCCTACCTACTACGGGCATACCTGCATGTTAGAGTTGTTTTATTGTTTCCATTCCATCTGTGATGTCATTTGCACAGAACACAAGATTAGCAGCTTAATACACAACGGAGGCACGGAGGCACTGCAGCATCCATTCAAGCCTGTGCAGATTCTTTTAACTTCCACGAGATATGTGAGAATGTCTGCCCCCAGCACTGAGCACTAAAGTAACTAGTTAACAATTTCTCAGCTCTACCCACACCTGAAGGCATTTCTTACCAAAAGAGTAGCATTGTAGGTTGGCTGTGTGGCATGCAGACTCCTTCTTTCTTCAGATCTTTCTAGTGTCTTCTGCTGCACTCCTGCAAGATAAGTCTGGAAAAGACTTAACTACACAGAAAATTTACTTTATACACAACATGCCCTTTGAGTAGGGGTAACTATATGTGAAATCAGCCGCCTTCTGCTTGTAAAGGCTCAGCAGACATTTCTGTCCATGCTTCACATGGCAACACTTCCCTAGGAAACACCTGAGGAGTTGACTCAGAGCCAAAGTTAAATCCTAATGGGAAGGCCTGAGTTTCATTTTGAGCAAAGAAGGAAGATCTGTGAATGCAATATGATTTAAGCTCCCTTTTCCTGCAGCAGCCTTGATGCATCTGCCCCACTGCACACAAATGAGCATGCTGTAGGATGTGTGTGTGTCTAAGGCAAATGACCTAAAGAAGCCTGGATGATGTGGATGACTGATAGCAAATTCAAGCGTGACTCAGATTAGCAACTCTGAGTTTTATAGGCTTTGAGTGGTCAGCTCAGCCAGGCAGTCACAGTTTAGAAGTCTTCAATGTAACCAGTTAATTGACATTACAAAATTGGCATGAAAAGAATTGTAATGTGTTTGCCTAAATCAGTCATATGATAGAGCAGCTCATTAACAAAAGCACAGTATTTAAACTCTAGAGCTTCTTTTTTTTTTGTTTGTTTTAATAAAACTCCTACATGAATACATGGATCAGTGTGTCACAGTGGATTAAATCAATGACATCAACCATTTGCTAAGACCTTTCTAGCTCCATTTTATTTTTTATGTCAAAACAAATATTACTTCTTACAATTCCCTCCACCTCCACCAAAGCCCACCCACCCACCCTACCCCTTTATCTGTTTAATTTCTCTGGATCTATTTCTTCCCTTTTTATTTAAACCATTCTTTTTCTTTCTTCAATCTGTTGTTCATGGTCATTTTAGGATTAGCAATATCACTGTGAATTGTCAAAGCTTTAGAAATAATTGCTCCAAAGGTCTACATAACTCACAAGCACAGAAATCTCAGATGAGCAACATGAGTTATATGTGAACATCAGTAAAATCCATATGTTTCATCACCACTTGCCATGTTTGATCTGCACACACTGATGCCTGAAGTGGCAGAAAGTACACTAAGAATACAGTATTTTAAATGGCTTTTTATCATTGATCTATTTTTAAATCCCCTTTATCAATGACCACCTTCAGCACCCAGCAGAACCCCATGTGAGGCTCTCAAAGAATAAAATGCTCCAACAAATAAAACACCAAGTCCAGTCACTGAACAGAGTCCTCACCAAAAAATTTCTCATCAGCATGCTAAGTTTTGGAAACTCTGGCTGCAAAGAAGACTAGGTTCCTATCCCACTACCCACAACCACCATGGGAAGGAGATGGCAGCAGATGTGCAAGCACTCCCTCCACCCTGAAGAGCACAGTCTGAAATAGCCTAACACACTAAGCAACTACTAGGGCCATTTATCCAACACAGGCAGCAAGAAGTGTGGCCAGTTTCTGGCACAATATTGACTTTTGTTTTCTACCTGCACATTTTACTGAATCTGAATGCACTGTTTTGACATACCCAACCAGAACCTGTTTCGATTGCTGATGTTTATCTAACTACACTTACACTACCAAAGTGGTCTGGTTTTCCCTCGCACACCCACCCACCAGGACTGCAACACACACAGACACAGATAGAGCTCAGAAACAGTTACGTGTTAACTTGGTAAACACACTTTATAATGATATTGTAGTATTCAGCCCAGAAGAAAAAAATTACAGTGGTCCAGCTACAAAGGAAGCTGAAGTATAGAGGATCCCTACATATGTGCTGGCTACAAACCTGGGAGAAGGTGAGCTCAGAGGTGAAAATGGCCAGAACACAGTCACGTTCCTGCACACAAAAATCTCACAGGATAATTAATTAATCCTTGCTAATAAAATGTTTTGCATGTATCACTTACACCTTGGTAAAATGATAGCAAGGCTTGGGCTTTCACGTATCCACATATTTTAGGTTTATTTGAGCAATTAGACCTGTAATCAAAATATCTCTACTAGTCAAGCTCCGAGATGTAGATCAAGCCACAGGGTTGGAAAATGCAGTGGGTGAAAATTTCACTGAGGCTGGCTTTTATGGATTCAAAATACTGACATAGGGAGACTCAGATCATCAGAAAAGTTGGTCTCAAAGGCATATACCACCTGACCCCTCCTCCTGACTGGTAAGTACATGTGCATGTGTGTGTACAAACAAGTACATATACTTTTTTTAAACATGGGTAGAGCTATTGCATTCAAATAATTTTCAGGGGTTCTAATTTGAGTTTCTCGAAACACCAATGACACAGAAAATTATTTTGATTGGGCAGTTTCAGGAAAAGGGAGTCAACATTTCTGTGAAGCATTCAGAATTTGAACTCCATGTAGCACTTGGGCTTTTTATTTGGTTTTGGTAAGAGTGGTCTATGGCAAGACCTTTATAGTACATATAAAAGTGGCATTAAAAAGATATTAGTCACTAAAACCTGCAGTGAAAAAAACGTAAAGGCTGGCTCCAGTCCCACCAAAAGGCTTGCAGAAAGTCAAATGTCTGCAAATCTGGTTCAAAGTCTGAGTTATTCCAAACAGAGTTATGGGCTAAACTGTTTCTATATTAAATACTGCACTTTTTGAAGGTTTTATCCAAAAACTCATTAAAAATTTTTGGTTTGAATTCTCAGCCTAGTTGAGGACAGATGTCAAAACATCCTGCATGAGGCATTGCAACACAGGTGGCAACCAGACCAGAGGCCCAAAAGTTCCAGACTGCACTTCCTAGAGTGAGTCAGTGATGAGAGAAATCAGTGCCCAGTACTAGTACTCAGTGCTCTTTCACTTTTGTTACATTTTAAATAAAAAAGAGATGATGTGTTCATTTACAGCAATTTAGAGCATATAAATCTATAATGTCTGAATGATGAAGCTGTCCATATCACATAGCAAAATCTGAACAATGCAGATCAAGTCCTGAGGATGGGCAAGACTACAAATAACAGATTTCTTGAACCAGCTTTGAGGGGATGTGTATGTCTTTTGTTCAACAACTATCCAGCACTGTTGAAATTATTTAACGAAAAACATTCAGTGGTGGTCAGTATGTTCAGCAGAGGAAAATAAATCAAAGCTAAGAACTCTGGGCAAATAAATTCCCCAGCTCATTGGTTTACTCAGGCTTTGAAATATTGCTTCATCTGAGGCATTTACCTTAACCACTGATTTTCCAGACTTCTCTGATCACATGGGCAAAGGAAAGCAATTACACGGTCATGGTTGCCTGCCACTGCAGGAGATCAGACTTATAACTACACAAGGCCCATCCCAGTGACAAGCAAGGCTGGAATGAATGTGTCTGAGCAGGGAATGAGGTAATGCCCTGAAGCTCTTTCCCAGGTGGACTGAAATCTATGTCTATAAATAATGAAATGGGGCAATTTTCAGGATTTTCAAAACCAAATTCTGGGTCCAGCACATTAACACAATTCATGAAGCACTCCAGATCATTGGGATTATGAAATTACTAACTTATGGGTGACAAACTTCTTCTGTCTTAGTAGGATCTCATTGGACCTGAAAGGCAGAAAAACAACTATGTCCAAACCCAGGGTTAACAGGGAACTGCTGCAGCTGAATACAATTCAGCAACCAAAAAGGGTAGATCTTGAAGAAATTTGTCACACACCCCATCTCCTCCTAATCTACAAATCAAATTCACACCATATTTCTGTGAACTCTCTCAGAGAAACCAAAATACATTTCTTCCAAAGAGGTGTGCTAGTGAAAGTAAAGCAGTAACAGCATTTCAAGGGGGAAAATGCACATGGTATCATGTCATGGTTTAACCACAGACAGCAGCTGAGTAGCATGCAGCTGTTTGCTCATATCCCACACTTTCCCCTGGTGGGGATGAAAATTGGAAAAAAAGCAAAACTCGTGTTCTGACAAGAATATTCAATAATTGAAACAAAAATAAATAAATCTAATAAACAAGTAATAACAATAATAATAACAATGATGACAATGATGCTGAAGAGAAGGACAGAGAGAGATGAACAAAACCCAAGACAGAGAAATTATGCACAAAATAGCTGCTCACCACCCACTGACTGATGCCCAATCTGTCCCCAAGCAGCGATCAGTCCCTCCCGGCCAACTACCCCCATTTATATACTGGGCATGATGTTCTACATTGGGGAATGTTTCTGTGGCCAGTTCAGGTTAGCTGTCCCAGCCAGCAACTTGTGCACCTGCTCGTTGGCAGAGCACGGGAAACTGAAAAGTCCTTGACTTGGGGGAAGCGCTACTTAACAACAGCTAACACATCAGGATGCTATCAACATTATTCTCACTCTGAATCCAAAACACAGCGCTGTACGAAGCTACTGTAAAGAAAACTAGCCCTCTCCCAGCTGAAACCAGGAGCCGGAGTGTGCCGGGAGGTGGCACTGCGGCTCCGCGCTGGGAGCGCAGTCCCGGGGCCGCGGCCGCCCCAAGGAAGCCGCGTCCCAGGGAAGGGAGTGGGAGATCACCCGGCCGTGCTCCGGCATTCCCGGGCACCTGCCCTGAGGTGTGCCAGCACAAGGGCAGTCCTGTCACTGCTGCTGTCAAAGCGAAGGGAGCCCGGAGTAAAATGATGGCAAACACTTTCTGTTGTTGTTTCTGGTTTTGTTTCTGGGGTTTTTTGGTTGATTGGTTGGTGGGGTGTTTTTCTCAGCACAGACACTGGTTAAAACCCAAAAGTTTTGGGTGAACAACTTAGACTGATGAGGCACATATTTCCTGCTTGTGGCAAAAGCGGGAATCCAGCAGGTCGCTGATCAGGTCAGCACCAGCTCCAAAACCAGCATCAGTTTCAGCGACAGGATGCTGCTCTTCGACCTGCTGGATGCTGGCCATCAGTAGCAAGGGTTTACAGGCAGTGAAACCTGAGTGCCTCAGTGACTCCCTACAGACATTTTATCCTAGTAGCCTATCTGAACTGATGTGCAGAAGAAAGCATTGTGCTGCTGCATGCAAATTCCTCCTTCTGCAGCCTCTGGAGGACTTTCTCCAAGTCTTATTTTCTGCATATAATTTAAGTATTTTCTGACTCATTGTGGCAGGGTTTTCCTGATATGCAGCTCTTTCTGAGGGCATGTCTTTCACTGAACTCTCACTGAAGAAAGACATACCTCAAAGCTCTGAGATGCCCATTGAACCCACTCCAGGTTTTGTTGTTTTCTCTTCATGCTGCTTTCCTTCTACAGGACAGGGTCTGGCTATCCCTTTTGGTTACCTATCTACCTTGTTTGTTGCTCTTCTCCATCAGCAGATGACTTGAAGTTCTTGACATTCTGCACCTTTCCCAAGTTTTTGCCTAGCAGACACCACACTGTTACTGATCTTCTTGTTACCTTTGTTTCCAGTCTCTTGCCATCTCCCATGACCTGTGCTTTATCAGTACTCCTGCCTTTGTTATTGCCACAGTGGACTGTTAGGTAGTGGGAGTCTGACCTTCTCATGGGTCTGCAGATTCCATTCTTTGTTTTCTTTGCTCCTATTTACCCTTTTACTGCCTGGCCAAGGATAGTCTCTTGGCTTTTGTGTCCTGTGGGATGTCACTCCCTGAAGGCTGCAGTAGGCAAATTCATTGAGAAAACAGCATCTTGACCATCCAACTCATCAAAGCCTAGCACATTGTAAGGAGATAGTTGATCACATATAGCCAACAGGAATAGAATAACACTGGCAGGAAAATACCTCTGCTTTGCTTTTGCTGTGAAATTCTTCCTTGCCTGCACTCCTCATTGCTTTGTGAGTCCACACTGGGAAGCATCTTTCCTTCGTGTGATTTACTGTTGAATCATATCAATTATTAGGTGGTTTGTGACCCCGATGTAGCCCATAAGTTCTCCGAGGTAATACAAAGTAGAATTTCTGCTTCCTGATCACAGCTTTTCAGTGGGTGCCCACCAGAGAATCCCTTTCTTAGAGATGAACTATGACCAGATGGCACTGGTTTATTTTGCCCTGTACAAAGATGTAAAGTTTCATTTCACTGTTTGTTACTGAACTGCTTTGCGCAGGTTATACGCTGTACGTGCAAGCATTGTTTTTCACAGTCAGTTTCTGTTGATCCACCTCTCTTCTGCCTCATGGTTACTTTAGTTTGATCCCGTTTATTTGTTCTGCACTGTTTGGATGTGCTCATTGAAGTCCTTCCCCAAGTTATCCTTCTTTCATGCTGTAGTACTTTGCCTTGCAAAAACCTCAGTGTCTCAAGGCATATGCAGACAGTTGAGGCAGAAGTGCTCTGGAGCTCCCAGAGCTCCCATATGAATGCAGGCTACATGTCATATGTCTGTGAAAGCATCACCCACCATTCTGGTCAGTAACACTGACAGGTAGGTTGTAGCCTTTCACACACAACCCCATCCCTTGTCCTGTACATCTGAACCTAGATCAGAGACTGAGCTGTAATATAAGTTTACATCCTAATTTAATTTCCTGTGAAGTCATGAATTCATAACATCAAACTTTCCTAAGTTTTTAACTTCATGCCCTACTGATGCCTTAGGACTTTATTTGTATATATGTATATATATTTTATATATTTGTATATATTTTGTATATTTTTCTATTTGTAAATTTTTATATAGCTGTATAGCTTCTCATAATTAATGTAGCAACTAGCAGTTTCTACTTCTGTGCTACATTCCTGAATGTTTGTGTTAAGGGTAAGATAGCGACTAGAACATCTTGCTTGGGACTCATGTGCCAGGACTAGAATAACAATACATATTGGAGTCAAAACAAGACCCAGAGACCTTGGAGGAGCTCCAGCCAGGGAATGTGATGCAAAGATGATGATGGTGAAGAAGTAAGGGCTCTTAAGACCCCCGACCCAATCCTAAGTAGGCATGCCAAGGGGCAGACCTGAGGGTAGCACCAAGGTGACACGAGGGTGGACAGTCCTGGGGTTGGATGTAACCTTTAGTTATGGCAACTGAGTAGTGTTATAAAATTAGTAAGCACCTCTATGCAGCAAGGGCACCTATATACACCGTGCATCAGAAAATACTCATTAAAGGGCTGCTTTCTACTTTACCTATACTAATGTTGTCTCGAAAAGTTCTTCTCCCTCCATTTTAGGCAACACTACATGCAAACTATCCTCTCCCATAATTTCCCCTTTTTATTCCCAATTAAGTCAAACTCTTTTCTTATCATATCCTGAAAACACAATGTAGCTACTTCATTTCGGAGAAAATGGGAAAGATTTCATTCCAAAACTGGGTGGAAATTTAATGCCTTCTACTTTTGCAGCACATTTGCGATATAATGCCCTGTGCTTATTGAATGGAAATCTGGGGTAACAAAGCTGAGATCACTATTTAACTAGTCTAATTCAGGGAAGACTTTGACTCACTAATTCCAACTCTCAGCTGAACAATGCAAAATTCTGTTGGGTCATAGCCTTAGGAAACTAGTGCCCGATATTTAATTGGTTCACTAGGATGGTGCCACTCAAGATCCAGCTTGTCAGCAGACTAAATGTGCCAAAGGCTCACATGCCTCAACACATATTTTCATGGCAATGTTGCAACTTTGCTAGATTCATACAGCACTTAAGACACGCTTTTTAAAGCTAGCTTACTCTTTTATGCCTAAAAATAATTGCAGGTGGGGTTTATAATTGCCAGGACAAGTTGCAACTCTTACACAGCAAACTACCCAACTGCTTCTGCAAGTCTAGCAGCAGGAAATACTCTAGTGCACTGCAAAAGCCACTCAAAAGTACTCAAAAGTTAGGAAAGGTGAGATCAAAAGCAGTCCATTGACATCTAGATCAATACAACATGGACATTTTTATTATACTTGATCATGTAGTGACGAAATAATTTAACATCACAGTTGGTCCTGCTTTGAGCAGGGCTTGGACCAGGTGACCTCTGAGACCCTCTCCAACCCAAAGTATGTTATGATACATAAAGATTTTTCTTATTATTTTTGCTGCCATATGTCCTCTAGGCTTGACCAGTGCAGTTTGGTGCATGGAACAATTCTCTGTGACTCTGGAAATCTGAGCTCTGTGGTCCCTCTCCAACTAGTTTAGTTTGGCATAGTAAGAAAAAGCATTTCCTTTCATTTCCTTTTAATTCAGTACCTGATTATTTTAGTGGGTGCCTCTTAGTGCCTAATATAATTAATAGGTATGTAATTGGTCTCTTTCCTATACCTCTTATGGTGCTTTATGGTTTTCTTGTATTTCCTTCTCAATCACCTTTTTTAATAGCCCATGAGATTTGTGAGGAGCTGAATGCATCATAAGTATTACTGAGTTAATGTGGCCAACAGTCAGGTGAATTCCGATTCCACATGTAGTTAAATTACAGTTCCCACTTCTAGTTCATGCTGGGTGCAATACTGTCTTTCTTCTCTATATTTTTCATCCCTGCTCTGGATCTCTAAGGGTGCTGTTCCATAGCACCTAGAGCTGATCCAAATGTGGCCTGATGTAATCACTCACTCTGTCACTGGTTTCTTTTGCTGTTCTCTCATCATGAGGCCATGCCGTATGTTGCCATCTGCTCAGAGATCTTAACCAAGTGCAGACTATTTGCTTTTATTTGTTTCCAAGCTAAGCCACATGGAGGTAGATGTGCAGGACTACAGTGGTCCTCACAGACCTGCTGCTGGGAGTCCTTCATACAACCAAGAGAGTCTGCCTTGCTGAGAATGGCTGAAACAGTTCCTGCCTTTAATACTCAAGCCCAGCTCTGCTTTCAAAATCCTCAGCTGGGCCACAAGCACTGCTCAGACAATCATGGAACAGCTATCTCAAACCACTAATTTAAGCCTAGCATCTAAAGTACTAATTCCATGTTAACTCTAACAAGCCAAACCAGGCTCTAGTAATTACGTACATAATAAACTGAGATAAATGAAATACCTTTTCTCTATGAGCTGTCTCTATTAGTGACAATGGTGCTTCCAGCCACTGTATAAAAAATAGTTTGAACATAATTTATACAGACAAGGAACCTAATTTCATCAGAATTGTGTGGCTTTTTGTTTCCCTAATATATATGAAATGACACTTGGATGTAACTTTGACCAAAGCAGAAGTTGTCTCTTAAAGGTTTATATCTTTTGCTGTGTGGAGCAGGGAAAATGAGTGATAAGCAATGTGGTAAGCAGACTGGACACTGCCAGATGCCCACCATACAAAGCAAGATGTGTCCAGTCACAATAAGATGCTCTGTAAGATCTGCATTTTTACCCTGTTTCAAGTTATGGCAGCAATTGTGCTGAGTAGGGCTCAGACTAATATTTTATACCATCCTTCACAGATCATAATTCTCCCTATCAGAAAGCTCCTAACATGAATAAAGTCAGGAAAATTGGAGGGGGGGAATTTTTTTCCTTTTTTTTTCTGATTATTTACACCTTCCCAAGTGACTATCAGGCATGACTGAATCGGAGCACCCACCTGAAAATGGAAATGGTTAAGCCACATGCATAAAGGTGAGAGACATGTGGCCAAACAAAGGACAGAGAGAGAGACAGGTGAGCATCCAGCTGGAAAAACAGGCCCTCACTGTATATTTTACTACCTCAATTTAAGTAAAACAGTATCAGCTCAAATGTCAGCTTGCCAAAGAGAGAAAGCTTTCCGGAACAAGATCACCCTTTCAGCCTGTGTTTATAGAGTCCCAAGGTTAAGAGGCACTTGGTTCATAGCTCCTGGGAGCTGCCACAGCACTGAAAAATAAACATAAATAATGTCATTAGGAAATATCTTCAGAAGTATGCATCTCATTGTGAGAGCCCCACATGATGCACACTTCCCTCTGGGATTAATATTTTCATTAAATCCAAGCCTTGGCATTTGCCCTCCTGAAGAGAGTATTTATTTAAAATTTCCTCTGGCCTTTAAGAAAAAAATAGTAGCAGCCCCAGCTGCCTGGCTGCATGCCATCAGACTGCATGTCACTCCTGTGTCCCCAGCCACAAGAGCGGTGACAGCCGCGGCAGCAGCCCTCATCACATTATTGCACAGCTGGATCATTTCTGAGTGCTTTGGTAGACCTCAGAAAGCGAAGGGGCCAGTACTTGCTTGCAAAGGAAAGGTGGCAGCAGGAGACCCCCAGACCAGCCTGAGTATGAAACTATTCAGTTGTGCTGCCTCCAGTGCAAGCAATGACTGTCTGGTGCTGTTGATAGCATCTCCACTCTAGTGCGCTCTACTTCTCTGTCATCCCTCCCCTTCAACTCTTTAAACAGACTATGGGCTCGAAGCCAAGCCTCAAGGAAACAGCTTCAGCAATTTGCTAGTAACAAAGTACTGTTACCTGAGGACTGACTGACCATGTCAGGCTGCAGATGCAGTGCTCAGTGGTGCCTCAGAGAAGACCCAGAAGAGAACATACCAAAGGAGCCTGTGGGAGACCTCAGTAGGCAGACACACTGCCTTCTATTCCCCATTTAACCTCTGGCTGAAAAGTCATCATCCCCTGAAGAAGATATATCTCTTTTGCCATATCTCTTCCAAAACACTTCCTATCACAGAATCATAAAATGGTTTGGGTGGGACCTTATAAGATCTTCTAGTTCCAACCCATCTGCCACGGGCAGGGATACTTTCCACTGGACCAGCTTGTGCAAAGACCCATCCAACCTAACCTTGAACACTTCCAGGGATGGGACATCTACACTGTGTTGCAAGCCATTCCAGCACCTCTTTCATAGTAGTATTATCAATAACTATAACCCTCGATTATCTTATTATCCATAATCAGCTCCACCATTTCACTTAGGCCTTAATGAGACAAAAATGGCAGCTTGCCTCCAAGTGAGGACTATTTCAAAAATGACTAGCAATGTCTAGATCCAACAAATAAACCCACATCCATTGCATACTTATCTGACTAGAGTAACTTTTTACTTAGGGACCTGTAATTTCACATTTCAATATGTTGGTACTATTATTACTAACATCACTATTGTTACTGTCAGCAGTTTGAATGAGGGCACCCATCTCTGCAGGACACACATCTGCAGAGAGCGTGAGCCAGTTGGTTTTAGTTCATTTAAAAGACATCTGCTGCTTTGGTTTGAAGAGCCAGACTTACTCCTAACCCTTGGAAATGTCCAAGTGTGATATATCTAGTGTTTGTGTATGTTGACTGGAGCAGGAATAGTCCTGACAACTGGCTAATGAGGCTTTCAACCAGGTTGTCCAGGTACAATTAGCTTCATTGACTGACTTTACCCCATGTCGTTTGCCAGTGAGATGAATGCACACTGTGCTATTTGCTCTCTTATCACTTGGTTGAGTGATGCTGTAAAATAAAAGGAAACTATAATGACTGTATGCCTTTAACTGCCTTTACAGCGAAAAAAGAGTGGTCCAGCATCTGGCCACTCCTTCTGTAAATCTCGTGAGATTCCCATATCCTGTTTTGAAGAGCACTGTTCTTGCCTACACAATATGCTTCCACTGATTATCACAAAGCAAACATATTTATTATCTGACTTGCCTGATTTCCATCACACTTCTGTATCTTCTTAAAATTAATATGCTTAGTATGCTTCCACTTAGTAAACAAAACTTGAAAGAGCAGGAAAATTACAATAAAAAGCCAATAATTACTAATCTATTTATTTATTTGCGACTATACTGTGGGTGGACAAGGTGTATTTGATTAATAATCTCTCAAATATAACTAAGGTGCATAATAGGGCAGATAATGAGAAAGAGAGGAGAAGTGTCACATTCTGTTGAAATTTCAAGGTGAATGATACCAGCACGGTGTTTATATCCAATTGAGGATTGATTTTCTACTAGTAAATAAAAAGAAATGGGAAAAAATCAGGATAGATTTTGAGACTGCAGCCTTTAAGCCACACCTTCAGCAGGGGTCACCCCCACTAACCTGAGGAAGAAGGACCCTCTGTCCCCTTGGACAAAAGGTTACTTCCAGAAGTAGAATAGTTGTATCAGCCTGCAAATCCAACAGCTAGATATCACCATGGGTTAGGACCAGCCTTCCCCAATCATTCCTCCAAAATGATGGGCCCTCACTAATTTGGGAATAGTTGACAACATTGCTATGACAAGTACCATCTTTTGCACTCTTTCCCAACATCTCTCTCTGTAAAGCTTCCCTGGACCAGTTTCTCAAGGGAGTAAAAAGGAATACCTTCATTTTCATCAAGCTTCCTCTCTATTACTTCCACAACTTGGCAAGTAGTCAACTTAAAATATTCTTTGACCAGTGTTAATCAACTTCAGCAAGCATTCTGGTGCTACAGTGTGCAATGCCAAGGCAGTTATTTTCCTTATCAATCCCATAAGGATTTAGACCAGGATGCATAAACAAAGGAGCAGGGAATAAGGAGGTGGAGCTGAGAGATGGGTGGACCCCTGAGGACAGCAGTGTTCAAACACCATTTAGAAAGGGATTAGCAATATCAGCTCCTGGAGAGGGAAAGCCACAAAAATGCCACGCATTAAAGGTTTTGAAAAAGATTTCTTCACAGCTTCCCCTCCACCTCACCCATTCAACTTACTGTAGACTTTGCAACTCTAATCTGGTGAGTGGCTTACCTCCAACTCTCTTGACTGTGATCCGGCCTCTTTCTGTAAGACAGAGGATATCATTGTTCCTCACACATTGTTGAACCATTCTCCCTTGCCCCAACTTTTAGAAATATAAATCATCCAGAGATAAAGGGTGCTTGAAACAATAGTCATTGTACAGTAATGACAGCCTTTTCTTATTTACCTTAATGAAATGTCAGAAAGAGTAGACTGAGAATAATGAAACCACGGGAGGAATAAATCCCAATCAGAAAGCCTGGAAAGCTTCTAAAACAAGAAAATCCAGACATGGAGTCAGAAGTGAATGTTTATGAGACTCAAATTCACGGCACAGTGTATCCATCCTTAGCAGAGTAGTAGGAAAAAGTGACAATTTGTGCAGAAAGTGTATTAATACTTAGGAATGTTTTGACTTATATACATGCCTTTTTTATCAAAATGGGAAAAAAGATTAATAGGAGAACAAGCAAAAGTGGTATGGAGGAGGAAAAAGGATTAAGAGATAGTAAATGACCCCTTTGATTCCCAAAGGGGCAATTTGTAACAGGGAGAAAAATCTGAGAAGAAAATACTCTGCCCCAATCTGTTTATTGGCTGCTTTTATATTCGAGGCCTGTTAGC
This sequence comes from Margarornis squamiger, assembly GCA_035222235.1. Classification (NCBI taxonomy): domain Eukaryota; kingdom Metazoa; phylum Chordata; class Aves; order Passeriformes; family Furnariidae; genus Margarornis; species Margarornis squamiger. Next base: position 40,845,866 of record JAWWTY010000106.1, on the reverse strand, counting down.
CTTAATTATTCCCACCAGTATTACCAGTATGTGGGCAGACCTGCACGTTCCTAGAGAATTGCCAAGACTTTGTTATTTGAATAAATTCTAAACAAAAGCAATGAAAGGTAAAAAGAGAGCATAAAACAGCAGAACTGGGTGGATTTGGCTGAGGGTCTCAGTTGCAGTCCTACAGTACAGAGCGTACCTGATCAGCAGTGGATGCTCGCCATATGTCCTCTCAAGCAGTGTACAACATACTCCTTCTCCCATTCTTGCCACAAGGCCCCATTCCTGCAGATTTTTTGGAAGTAGGAGGTAAGCAAGCTGAAGGTGTCAACTAGATGTATACAGTACCCTTTAACCACTTCCTTGGCCATTAGCTCTGTTGTAATTACAATGGCCACATGATGCTTGGAGCTCTGCCAGTAGTTGAGGCTCTTACTGTTGACCAGCCATTACGGAATGCTTAAGATGTGACTAAGAACATTAACCAGGAAAGGATATCTAGAGCAAGCAATCCCTCCCTCTCTTTTAGTTTTTGTGTAAATGTGGTGAAAGACGTCAGCTGGAAAGCCGCAGAGATATAACTCCCCATAATATTCTCCCCCTATACCACAAAGTGACCAGGTTTAAAGAGCAGTGACTTGCATGCATCCACTTAGACATTTATAAGGAATGGATGCAGTCAGCAGCAAAGCCTGATATCCACACTGCCCTTTGCAGGTCTATGAAATGGGGCAAGGGAACAAGACAGATCACTGATTACCGACAGCCACCAGAACATGAAGACACCCAGAGTCAGAACTCCACCAGAGTGATACACTTGGATAATATTGGACTGATAAAATCCTAGATGGCACAACATGCACTCCAACACATAATTCTGAGTGTTTCTGAGATAAGAGGTAAACACAGTGAAAGGTATATAAGCTTTGCACCTATAATAGCCATTTTAAAATGACCAAAGCCAAATTTTCTTAACATACAGTGGTACTTGGAGAGACCATACCTACTCTACATAGCGTTCTGCTATCTCAGTCTGGTTTATATCTGGTAGAAAACTTATCTTTTGTGGTTTAGCAGTGAATGACTATTAGTAATAACTAAATACAACTCCCTTTTGGTGGCAGAAGTCTATTTAGAACAATCATTTAACATTTCTGTGAGAATTTATCTTCTCCACCAAAGCCAGTTATTTATGACTTATGAATAAGACCTCTGTTTGCAAAAAAAACCCCAAAAATCCAACAACCCTAGCTTGTCTGGCAATAAGCCTGTAATTATTCAGAGCTTTGTGTGGGTGTGGTGAATCAGTGAAGCATACTCCCTGTATTTATTTAACAAATAAGTATACCTCTAGTGCATTTCATCGCCAACTTGCAATAATAATGAAGTTTGCTTCTGAACTAACTCATCTTGCCTAAGGAAGGGCAAAAAACAGATCAAGCGCACTTGAATCAATGTGTCCTTGCACGTTTTTGCTTCAGACTTTCAGTTCCAGCCCTCTTTGGGGAAAGAAAGCCTCACACCATTCTGTGTGCAAAGTTGTAATCTTTGAACAAATCTACTGTTTTCAGTTCTGGGTGAGCTACTTTTTGCACCAGGCAGCTGGAACTCATGAGCAGAGCCCTCTGGGCAGTTGCCACATGGCACTGGAAGGCAAACCATATAGATCTTGCTGTTGAAACAAAATGAAAAGCATTTCCCTTTGAGTTCTGGAGGACAATAACAACTCTCTCTTTCTCCCACAAAATTTCTTTCAACATACCTACTTTTAGTCATTCAGTTTCAGTCATGTGGGTGGGAGGTAGGGTTTCAATGTTCCTGATTAACCTTACTCCATAACGAATCAGAGATGTTTTTCTTAAGACATAAAATATTAGCAAAATATAACTATGCTAAGATATAGAAAAGAGCTGCCTTATTTTTTTCACAAAGGCAAACATGTTATTTGCAGAATATGTAGTTGCAGATGTATGTGCCATGTTGAGAGGTTGTACAAAAATAATCAGGTAAATATCAGGTAAATCAGAGACATAAGTGCAAGTATCATTTCTGCAGGTATTCTGAGGATGTGCTGCTGTAATTCATTAAACTCTGGACACATTATATTTCATGGGGAGAATTTCAAAGAGTCATAGAATGGCCTGGATTTGAAGGGACCTTAAAGATCATCTGGTTGCAACCCCCCTGCTGTTGGCAGGAGCACCTCTCAAAATGAGTTGCTCGGGGCTCCATCCAACCTGGCCTTGAACACTTCCAGGGATGGGGCATCCACAACTTCTCTGGGCAACCTGTTTCAGTGCCTCACCACTCTCACAATAAAGAATTTCTTCCTAATATCTAATCTAGACCTGATCTTTTTCATTTTAAAACCATTCCCCCAACATACATTTGTTGGGGATGGAATAGTTCTTCAGATGTACTAGCGATGACTATGCAGATATGAGGGGAGGAGTGCTGGAAAAGTTGCCTACATGTTGCCCAATGTGGCAATACCTTCTCCTGAGCTCCAAATAGAAATTTCACAAACTTCTTACATAGTTGTAAAAGAGAACTATATGTCTTTGAACTGTGAATCAACTAAAGACCTCATGCAAGCCAGCACCTGTGACATCTGATGCAGATCTGCAGATGTCATAGAAAAGGTAGCCCCTGAGAACAGGATTTTGGTTGATTGGAGTTTTTTTTGTATTTCAGAAAGGAAATGCTTTTGAAGCATTCTAAAGTCACACCTCATGAGCCTTACCCACATTTCAGTAAAAGTCTATGGCAAAAAATGCACTACCTGTAGTGGGACATATAGCTCAAATTTGCAGCCACTGCCAGATAAAACTGCTATAGTTCAAGATGTAACCACATGTAGCTGTTTTCCTGCCCCATTGCTCTGATCACACATAAAGATCAATGCTGTTCGTAGTGGCTTGATCAGAGAGTATGACCTCTAATTCAGAATGTTGTTAGATATGATGATACAAGCTATCAGAACCTGTCTTAATCTTTTAATTATCAGAGTTCCCACAGAAGGAGAACTGGCAGAACAAGTAGCCTGTCGTCTGCTGAACTGCTCTGTTCACCAATCACAATTCAGTCCATCATTATTAAAATAGACTGAGCAGTGCCAGCTGAAGAACAAGACCAGCATCTGTCCTGCCACTGCCATAGAGGGAGGGATGCTCCCCAGAAAAAGTGGGAGCAGGCAGCTGAAGCTAGGAACAGCTGTAACAGGTGTCATTACCAGTGCTGATGGGTGTGATGAATTTGGGTTCCCAAGATCAGACCCAGCCCAGATATCACAGATGGATCTATTGGCTCTATATGATTGCAGCAGAGATTGTTTCTCCTGGAACAGCAGTGTGCTGGCTCTCCTGTCTAATGTTTTTCATTGTTTTTCTTTAAGTTTGCTGCTGGAATAGGAAAGCTCACAACTTACAATCAGACACAGACGACTGGAGCATTCTGGGTATATACCCGTAAGGTAAAGAATGTATTCTGTATCAGAATTCACCTCAGGGAAATACGGGCCTGTGTCTACTAAATGTCTCCTTTGTGTGTTTTTTTTTGTCTTGAAGCATATGCATACTTTTTGTTCTCAAAGGCTGACAAGTGTTGGCATCAGATTGCCTATAACTATATGTTGCCAGCATGTCAGCACCATCAGACACTCCTTCATTCTAATGTTCTTCTGCTTATAGTATTGTTGGAAATATATGGCTACCAAGTCACCTACATTATTGCCTAGCCAGGTTCAGTTTGAATTTTAATACAGACAGGGCTTTAGTTCTGCTTTTAATAGTTGATTTCAAATTAGGACTTCAGTTCTGTAACTATCTACTGCAGTTTAAGTCTCTCCAAGGGATCCATCACTGTGAGAAAGCTGCTTAAAGTATTTAAAGATAAGATTTATTGTATCCAAGGTGGCTATGCTTTCCCTGTTTGCCTTCTGTAATGTGCCTCTCTGGCATTTTATTACACTTCTTTATTCCTTATTATCTTCTTCCTTCCCTCCACCTCCAATAGTTGAAATGGATATCAGGTACAGCACAAACAGCAAAGGTGATGCAGAGTAATTGGGATTTCTGTCTCCTCTTGTTGAACAGTGTTCAGAGTGCCAGTGAGAGGTGAGTGTGCCTCAACGTGCACCCTCACAGACACCAGTTGTCCACTGGTCATTGCCAAGGCTGAAGCACAGCTTCGGGACACTCCCCGCCAAGCCCAGCACTGCAGCTCTGTTCATCTGCCCATTGCTCATTCAAAGCTGGGAAGTTTATCATTGAGGAAAGGATTGCTGGAGTAGGGGCTAGGCCATCCAGTCCCACAGACAAACGGGTTAATTGAATCCAACTTTCCTTTTTTCAAGTTTGCCTCTTCTCTTTTTTCCTGAGATATTGCAAGTAGTACAGATACATTTCAGAGGTGATGTGATAAAAATACCAATAAGATAAACCTGCTGAACAATACTGTCCTGAGTGGAAAACAACTGGTCATTGTTTCAGCCTCCTCCTCTGCTTTCTTATCTTGTGTGAAAAATACCTGTGGTTCTCAGAGCACATTTCAAACATGAAGAACAGAGTGAGGCCACATCTACAGCACAGACTTCTGCTTGGCAATGATACATTTGTCAAAGGTGTGAAGAACGGTTTTCCCTGACAGACACAACCATGCTGGCCAAGAGTTCCTGAGCAGGCATGGCTGTATCACCAAATCTGCACTCTCTCTCTAATTTTAACAATAGAGTTTCTGACTAAATTGGATGCGTATTAGTGCTTTGAAGTTATTGGTCTTATGACCAGATTTGTCAGGACAGCTTGGGAGGCTGTCACCCCACTACAGTGCCACCAGAGCGTGGTGTTGCCCCTAACATGATGCTATTGATTCCTGCAGTAAACCTGGGAATGGGCATGGGAGGAGGGTGGGATGCTCAGCTCCCCTACTTCTCTCTGTGAGCCTTTGAAGAGAAAGCATTTATGCCTATCCTCTGTAGACATCTGTGGGAGTGAAGATAGAGGAGACATGTAAGAAACTGGAATGGCACCAAAGACAGGGTGTGCTTCTAAGTCTGTACCATCCTCCTCCTTGACAGCATGCACAGGCACATACATGGAGCCACACTCACATCAGGGTGACTGGCTGGCTCACAGATTTAGGAAGCCCAGTTCTCACTCACACAGATCTCTGCAGCTGTCAGCAATCTTTCTTCATTCTGCAGAAGCTACTTTTTTTCTCTCCTCTTCCACTGCAGCCCCAGAGATTACTGTTCAGTGTGAAATGCGTCAGCCCTGTGCCAGGCACAAATCACTGTCGAATGGAGCGGAACAGAAAGGCCTTCAGTGAAGGCACTGGAAAAGTATTTGTATCTTCAGCTGTACTGTAAAAAAAGGGGAAGAAAAGAAGACTACAATTATGCCAAAAATTCAGGTTTGAACTTCTTGCTCAGACTTCTTACACATTTTTCTGAACTCCTTAGACTAGAGTAGAAGTCTGTGGGTGATCATGTCTTACACCTGTAAGACTCCTGGAGGGATTTAGCGGTGCAGTTTCCTCAGCAGACAAAAATTAAAGAGATCCCTGTCTCTGGCTTCTAAAATCTGTGACTTTCCTAACATATTTAAACATAGCATTTTTTAAGTTACTTCCTTGTTAGTTATGATCCTCTAGCTGCATTTGTGAAGAGGCCATGAGTAACCAAGGAGAGATCTTATGGGAAATATAAATATATACAGAGAATTTATTTACACCTGCACAGTGTACACAGGTGGGAGAACTGTATATGCGGAGGAGCTGCTGTAAAATGTAATCTGAAGCACCTGCAATGACCATTGCAATGGCTTTTCAGTGCTTTTTGTCACCATCTGTCAAAAGGGTCTGAGAGGGTGCTGGTTTCAGGGAGGAAGAGCTGGGGCGCTGCCATTCTAATTGCCCAGTGTGCTGGGTTTAGCTGGGTTAGAGTTAACTTTCTTTGAAGTGGCTACTATGGGGCTGTGTTTGGATTTGTGCTGAACACAGGGTTGATAATATGGAGATGTTTTTGTTATTGCTAAGCAGGGCTTACACAGAGCCAAGCCTTTATCTGCTTTTTATACTGTCACACTGGCAAGGATGTTGGGGCTACATAGGAGTTTGGGAGGAGACACAGCTGGGACAGGTGAACCAAACTGAGCAAAGGGATGTCACATACCATATGACCTCATGCTCAGTATATAAAGCGTGGGGAAGAAGGAGGAAGGTGGGGATGTTTGAAGGGTTGATGTTTGTCCTCTCAAGTAACCGCTATGTGTGATGGGGTCCTGCTCTCCTGGAGATGGCTGAACACCATGGGAGGCACTTAATTAATTCCTTGTTTTGCTGTGCTTGTGTGCATGGTTTTGCCTTCCCTGTTTAATTAAGCTGTATTTCAGCCCAGGAGTTCTCTACTTTTTACTCTACTGATTCTCTCCCCAGTCCTGCTGGTGGGGAAGTGAGCAAGTGGCTGCATGGTGTTCGGCTGATCTCTGGGGTTAAACCATGACACCCAATCAGATCTCATTCCAGCTTCTCCAGGGCTCCCCAGCCCTGTCCATGGCCCAGGACCCCATGTCAGTCCCTCCAAGGGCTGTCAGCTCCTGCAGCAGGACTGGCCTCTAGTTCTGCTCTGTCCTGCCCTGCCTGGCCATGGACAACAGCCCATCTCCAGATATAAAAGGACAGTTAAAGCTCAAAGCCAAGTTTCACACCTCATTTGGCTTCCCCTGACCAGCACATTCAGATTCTGCTCTCGTCTTCCTCCTGATTGAGCATCTGCATCATCTCAAATACTGGACTCACAGTACATGGTGCACCAGCCCTTGAACCTAACTTGCTCAGAAATTGCTCTGATTACAGCTTCAGTACTTTTTATACTCCTTGGTATCTGAAAAGTAATCACAATGTAAGTAACAGGAGCTTTCACACCTCCCAGATGACAAGCAGCTGAAACAACCCCAGTATAAATAATAGCCATCTTAACAAATACATAAATTCAGTGAAGCTCAAAGGATTTAGATTTGAATACTCAGAGGCTTGAATATTGTGTGTTTCAACAGACGTGTAAGCCTGGGAAGCATGTAGACTGTTTGGAAGCACCACAGATAATGATGGAGTTCAAGTCTCAACAAAGGCAACCAAAACTTCGGTATCACAAATTAGTCACATTGTCTATTATTTGATCAACTCCAGAGAAGATCAGAAAGTTTCTGGGATGTTTTTATTACATGCCTTTTTGTCTGTTTTGTTATTATTTTTAAATTTCAACTTCAGTCAGGTTACCAGCACTGGTGCAGAGCCCAGAGCTGCAGCTCTGCTGCCTGTACTGTGAGCCGATAAACACTCTCCCAGGCAACTTCTGAGCCCAGCATGCAAGGAGTTGAGCCGTTTGGGCATCTCTAGTCTGTGCCAGTCAGTTCCAGGGGCAGGAGACAGCCCTGGGCACCTTTAATTTTCAAGAAAACCTATAGCCCTCAAGTTCTCATTGGCCTGTCTGCCATCAGCAAGATTTTCCCCAGGCTGAGCAAGGCAGGATTTCACCCGGGGGACATCCTACAGCTGTGCCAAAGCCTCTCACACTCAGCTCACTTGGGATGCATCCGTTTTCTGTTGGCAGGATGTCAGTGCCCACGGCACTGCTCCCAACCGCACGTAGCCCTGACCTCACCAAACAGGTACCGGGGCTGAGCACAGCAGGCAACCTGTGCTGGAGGCTTTCATCTTAGGCTTTGAAGAACAAACAAAAGACGGGGGAACAGAAAGTCTTGAAACTTCTCCATTAAACAGGATCTGTAGCTTAAGACTTATCTCTTCCTGTGAGGCAAAAAGAGGTTGACTTGTACCTTTAATGCAAAGAGAGTTAGGGACAGGATTGTTTCATGCAGACATTTGCCATGTTCCCAGTGGTAAAACCACAAGTATTTCTTTAATTCATTAGAGCTTACTTACAACTCAAGTATGTGAATATATAAATAATATACAGATCATACTCTAGGCTTTGTGCAACAAATATTCTCTGCAGCACAGCCAGGAATGGTTGTGACTCTCTTCAGCTCCACTGATAAAGCATGAACCATAATGAAGCAGCAAGAAATACTTACATGGCTTTTTTTCAGGTCTGCAACTATAAAAATAAATGTTTTCTGCCACCTCTGAAAATATACAAAAATCTTTAAAAAAGCAACTGAGTGACACTAGTTTTTAAAACTTCATAAACTTATAAAGGTTTCATAAATACTAAGCACAAGGTATGACAGAAATATTTTATAGAAGGTGAAATCCTTGGCTTAAAGTGCTACCATTTCCCTAAGCATCCCACAGCTTTGGGCAAGTAACAATTGCTCCACACACCTTACCCTCCATACATTTCCTTCCTGGACTGCACCACAGTAGTATCCCTGGCCAGATTGCTTAGGGCAGGGCCAGCTGCAAGCTGACTGTCATCATCTTGCACACCATGTTTAAAATTCATTCAGCACTCCAGTGTGGCATATGATGGCATACCCATCCTGTTGTACCATCCCTGTGTCATGACAGGCCCAGCCATTGAGTGAGCCTGTTGTACATGTTAAGCTTCTGGTAAGCCTTCCACCTCCTCTTTGACCTTCCTTCCATCCTCACAATAGCCCAGGGAAGTGCCATGTCCAAAAAGACTGAAGGACAGTCCTGTTGCTTGCTCAATCACAGTTAAAAAAAATTAATAAAAAAAAAAAAAGGCAGCTTCTGCCATTCTCCAGGCATTAACAGTTCTTTAGCCACCTAAAATTGGGGCATTAATTTCGTTATTTGAGCTTCATCTGCAGTCAGTGGAGACAGCATTAAAGGCACCTCAAAGGCACAGTTCTTCCCACATGTGTTAGGTGTGCTATTTTAACACAGGGTCAGTTGCCCCCTGGAGGAGGATTTGGTCTTCATTGGTTAAAAATGCAGACAAGTAGCACAGACTAAGTGTTTACGTTTTAGAGAGCAAAAGCTAACTAAATCTTACCTCTGATCACATATTTTGTTACCTGAGGGAAGAAACAGACAATAATCTTTATAAAAGGACAGATTAAAACTTTGAGGTATAAAACAAATAAAAAATCACAAGGATAAATTTGTTTGATGCTGCCCTTCCTGAGCCAAGAATGAATAAAGCACAGCTTTGACTTTCATGAGAGGCTCAGCTTGCAATACAATTTCCAACCCAAGCTAAGCACCCAACTTCTTTGGACATTTCTGATCTCTGCATCTGAGAGATCTGCAGAGCTCACCGGGAGCTCATCCCAGGGCTCTTACAGGATCTCTGGGCATTTGTGTTCTATTTTCACAACAGACAATGCAATGGCAGTTTGGATCTATGATTTGCAGCATTGCTCTGTGATGGATCAACCCAATCAGAAGCGGGCATAGCTAGGTTGTACCAGGTGGGGATTGAGCAAATCCAGGCCCTCTGATTGTATCACAAACCCTGGAAGGGAAGTCTGAGAGGTAGGTGATTATATCAGGATCCCTGGGATGATTTACAGCCACGGTAATAGTATATTTCTCTCATTCCATTATTTTTATGACAATCATAGACAAACTTCTTACATTAATCCTTTAAAAAAAACATTGGAAAAGCAATTTTGTGATGTAGGAAAGGTTTTTAAGCTGGTGTGGACTATTTATCACAAGCTGGTATCAGAGCAGTGATCAGAGCAGAAATGGAAGAAGCATGACAGAGATTACTGCAAGTCTTATTGCAAGAGCCCTCTATCACATCAGCAGAGATAGCTGTAGCCACTTCATTGTCAATATTCTGGCTTTGATGATGGTGGGTTTTCATGCATGGATGATGATGAGTAAGAACAAAATTGCTTTCTAGAGCTATTTTGAGGAATCTGATCCCATGTTTCTATTCCAGGAGGGTACTGATCCTTTGCCAACAATCCCTACAGGTCTTGCAGTCCTAGAGAGCAATTCTGCACTGCAAAATTAGAACTTTTGCAATAGTCACAAAAAATACAATTCATGTAAGGCATTTGCTAGGAGGACAGGTGCAGCTTGTTCACTCCAGTGAGGAACTAGAAGTCTGGATCAGCCCTGTGATAGATCCCCCCCTCTCCTTCCCCTCAGGGCCATGAGAATCCTTGGCAGTCTCTGCAAAAGGTGGAGACCAGAGCAGGGATGCCTGGGATTCCTACAGCAGGGCCAAGATGTTCTTCGCCTTTTCATTCCTGACAGAAGGCAAACACAAATGGGAGATGACCTTAGAATCATTTACAGTAGGATCCTTGGTTTTTAAATCAGTATAGACAATGCATGAAAAATAAAAATTGGCAGGAAAAAGAGAGGGAGATCTCCTTCCTGCTCTTTATTGTTCCCTAATACCACATAAGCTTTTTACTTTACAGTAGGAATTCTTTTATACTTTAATACAGTAGGAATACAGTAGTGTAGGCTTTTCAAAGTGCTACTTTTCCACTTTACTGAATATTTTTATATTATACATGGAGAGGTAAATGTTTATCTATACAAGGAGAGATGAATTTCAACTCTACCTTCACTCATCTCAAGCCTTCCTTCTGTGCTGCATTCCTTTTCCACTGTCTGTCCATTCCCTGGGGGAAAAAAATACTTTATCTCTCAGTCTCACCTGAAGTATGTTTCCTCATACATGGAACATGTATGGCTGGGTTTCAGCAGCAGGGGCTGTGGTGGGGACCTGTGTGGAGGAAAGTCATGAGTTGCCCAGTGCCAGTCACAGCTGGGTCCAGCCATTTCTGAAACCAGTCTGCATGACCACTGCACACCAGAGCTGCAGCCACACAGACAGGGGATCTCAGCTCAGACATATTTCAGGAAGACCAGCAGCCACTGCAGGCAGGAGTTATGCACAGAACACTTTTGGGGAGACAGTTTTGGGGGGATAATTTTGGACAAATGAAGTTGGGGATGCACTCTTGGAAAAAAGAGCTCCATGTTAAAAGGAAGCACCCTATGGCCCATGGGCAACCCAGAGTGACAGAGACTCTGTGGGACTGTGGCTATAGCTGATCAACACCAGGGAAAGAAAAACTCTGAGGGACTGTGACCATCAGGCAAAACAGTAAGAAGCATGAAGGAAAGAGGAAAACCAGTAAGAACAACAGATGGAATACCAGTAAGAAGCATGGAAAAGCAGCAGACTAAAACCATTATGTGTATGGCCCCAAGCTCTGGGATTACTCAGTGTAACCCACATCAAAAACTGGGGGAGGTAAGACTTGGAAGGAGGGAGGAAAAGTGTTTAGCTGAAGTTGTGCCTGGGGAAAAGTCAAGAAAGCTGCTTACCCAAGTGTTTGTTTAATTGTTCATGGTTTCTTTTTCTCAATATCCAAATCAATGATTAGAAGCTTCTGTTAACTGGCAATAAACTAAGTAAAAATTCCCTGACCTGAGCCTGTTTTGCCAGTAACACCATACACTTGGCATTTTCTTTCTTTGCCTCTCTCACCTTTTGCAAATAATCTTGCAGACACTGCCTGGTGACACCTGAGCATCAGTGTTTCCACAGATCCACCCCTTTTCTACCCACTTTTGCATCTCATCACTTCACCCACATTTACTCTTTGTTTTGATCATCTCAGCCTTTTGAGAACCTGCACTTCCAGCTAACAAAAGACGAAGTCACACCAGCAGTCTGGTGAGCAAAGAGCACCTGGACACGGCAAAAGAGAGTAGCCTCGTCTTTGTGTCCATGTTGTGAACACGGCCAGCTCCAACAAAGGACAGTGGGACTGAGGGCAGCTTGTGGCTTCCCATGTGATGACTGACAAGCTATTGGAGCCCAGGAGAAAGTCAGCATGATGCTTTCTGCTGAACTGAGGCGTAACATTCAAGTAATACAAACAATATTAAACACAAATATGAAGGAACTGGTCTGCAGTATTCTGTTTGCCTGTGGCTTCTCTTCTTACATTATTCACAAAATATTTCAGTATGTTAGACTCATGAAGACATAAGAAACTCCTGACCAATATTTTGGCCCTTCTGCTCCAGAAGTGTTTGATAGCTTTACCCTGAATGTGCTTGAATGTTCAAACATGCTCTTTATTTGCCATTTGATCTAATCTGCGTGCTCCTTCCATTGTGGCTCACCTACCACTCAGTGTTCAGAAACTGGGGGAAAGAATTTCACATGGTGTAAAAGGCAGCATGGTCTTCTTGCAGTTTAGCCAGAGAAAAGCACTACAACTGCACTGTTGTTATTCAGACAAGAGACAGAACAAGCAAGAAGCAGTGGATTGGAATAAAGGGCAAGCAATGGATTTCGCTAGTATGCAAAAGGCCAGCACAAGTCTTATATATTAATTACACGCTGGTTGAGATAGAGTCTGAAATCTGTTCAGCATCCAGGTAGCGTACAACTTTGTACTGGCTTTTATGCTTGAGCAGTCTCTGTCCTTGAAAAGAGCAACCGCTTCCCTGCAAAAGGCCACGGGTTCCCCCTGCCTGGTGAGGGTGGTGGGTGCTCAGCCCTGCCAGGATCTGCAGGGAAAGCCAGGGAATGAAGAGCAATGCTGCTGAGTCCAGTAGTGAGATCTGCTGAAGGATGTGAGCAGCCTGAGGGTAAGGAGACGCTGAGAGAGACAAGAAACTCCTAGGGAGTGGTCGAGCTAAACTAACAAAATTCTTTCCCATGCACATGCCTAATACTTAAAATAATAAAAACACCTTTTGGGGACTGCTGAGCCATGGGAAAGCCAAACAAAAATCTGTTTGGGATTTACTTTAGTCAGCAGCTCAGGAATATCAGAGACCCTGCTACATGAACTGGAGATTTAAATACTACAAAATTCCAGAGATTGCGATAAAGATGGACTTTTATTTGCCAAGAGGGGATGTGCTTATGCAATGTTTTCAGCAACAGTGCATTTACCCTCACCTATGGAGTGGTACTTTTCCCAGAACTGGTGGGATTGCCTCCTTTACTGAGCCCTTCAACCCAGTGCCAAGTCGCTCAGTAATAATTTTGCCATAAAGTAAACAGCTCAGCAATGGCCCAGCCCAATCTCTCCATGTAGAGAAATGCTGTGACATTTACACATATGGTTAAGCAAAGGAGCTTCTAAATTTTATATTAAATTTTGCTTCTAAATTTTGGTGGGCTTTCACTGCACTGTCTGTCCCTACTCCTTGCAGCACTGCAGTGCTGCTGGACTTCACAAATGTGACAGCTGCTGCAGCCAGCAACTCCAGCTCTGAAGTGGGCTGTACAGTTTGGCCAGCTCTGAATGGCAGTAGCTGTTCCTGCAGCAATGGACAGACAAAAAGGCCATGGTGAACAGAAGGACTCCAAGCTGAAAACTCCAGTGTGCTTTTGCAGTCACTGGGGAAGGGTGCTCATAAGAAAGGCACTTTGTGGAGAAAATGTGTTCTTCAGTGCATTTGGCCTAGGAGCAGATTTTGCCTGATGGTAACAATTAGGAAGATGTTTCCAGGCATTCCCTTTTTTTTTTTTTTTTTTTTTTTTTAATGCAAAAATAAAATTTTTCCTTTAAAGGCACCATTTTTTTGCT